>OY757554.1:7016536-7060443 GCA_963584105.1 Alviniconcha strummeri
GCCTGGTTGCAGCCGCTATGGCGTCAGTGTACATTGTTTGTGCATTCAAATGTTAAGCCTTTATGCCACAGGATGACCGGTGTTTCCAAAAGGTATGTAGGTATCTGATATGTAGCTAGTATGTTATGTTGCCATTGTTGGATGTTCAGTTGGAGTGATGCTGATGTAAACGGTTATCCCTCAGTAGGGTATGGTTCCTTTGTGTGACCGTGTGGATCTCTGTGTGGCATAACTTATTTGTTTAGTTTCCAACTGATCTATTTTTCTGCATGAAGTCAGTGGTATATTATGGCTAACACTTTGAAGATGTTGACTTCATAGTTGTGGAATGTTCATTTTGCTTGTTGGGTATGGTTTAGTACATAGGGGTGATTGTATAAACTGTGAGACGTGTTATTTCTGTTTTGATCTGGCTTTTGTATGGCTGAGTTTTGGGCGCGCAGACTTTTACTCTGCTTAGCTTGTAAACCCTTTTCGGGTCTTTGTGCGTGTACCTGAACTGGCCGGTGATGCGTGTCAGTGGTGGCCATTAGGTCTTTGTCTCTGTTTACTAACCGAGCAGACAGGTGCAGCCAGATCAGCAGTTTAGATTCTTGATGCGCTACCTGCTTCCATAAGACGCTTGACGTTGTTCACAGATATGCTCTGCTAGTCAGTAACAGTGACATGCTGTAACGCTTTGAGTAACGAGGCTGGAGCTGGTCAGTTTATGACTGACTTCCTCCCGCTCATGGCATGGTCCCATGTGCCACCCGTGTCACTGTCCATCTCGTTGTGTGCTTAAGTGGAACTGCTGTAATGATTATCTCACTCTTCCTGTTTAGGTAAGAATAAGCTTTGTAATCTGCATTCTTTACTGTTACTTTATTGTATACTATTATAAACTGGGAGTTCATCAGTTAATTGACTAGCCATCTCTTGTATACTCACCGCGACTCTGTGAGATATGGGTTTTAAGTGCAAAATCATGCACACAAGTCATGTGCTTGATAATTAATCATTTTGTCATGTATTATAGTAACCTACAGGTAAACTACTTGGTTACTGTATTTATTAGATAATTGCTGTTGTTTATACTTTACATTTGCTTTCATGTTCTAAATGTTTTGTTTGCTTGTGTCTTTTCCAACAGACACTGTTTCCTGGTTGGTTGGTGTCCAAATAAAAGTTATATTTATAGCAACCTCTGACTTGTGACTCTTCATTCATGCTTCCAACCTGCTTCCCTCACTCCCCACCCCATTCCCCTACATAACATATGGAGAAAACAACTTTCATACTAATGACTGGACACACTGAAACCACTTACCACAACAGCAAACAGTAACACTGTCCCAATGTTTTCTGAAAAGGTTCTGTCGTACAAGCTGAATGCAGACTCTAGAATAATTCTGGAACAGAAAATATTTCTTAATGAGATCATCAAAAACACATCACAGCAGAGTACAGTCAATGTAAACACAAAACATTGCACAAGTACAACACAAACAGCTCTTCTGCCACAACAAAATCATGTAGCAAAAAGAACTATGTACCTTAAATTAAGTTAAATATGTGCAACTTTCATGAAAGGCGCTTTATGTTCAGTCGGCTAAACAATGAAAATGCAACAAAAAGCAGTTTGTGTACTATCTTAGCCAGGCATGTAACAATGATACAAAGTCTGAGCTAAAAAAAAAAAGAAATCAAAACTCTAGTTTAAAGAAAGATTTTTTTCAATAAGAGTGTGTAAAGCTCAACAGATGTCATCAACATGCAAATTTCAATGATAAGGATGACAAACCCTCTGAGAAAAACCAGCATTAACATTTTAGACACTGGTGGCTTGAAAGCTGGCCAGAAAAAATGCTCATCAATACACATATGAGGAACTGCCTGTTTGACTGATTCTAAAACCCTTAGGCATAAACATGTTTGCCTATCAACCACTAGTAGTGCATCAGAATCTCGTGCTTGACCCTGCGGGTATGAAAAAAGAATGGTAGCTGCTAGACCAGTCAGCATCATCACTCATGAGGCCCATGTAGTGAGAGAATGTGCTTCCCCACAACATTCCTATTATGCCAGCAGTAGGACACAATTTATAAGTTATATTTCCCACATTTATAATACTCACGGAGGCAGCAGGAAGACAAAGAATCTGTGTGGACTAAACAGTTCTGGGAGATCCTCAGATATTTTGCTGAAGCTGAATGCAAAAAAGAGGCACACATGGCTTTTTTTCTGTTAGCAAAATGAATATACACTGACTACACCTGACTACACCTAAGACACAAGAAATAAAGTAAATCAAGTGAATTAAACCCCATTACTAGCTTGAACAATACATATCAGTTTTGTGGCACAGTTAAATAAGCAGCACTGGATTTTCTTTATAAATGCTTCATTATTTATATAATGACCTTCTACACTTAGTTTCATTACATTAGTGTTGATTAGCACAACTAACTGCACAGAACAACAAGTGTGTTAGCCTGCCCATGTTGCTGTGGCATCTAAAGGTATTTTCTATACATGATCTAGCCCTGCTAACTGGTCCCAATGAACATCAGTATTTAAACAAATTGCACAATCAATGGGGCATTTTAAAACTTTTTTTGGGGGGGGGGGGGGGATCTCCTCTACCTGTTAAAGAAAGGCCTTCTTTAACAAAACATGATATGAGAAGACTAGTTCATTTAAAACTAGAGGGTTTCACTGTCAAGGTCAATGCAATTCAGTTTACACATCTGAATAAAAGAGACTATCTGTGTACGTAATCCAGCATTACCAAATTCATCAAATGAGGCCACAGGACGCTGACAACGGACCCACTGTTCTCAGTAAATCTGGCAGATTGGAGTATTTCTATTACCTTTATGTGACAGCAGAAAAGGCAGACATTTATTGCTGGTCAGCTCACTGTTCAAATGTCAATATATCATGGGCTGACGAGCTTTATAGCTACGGATTGGCATGTTTCACTGCCATAAAACAGCAGTCATTGTTTCCGGTTCCATTCTGCACCTTGCAGAATAAGGCTTTATGTGTTGTTCTCTCTCTTCAAAATGTACACTGGTACTTTTGTTTTATAATTTCCTCAGTATTTTACACAGTCAGAACTGTTTCCAAATTGGTTGCAGTGGAATGTACTGCAATGTGTCCATGGAACTTAAATTCCAACATTGACATTTTTAAAATCACCTGCAGTTGACATACTGTCATATTATATTGATACATGTATATATAATAAAGCACTTCAACAGCAAAGTGTTTTATGCATTTAGCTTCAAAGCTCTCCAAAGAACACTGTTGGCATATTTTGTTTTTACCTGCTACTAACATTATAATGAAGCTAATAATTACCCAAAATGTGTATAAATAAAATGGTCATAGTCTACTCACCGAAGAATGGCTCCAAAAAGAGTCCCAAGCACAATCAGAATGCTGGAAAAATGCACACAGATTAACCAAAGTAACCCAAGCAAAATACCTTCACATACTTTGTTTCATTACCCCGGACTCTTTCCAAGCACCAGGTATTACTGGTAGTTTTGTTTTTCATTAACAAAATAAAACTACCTAATCCTTTCTCTCTCCTCAACATACTTACATAGGTATTACTCAACAACACACACATCCTCCTTTTTCCTTATTTTGTATTTCCCATTCTACAGCAACACATCCACTGGTATTGTTTGTTAGTGATGTTTCAAAAGCCTTCTATATCCAGACCCTCTTCCTCCTCTCTCTCATATCATGTTTAATATTTAAACTTCAATTATTCCTTGTGTGCAACAGTGTGTCATAACATAGAAATTTGTATACATACATGTATGATTAGATCTAAAATAGTCCTTCCTTTGGGTGAGGACTGGTTGGTTGTAAAACACACCCATGTGTGCACATGCACACACACACACACACAATATATATATATATGCTTATTTATTACTGTCATAAACAAGCAATAAATCCTATCCTAAGTCTCTATCACCCACTCACCATGATTCAGGCACCCTTGATGACAGAAAATCTGCATGATGGAACCCTGTGGGAAAAATCTGTTCATGTGATAAGATTTCAACGAAACAAATATACATTTGGACAGTTGTAGTATACATATATACATACTATATATATGTAAAGTGCTAAGGCCTCCTCTGAGACAGGGTGCTGTATATAACATGACCAATGTTACCATTAACTTGATTAAGTAGAAACCTGTTGCAACAGCAACAGCAATGTCATCATTATGTAACAACCTGCTGCAACTGCAACAGCAACCTCTTGAACCTAGGACATACAATGTAAAATGTTTATGCCTTAAGTGAGACAGGGTACAATATATACACATTATCAATGTTATGGTCAAGCAGCAGCCTGTTGCAACGATGATGAGTTGATGCTTAATGTCCTCAGATGTCATTTGACATATTAGGGACAAGTTGTGACCAATGCCGAAGCACGGTTCAATAATTCTTTACGTCCACAGAAACCAGAAGGCTCGTTAGGACGGACAGCCCAGGATGTCCACCTCGACTCTCACACAGCTCCTGAACTATGTAGCCTGTTGCAACAGCAATGTTGTCATTAAGTAGCAACCTGCTGCAACAGCAACAGCAGCTTGTTGCACCCCCCAACACACACACACACACACACACACACACACACACACACACACACACACACACACACACACACACACACATACACTCAGCTCACCATAACACAATGTAGCAAACAGCTGCCAGCTTCAAAGAACTTCAGACTCATGAAATTACTACAATCTGTCACCTCTCCTGTTCATTTCTCAAGACAAACAAAAAGGGGAAGACACAAATGCTTGCCTATTTTGCTGAGACCAGCCAGAAGCACCACAACAGTGAAGATGAGTGGCTCTTTGACTGCCTCAAACTCGAGGGCCACCACATGAATCGTGTGCTCCACTCCACCCGTGTGTCCTCCCCCAGCATCACCACTGCTGCCATTGCGCCCCTCCCCAAGAGGGCTGCTGGTGATGGTGGAGTTGGTGGTGGTGGTAGCTGCTGAAGCGCACTGAGCCATCAGAGTGCACAGCAGCAAGACACACAACATGGCGAGTCCTGGAGGTCTGCTGACTGTGCCTGCTCTCTGCAGCAGCAGCGTGGCATCCATGCTGGGATATTATGTCTCAAACAAACCATAAAAACATCACCCAGCCAAGGCTCTCATTCCACTTGTGAAATTACCTGCAGAAGGGGAAAAAATCAATTGTAAGTGGTTGCCTGAAGGCAGCAGCAGATCAGTGGCACAGCAGTAAACCACTTAAACAATTAATTATGCTGGCAACAACTGCACACTGACACAGACACAAACTCTCACACACACAGAGATTAATAAACTAATACTTCTCATTAAAGTCATGTAATCCATTCCACTTTTAAGCCTTATTTCTTCAGTTTGTATCTCAGAGCTCTGTAAATCAAAACCTTAGAAGATAATACAGCTGTCTGAACACACAGCTGCTGATGACATTGCTGACAGCTGTTCCATGCACAGACTGCACATACTCATGCTCTACGGGTTGAACCTCTTTAAGACATTAAGACAAGAGAGAAACAACTGTCTGCCAGAAGCTACTCTCCACCAGTTGTTCATCTGACTAGTGAATGCCAAAGACAGTGATGAGACAAAACTAATAACATAATGCATTCACCATGAGCAGTTTTGCATGGCTGGTTGACAAAGATGTCGTTCACTCAGAATGCTGCTTGGCTTATTGGCTCAAAAAACATCAGTTAATTTCACTTTCTCTGTGTTGTATGTGTGTGTGCCCATGCATGTGTACGTATGTGTGTACATGTGTGTGTGTGTGTGTGTGTGTGTGTGTGTGTGTGTGTGTGTGTGTGTGTGTGTGTGTGTGTGTGTGTGTATGTGTGTGTGTGTGTGTGTGTGTGTGTGTGTGTGTGTGTTGTGTTGTGTTGTATTGTGGTGTGGTGTGGTGTGGTGTGGTGTGGTGTGTGTGTGTGTGTGTGAGAGAGAGAGAGAGAGAGAGAGAGAGAGAGAGAGAGAGAGAGAGTGAATGAGAGAGACAGAGAAGGATGTCTGCTTCTCTACAATGCCTGGAGGGTGTATAAAAACCTATCTCTATTTACACATACACACGCACACACACACTGTGACTGAGAAGCATATAATTAACTGCTTACTAAATAATGATTGAGATTGTTTCCATCTGCTATCCCTGTCTCCATAACACAACCTAGCACTGCACCTTATTTTCAGCTCCTTTCAGGGTCGTATCCATAGCAGCTGGGACTGAGAAGGCTTGTTGAGGCAACACAAGATGACAAACCTCACATCTGCTTTCATTCATGTTGCAAGATATCAATTTCCAACTCATTATCTCTCGTGTTATCTGATACAGTTCGATAAGAAAGATTACCTCTATCTGGTTAGCCCTGATATAGCCCTATGTGGCTGACTGGGATCAAAGCATAAACTAACTGTCTGATCCTCTCTCCTTTTTGTTCAGTGTCAAAGGTAAAACATTACCAATGAAGCAATAAATAAATCACAGTTCAATGACATATACCAAAGACAGAAGTGTGTTTGTACCACCTGACACTCCCATTCAACCACCACTGGACACTACCAACCAACAAGCCAACACACACACACACACACACACACACACACACACACACACACACACACACACACACACACACACACACACACACACACACACACACACACACACACACACACATTCTTCAGCAGCCAACTATCTGATTGTGGGTGACGGAGAGTTGGTGGTGCACACCAAGAACACTGCTCCTGAAAGCCAAAAGTTAAGCACAACTGATCACAGTTACCACATGGATGGATGACTGTTAGGTGCCAGGCTTTGCATCTGCCCTGGGATTTTTCCAGAGTTAAAGTCTGTGCAGACACTTAAAAAAAAAAAAAAAAAAAAAATTGTTGGGCGAGACCATGGTCACCCCAAGCAAAAGAGCACATACACACATTAAAGGTCATGTTTTCCCTGTCAGAATTTACTGGAAGATGGAAACAAACAAAAACAACAACCAACAAAACAAAAACAGCATGCACTAAATGATCAATGTCTTCAAAGTGTTGAAATTGGACACTACTGAAGAGGAGAAGAAGACTGCTTGGGGTGGGGGTTGGGGGGCTGAAAGGAGAGATGGTAGCAGGTGTGGGGGAGATGTATGGTTGGGTTTGTATGCATTCAACATGTTCACAGTGAAACTGAAAGCATCATGGGGTGGGGTTGGGGCAGTCTCAGGGGCAAGATAGTTCCAGTCCAGCACTCCAAGCATTGACAAAATGACAATCATCATCATCATGGTTGGCTACATCAAAGCCAGTCCCCCCTTTCCTTTTGTGCGCTGATGGAAAACAGGTTCTTTTCTGTCCATTTTTGAAACTGTGGTGTACAAAGTGTAAGTTATAAATAAACCCACTATGGCACGGACAGAGAGGCCTGTGAGGAGGTTAGAGAGCAAAGGCCACAGCTTGCAGTGTTCCAGTCCTTCACTGTCTGTCAGGGTTCATACAGGTCTGGGGAGACAAAATTCAAGGACTTATCGAGAACCCCACTTTCTTTTTTCAAGGACCTTCCAAAATGATATAAAGTTTTACAAGAACAACAACAACAACAAAAAATGATATAAAGTTTTACAAAAATTATGTCCTATAAATTTGCATATATATCATGTATATAATATATATATGCATACATGCACATAGCTGTGAAAATATATATATGCACATAGCTGTGAACCCCTTTTGGAAGTAAACCTTAGTCCAGAGTTTGTGAACCTGTATTTCCCTTATGCAGGCCAGGGTCTTTTGTTTTTTCGCTGATGGCAGCGGCATTTTGAATTCGAAATGGCACATGTGGCAGTGGAAGAAAGAAGCAATGCTGTGCAAAATACACATGTGCTACTTGAAATCTCACTTCTCACAAGATTTCTTAGCCTATTGCACTAGGCCAGTCAGTGCGCATTTGGCAACAGCATGTGTTGGCTGCTCTTTCAACAGTTTTTCAATCTTTTTGCTCAGTTTAAAACAACAAAATCTCATGAAAATTATGTTTTCCTGTATCCATTTTCCAATATGGCCAAAATAATGGATTTTTTTATTTTTATTTTATACTGGTAAACTGTATGGGTTGACAGGTATGCATGCATGTATATATATATATAGTTGTAACTTGTATCATACTGCTTTTGTCCTATGTAACATCTGTTTTTACAACAATAACAAAACACTGTATGTCCATTATTTCAGGGTTCCTACATATGTTCCAGTCTCCTACATATGTTCCAGTCTGAATTTCACCAACTTTTCAATCATTTTGTTTTTTCTTTCAAAATTCAAAGACCAAATTGGATGGATAACTTACCCAGTTAGCTTTAATTCACAAATGTGATGCATGTATGCCTTTCCTCCGACAGTCCAGATGCCTTTTACACAATTATAACTGAAACATATGTAACCGAATGTATTGTATACATGTTCCGGGCCATGACCCTATAACCTTTTCTTTCTGGTCCTTTTCCTTTTTGATTGGGTGGGTTTTTTATGGCCCAATTATCTAAGGTGTTAAAAGTTGTGTGCTGGGCTGGCAGCGTTGTGAGCCGGTTTGGCCTAGCGGTAAGGCGTTAGGCTGGTAAGCAGAGGGACCTCGGTTTGAATCTGCTTCGGCGATCCTTTGTCTTCAAAAGTTGTGGTCTGTGGACAAAGTCTTGTGACTTTATCCTTCACAATTAATGAAACATTAAAATGGCTCTCATTGCTGCCCATCTTAATGCAGAAGTCATTCTGGTGGGGACAGTGTAGTGATAGGTATATAATCTCCCTCTCCCCCACCTCCATACCCCCTTCCCCCATTCTCCCCGTCCCTAATAAGCCTTATGGTTTCTGTGGATGTTAAGCACCATGTTTACTTACTTACTTACAGTAGCATCCCTTTTCCCCCAGTGTCCCTGCAGAGGCAGGTTGTTTGTTTACTGTTGCGGCTGGTGTTCATCTCAGGGGAGAGCCTGTAAGTAGTTATTTTTCTATGGCTTGTTGTTCTGTTGTTTCTTATTGATGTAAATAATGTATGTTTATAATGTTATCATGTTCACAACGTGCCTTGATTTTGGTTCTTGAATACATGGGTAATTTCGGCATCAGATTGCCGCCTGGTTGCATTAAGCCTTTATCATTATGCCACAGGATGACCGGTGTTTTCAAAATGTATGCAGCTCACCTTGGTTAGCTGATATGTAACTAGTATGTTATGTTGCCATTGTTGGATGTTCAGTTTGAGTGATGCTTTGCCGATGCAAAGTTATCCCTCTTAAAGTACGGGTACTTTGTCAGTGCGGCATAACTTATTTGTTTAGTTTCCTACCGATCCATGTTTCAGCATGAAATCGGTGGTATATTATGGCTAACACTTTGAAGATGTTGACTTCATAGTTGTGGAATGTTCAGTTTACTAGTTGAATATGGTTTAGTACATAGGGGTGATTGTATAAACTGTGAGACGTGTTATTTCTGTTTTGATCCGGCTTTTGTATGGCCGAGTTTTGGGCGCGCAGACTTTCACTCTGCTTAGCTTGTAAACCCTTTCCAGGTCTTGGTGCATGTACCCGAACAGGCTGGCAATGGGCGTCAGTGGTGGCAATTAGGTCTTTGTCTCTGTTCACTAATCGAGCAGCTAGATCAGCAGCTTAGATTCTTGCTGCGCTACCCGCATCAGTAAGACGCTTGACGTTGTTCACAGCTGGATATGCTCTGCTAGTCAGTAACATGCTGTAACGCCTTGAGTAACAAGGCTGGAGCTGGTCAGTTTATGACTGACTTCCTCCCGCTCACGGCATGGTCCCAAATGCCACCCGTGTCACTATCCATCTCGTTGTGTGCTTAAGTGGAACTGCTGTAACGATTATCTCACGCTCTCTGTTTAGTTAAGAATGAGCTTGGTAATCCGCATTCTTCACTGTTACTTTATTGTATACTATTATACTGGGAGTTCATCAGTTAATTGACTGGCCGTCTCATGTATACTCACCATGACTCTGTGGTATGAGATACGGGTTTTAAGTGTAAGTCAATCACACGATTTATGTGCTTGATTATTAATCATTTTGTCATGTATTATAGTAACCCACAGGTAAACTACATGGTTACTGTATTTATTAGATTAGTAATTGCTGTTGTTTAGACTTTACATTTGCTTTCATGATTCTAAATGTTTTGTTTGCTTGTGTCTTTTCCAATACAGACACTGTTTCCTGGTTGGTTGGTGTACAAATAAAAGTTATGTTATAGCAACCTCTGACTTGTGGCTCTTCATCCATGCTTCCAACCTGCTTCCCCTCAATTCCCCCTCCCCACTCCCCTACACACACACACACACACACACACACACACACACACACACACACACACACACACACACACACACACACACACACACACACACACATATATATATATAATAACCAAAGTAGGAGTGATGCTATCCAGCTAATTTTGAACATCAGGAAATCACTGGCTCCTCAGGTTGACAGAGGTCAAAATTCAAACACTTTCAAAGACCTGTTGATTTGGCAATTTTTTCACAGACTTTTATTCAGTTTCAACTCAAAGAAAATGGCAGATCATTTCCCCCAAACTTTTAAAGAACACAAGAATGAAAGCCAGAAGTTGTGTAAACAATCAAGTGTGTGTGGTCACCACATGGCTGGATGACAACTGTGTCAGTATGTGCTCAGCTTTGTGCCCATCATGAGATTTCTCTAGAGTCAGATTCTGTGCAGACTCTCTAAAAGTCCTTCGAATAAAACTATTTGTATTTACTATAAATTGAGATATCTGTATCTAACTAATATATGCATGCAGAAAGACCACATATAACAATCAATATACATATAGATCCTGTAGCCCATGTCAGAGTTTGGTAGATTATCATTATGAAAACACCAAAATAACCCAGCATGCATGTCAGTTTTAAAGTGTTAAGTTGGATGCTGTATTTATAATATAAAATAAATAAACCCAGTCTCCTCTCAAAGTTTTTTTATATATTTTTTTATTATTTCATATTGATGAAGATCAGATGAGAAAGGGGGACTGGGCAGGGATATCTGCAAAACTTGGAACATTTACCAAGCAAATGAATACAGAATGTTGAATGTAGGAACTGAAGAAAGAAAATGGATTTTGGGTACAGTACAGTTCATAACCAGCATAGTTTGCAAAAATTCATTCAAGCTACATCAGTATACGGGAGATGAAAAAGTGTTTGACTAAGATAGAAGCAGGGCTCAAAACAGCAAGATTAAAAGAGAGCATGAATGATATAATGATGGCATGTATTGTGTAACAATCTAAATATTTTCTCCTTTTTTTCTTTTTTCCAGTGCTGCACAGACAACCCAAATGACACTGATGGTCAAAACAGCAAAATGATGATCAAAACAGCTTGCTCAAAACAGCAAGATTAAAAGAGAGCATGAATGATGTAATGATGGCATGTACTGTGTAATAATCTAAATATTTTCTCCTTTTTTTTCTTTTCTTTTTTCCAGTGCTGCACAGACAACCCAAATGAAAGTGATGATCAAATCTTTGATTACTGGTCACTAACAATAGATGCATTAAAGATGTGTTAAAGATATATATAAAGTCACTTGTATGTGTTCCAGTGCTATGAATGGGTCTGGTCCTGCTTACCTTTCTGATCTGCTACTTGTCTACACTCCGTCTCGTACTCTACACTCTTCTTCTGACACCCATATTCTGAAAATTTAGCAATACAAAACAGCTTTCATGCTTTCTCTTGCTTTGGAACCCACATTTGGAATTCACTTCCGCAAGACCTTAGACACTGCTCAACCCTGTCATCTTTTAAAGCCAAACTGAAAACCTTCCTCTTCTCACTGTATTTCCACCCGAACTAATATCAAGACCCAGTTTCTGCTACAGCCATGCATGTGTGTGTGTGTGTGTGTGTGCATGCGTGCATTTCCATATATAATACCTTATGTAAATTGTTTTGGTAGGAAGGACTGTGCTCTACGTGTGTACAGAATATTGTATTTAGGTCAACATGTATCATGTGAGCACTCAGGGTGTTGATGAGCGCATGATAAATGTACATTTTTATTATTATTATTTATTATTGTTATTATTATAAATAAGTCAGGAAATGTTATATTCTTTGGGGGAACTGGAAGGCATACAAATGATGCTTGCATGTGTGAGAAACAGCTGGATGGGAGCTCCTTACTGGCAAAAAACAAAAAACAAAAAAAAGCATTGTCAAATCATGGTTACATTGTTAGTGTGCAATGTACCACATTGTCAATTTTCTAGGACTTTCAACTACTGACATCGTTATGTTTTACTAATTTTCAAGGCCTTTAACAGTTTGTTTTTTTCTCCAAAATTCAAGGACTTTCATTGTTTCAAGTACTCTCAAGGACTTTACGACACCCTCCGGCCTGGTCTGTGGAAAGAAGGCAGACTGAGATCACATACATGCCACGAATTGGTAACTATGTGTGAGCAAGTGCTCTTTGTACACGTTTTTACAGTAATCCCGCCCCGGTTATCAGATCCACGCAATTTCATTACTGTGCTGTTACTTTGTTAGTAACCCGGGAACCAGAGCAGACGATTTGTTTTGAAGCGCTGCGTGTAGCGAAACGCCACATGGCCTTCACACAGCCGACCGGCGATAGCCGTCGGTGCGCGCCAGTTTCAAATCTGTTTTCTCCCTTAATATTTTGACCGCTTGTTTGTTTACCTACTCCTTTTTATGCACCAAGCCATGTGTAATATAATTTGGTATCTTAGAATGTGTACACGTTTATTTTGACGCAGGATCGAGCTTAATCAGTAGCCGATGCCTCGCTAAGTCCATTCTTTTCATAGCCGTCGTCTGCACGGCGCGTTCGCTCTGTTTAGTACTAATGAATAGTAGTGAATCGTTGTTTTGACTCGATTAAAGCAATTCTGTGTCGATCAGTGCTTTGTCGTGTAGTATTTTGGGTAAAATCCAAGGAAACGGTCGGAAATTCCTGGACCGTTTTAAGTTATTTTGGGTCACAAATGTCATTAAATGAGGTCTATCTCTACCCATTACAGCCGAAATCCGCAGCAAAAGGTGAGTTTTTTTCTCTCATATATTTTTGTCTTTGTTTCGAGTTGGTGTCATGGACTGCAAATGGCGAAGGATGCTGACAAAGTGCTGCTAGGTAAGCGGCGGCTTCGTTAAACAAGCTACGGCAATTCAAAACCACTGAAAATGTGGCACGGAAAAAAAAAAACGAAAAAAAACAAAAAAAAACTGATGCAATCTGAGAACACTGAATCGTGAGTACGATTGTCTTGCCAAAATCGGCACTAAAGGAAGCGTTCACGTTGTTACTGGGAAACTAGGTTATACGTCGAAGGGCCATGCGCCTACTCAGTCGAACTGACAATCAAAGACAAAAATATATATAATGACAAAACTCACCTGTTGTTGCGGATTTTGGCTGTAATCGGTAGATATGGATCTCATTTAATCAGTGATTTTAATGGTATTTTTACCCAAAATAACTTTTAAAACGGTCCAGGAATTTCCGACCGTCTTCTTGGATTTTACCCTTTTTGGCGTCCGGCATGGCATAATAAAGCAGACGACAACCCCATCCTAGGACTTAACCGATCTATCATTGAACAGTCGCTGAGCAAATCGTAACTTTGTAATTAATGCCAGATGAAAATAATTCACCTGTCTCCAAACATAAGTACAGAATGAAGGCAATTAATTTTCCTTGAAGTGCTTTTGTCCTAGACTAAAGAAGCTTCTGTTTCTATTGTTAGCACGACAATGAAGTTTCTGACTGAAGTGTACGAAAACCCTAGCCGTTTTTGTTTTTGTTTTTGTTGCGCGAGGCTCAAGCAGGCGCCGCTTTGACGAACAAGACGTGACATAACTTGTTTTCAAAGCTGGAGAGTGCTTTCTGGCGTCGGACCTAGACGGCTAATAGTTAACCGCTGCGAATTACAACTGATAGTTTTAACAACATTACAAATATAAGACCTTACCTTCTCTGCTAAAACAACACCCAAAACACAACTAAATGATCTTGAAGCCATTTTTCACTCAGTTTTTCTTCTGAAAAGAATGGAACAAGGAAAATGGCACTTTAATTCCGTGTCGCAATGAGACCGGCTTCTCAGTGTAACTGTTGTCGTTTTGGGCTTAAATCACCTGTTGCCCTTTTTGTCGGCTTTTGATCAGCGATCAGTTGATGTGACAGGATATCCAAATGGCTGTGAAATACCTTTGCTGATCATGCGTTCGTTTCATTTCAATGACTCACCAGTAAGTTACTCAGTGACCAAACTTAAAAGCCGATCAGAATTTAATATGACTAGACCTATACTACGGCGGTAAGTCATAAATTCTGATGCTAGACCTATACTACGGCGGTAAGTCATAAATTCTGATGCTTTTAGCCATTTGGATATCCTGTAACATCAACTGATCGCTGATCTTGAAAAGCCGACAAAAAAGGCAACAGGTGATTTAAGCCCAAAACAACAGCGGTTACACTGAGAAGCCTCGAGGCTGGCCGAAGTTTTCTCCACAGTATCAAGCGTCAGCAACTTTGACACACTTATGATGCATCTACTGCACATTAATTTTAATATGCTCTATGTCTTAATATACTTGCAATTGCTTAGATCTACGATCTTCTTTCTGCATGCACGAAACATCGAAATCACGTCTTGAGAAACTCAATGAGGAAGTCAATTAAAATGAAGTTAAGCGCCCTCAAGAGGTGCATTACTGCTCTCCCCTGAATACGGGACAGCGGGACAACCCGATTTACCTTGCTGAACATCCAGAACTAACGAAAACCTTATTGCTGGGTGATTTTGGTAAACATGGTAATTGTGTGTAATGGTAAGAGAATAAATGTGTTGTTGATGCATTTTTGGTCTTCTTCTTCTTTCATCGCCCTGACAGGCGCCTATGGTTGACTGGGCGTTAACTGTCACACACTCAGTCAGGCCATGCTGGATTCTTCTTTCTTCTTTTAATCTGGGTGTTTCTCTTACACATCCCGCGGTGCTGCTTTAATTTTTTATGCAGGGAGTTTCTCTTACACATCCCGTATTGGCTTCATTTTTATCTAGAGAGTTTCTCTTACACATCCCGTGCTGCCTTCATTTCATGTTTATCCGTATGGAGTTTCTCAGGCTTGCACATCACATGCTGGCTTCATTTTTATGTGGACAGTTTCCCTCACACATCTCGAGCTGGCTTCGTTTTTTATCTGGGGAGTTTCTCTTACACATCCCGTGCTTGGCTTCTTTTTCTGTCTGGGGAGTTTCAGTCTCTTACAGATCCCCTGCTTGGCTTTATTTAGTCTCTGGGGAGTTTCTCTTACTCTTCCCATGCTGGCTTTGTTGTTGTTGTTGTTGTTGTTGTTTGTTTTCCTTTTTAATCTGGGGAGTTTCTCTTACACATCCCATGCTGGCTTCATTTTTCTGTGGGAGTTTCTCTTACACATCCCGGCCGTGCTAGCTTCATTTTTCTCTGGGGAGTTTCTCTTACACATCCCGGCCGTGCTAGCTTCATTTTTATCTGGGGAGTTTTTCTTACACATCTCGCGCTGGCTTCATTTATATGAGCAGAGTTTCTACACATCCTGTGCTGACTTTGTTTCTGTGTGGGGAGTTTCTCTTACACATCCCGTGTTGCCTTCATTTTTATGCGTGGAGTTTCTCTTACACATCCCGTGCTGTCTTGATTTTTATGCAAGGAGTTTCTGTTACACATCCCGTGCTAGCTTCGTTTCTTTATCTGGGGAGTTTCTCTTACACATCCCGTGCTGGTTTCTTTTTTTATCGGGAGAGTTTCTCTTACACGTCCCATGCTGGCTTCGTGTTTTTTTTTCATCTGGGGAGTTTCTCTAACACATCCCGTGCTGCCGGGTTTCTTTTTTTTATCAGGAGAGTTTCTCTTACACATCCTGTGCTGGCTTCATTTTTATCTGGGGAGTTTCTCTTACACATCCCATGCTGGCTTCATTTTTATCTGGGGAGTTTCTCTTACACATCCCGTGCCGCCTTTAATTTATCAGTGAACTTTCCTGGCTCTTACATATCCCATGCTGGCTTCATTTTTATCGGGGGAGTTTCTCTTACACATCCCGTGTTGGTTTTATTTTTATGCAGGGAATTTCTCTTACACATCCCATGCTGCTTTCATTTTTTTGCGCAGGGAGTTTGTCTGACACATCCCATGCTGCCTTCATTTTTATGCGGGGAGTTTCTCTTACATATTCCAAGCTGCCTTCATTTTTATGTTTGGAGTTTTTCTTACACATCCCATGCTGGCTTCTTTTTATGCGGGGAGTTTCTCTTACACACCCCGAGCTGACTTCTTTTTTATATGGGGAGTTTCTCTTATACATCCCGTACTGGATTTTTTTCGTGTGAGGAGCTTTTTTCCTCTACAGTCTACTCTGAAGACAATCCCTTAAGAAAAGAGCTGGGTGGAAGCTGGCCCAGGAGAAAATTGTGAAAAAGTCACTCTCAAACCAGAGAAGGAAGCCCTAGAACAACCTGAACAGAACAGAACGAAACCAAATAAAAACTGAGTAAAAAGTGGGCACAGGAATGAAAGGGGAAGAAAATAAATGGATCTGAGCTCTAAACAATCCCTAGCTGAAAAATCTAAGAAGTGTATGGATCCGAGCTCTGCAAACTACCCCAAAAGACAACCACACTTAAAATAAAAGAGCTGGCTGGAAGATGGCCTAGGAAAAGAGCGTCAAAAAGTTTCACTCAGAAGAGAGAAAGGAGCCCTACAAAACACTAAACAGGACAAACAACATTGTACAAGAACTGAGTGAAAAATGGCCAAAGAAAAAGAAAAAAAGAAGGGAAAAAAAAAAAAAAAAAAAAAAAAAAAAAAAGAAAGAAAGAAAGAAAGAAACACACTAACGCGAAGGAGCCCGTCAGCCGGTAAGGACAGACAGCCTGGTGAAAGAAGACTTCAGCAAAGTCCCTAAAAAGAAGTGTTCTTAACAGAAAGCAGTCATACTAAGTTCCAAACAGAGCAAAACCACTAAGAAGAATAACTGGGTAGACAAAGACCTAAGCAAAAGCCCCGAAAAGAAGTGTTTTGAGCAGAACACAGTTACATAGACTGCTCAAAAAAACAGAACCACTAAGAATTGGATGGAAGAAGACCGAAACAAATTCCCTAAAAAAAAGAAGACCCTAAGGAGACAATCAAAATGTGATGTCTTTGTAAAGCAGGTCTGTTTTTCTTACGGTGAATCACCGCGGACCACTCCCTTTGAGGGAACTTCACTCCACCGACGAAACATTAGTGTGGAGAGACCCTGGGGGATCTTGAGCCTGTTTACGACCTGTTTACCATTATGGTGAAATCATCCCATCAGTGTCGCTGTCACGTGTCACCTACACAGCAATTAGGAGTATGCATTCTCAGAAGACAAAGCATCCCCATGTAGAGAGTACTAGAAAGAACAGAACCCGAAAGAAGAAAAGCGCGGTAGAAGACGACCCACAAAAAAAGCCCCGAGAAAATTAAGAAAAATGGTCCCTTAGAAAAGCTGAAATTAACAGAATCACCAAAGAGAGAAAAGCCTTAGAACAAACCCGAAAAAAGTACTAAGTGTATCAAAACAGCCCTGCAAATTGCTAAGAACGGAACAGAACAACCCGAAAAAAGAACTAAGTATATCAAAACAGCCCTGCAAATTGCTAAGAACGGAACCCCTAAAAACAGGAAGGCCAAAGAACAAGACCGAGCTGAAAAAGCTAACAAGTGTACGGATCATATAACGCCCTAAACAGAACAGAACAGAATCACATCAAACAAGAAATAAGTGAAAAATGGCCACATGAAATAAAAGGGAGGTAACTTGGTGTTTTATGCCCAGTCAACCAGAACGGTTATACCACAGCGAGGAGAGAGTGAGAGATGTACTTTATGAAAAAGAGCTGTGATGCAGACAAACTTGATACACATAGTTCAGGAGCTGTGTGAGAGTCGAGGTGGCCGTCCTGGGCTGTCCGTCCTAACGAGCCTTCTGGTTTCCGTGGACGTAAAAGATTACTGAACTGTGCTTCGGCATTGGTCACAACTTGTCCCTAATAATTATGTCAACTGACATCTGAGGACATTAAGCATCACTTCATCATCATCATCATCATCATCATCATCATCATCATCATCATCATCATCATCATCATCAGACAAATACATTTACTACACACACACACACACACACACACACACACACACACACACACACACACACACACACACACACACACACACACACACACACACACACACACACACACACACACACACATACACCTGTGTGTCATTACAGGGTTCCAGGTGAGATCAAGAGGAGGGAGGTGGAGCTGGACACTCAGCCCAGAAGAGAGCAGGGAGGTGGAGCTGGGCTGCGAAAGTTGGACTTCTTTCGCTTCAGGTTGTTTCTCAACAGCGGTGCAACGGACATTGTCTTTGTGACTCTGCCCAAGCACGGCAGTTGAAACAGCAACTGCGCTGTGCACAAGTTGCTGGGCAATGGCGAGGAGACACCGCCTTAACACTTCCATTGCGGTTCTGGAGGCGGTCCACGGTCTCTCCGGTCTTTTTCGGGCGGTATCCGCGGTCTTCACTCTTTCGTCCCCCCCCTCCCCCCCCCCCATAAGCATCCTAACTTCTGTGGACGTAAAGCAAAATGGTCTAGACAAACACAGAAGAATGGCTGGTAAGACAGAGATCAGCTGCAAGAAAGGAGCTGAAAACAGAGGCATCGTGGCGAGAATTTTTGGAATGATATAATTATAGGTGAAAGGGCCGGTAGATAGAAACTAGACACTAGAAATGAGTGAAAGGGGTGGAGCAGCTTAGTTTAAACACCCCCGGCACGAGAAGCCGGCTCCGTGGGGGCATAAAGAAAAGGCCGGGAAGAAAGGAAACACTCTAAAAGGAAGGAGCCCTACAACAGTGCTAAAAAGAACACAGTCACTTTGCTGGAAGAAGACCTCAGCAAAGTCCCTAACAGAAGTCCCCATAACAGAAGGCAGTCACACTAAGTACTAAAAAGAGTGAAGCCACTAAGAAGAATAGCTGGGTAGACAAAGACCTAAGAAAAAGCCCTGAAAAGAAGTGTTTTGAAGAGAACCGAGCTATATGGAATGCTAAAAAGAACACAGCCACTAACACCAGGGTAGAAGAAGAGCTAAGCAAGTTCCCTAAAACAAGAAGTCACTAAAGAAACAGTCAAAATGTCATGTCTTTGTAAAGCAGGTCTGTTTTTCTTACGGTGAATCACCGCGGACCCCTCCCCTTGAGGGAACTTCACTCCCCCGACGAAACATTAGTGTGGAGAGACCCTGGGGGATCTTGAGCCTGTTTACGACCTGTTTACCATTATGGGTGAAATCATCCCGTCAGGGTCGCTGTCATCTGTCACCTACACAGGAATTAATAGTATGCATTCTCAGAAGACAAAGCAGCCTGCAAATACGGAGTGCTAGAAAGAATAGAACCAGAAAGAAGAAACGCGCGGTAGAAGAAGACCCAGGAAAAATCCCCCAGAAGAATTAAAAAAATGAGCCTTTAGAATAGCTGAAATCAAGAGAATCACTTAAGAGAGAAGGGTCTAAGAACAAGCCTTAGAAAAAGAAATAAGTATATATCCCCCCTCCCCCCCCCCCCCAAAAAAAGCCCTGCAAATTCCTAAAACAGAGTCACTAAACACAAGAAGGCCAAAGAACAAGCCCTGACTGAAAAAGCTAAAAAGTCAATGGATCTAAGCTCTGCAAACTGCTAAGAACAGAACCAATAAAGGAAAGAGCTGAGTGGAATACGGCACAGGAAAGAAAAACCGAAAAAGTCGCACACAGAAGAACGAAGCCCTACGACGCCCTAGAGAGAAGAGAACAGAAAAAAGAAGCAACCAGAAGAGAAAGAAGCCACAAGAAACATGAAAAGGAGGAGAACGACATTAAAACGGAGCAAGCGGAGAAAGGCCTAAGAACAAGCCCCCACGAAAGCACTCAGAATTGAAAGGAACCCTCAAAGTGATAAAAAGACAAAACCACTAAAGACAAAATTTGAATGAAAGACAGCCTTAGAAAAAGCCCTACAAAACAAAACAAAAACAAACAAATCGGAAGAGACAGAGAGAGAGAACCAGAACTGACACATCTCTTCAAAAATAAGTCGTTTGACATTTCTCTCCATCGGGGGTTTCTTTACACATCCCATGCTGGCTTCTTTTTTAGGAGCGGAGTTTCTCTTAGACATCCGGCGCTGGCCTTTTTTTTTATTTTATTTTTATTTTTTTAATAATCTAGAAAGTTCCCTGACACCTCCCGTACTGGCTTCATTTTGATCTGGAGAGTTTCTCTTACACATCCCATTGCTGGCTTAATTTTTACCTGGGGAGTTTCTCTTACACATCCCGTGCTGGCTTCATTTTTTTGTGTGTGGGGTGTTTCTCTTACACATCCCGTGCTGTTTTTTGTTGTTGTTGTTTTTTGTTTTTGTTTTAATCTGGGGAGTTTCTCTTACACAGCCCGTGCTTGCTATATTTCTCTTTGGGGAGTTTCTCTTACACATGCTGGCTTCTTCTGTTTTTTTTTCATCTGGGAATTTCTCTTATCCCCTGCTAGCTTCATTTGTATCGGGGGAGTTTCTCTTACACATCCGGTGCTGGCTTCTTTTTCTTTCTTTTTTTCTTTATCTGGGGAGTTTTTCTTACACATCCCATGCTTGCTTTATTTTTTTATGGGGAGTTTCTCTTACACGTCTCATGCTGGGTTTTTTATTTTAATTTGGGGAGTTTCTCTTACACATCCCATGCTGGTTGTATCTGGGGAGTTTCTCTTACACATCCCGTATTGGCTTCATTTTTATGTGGGGAAGTTTCTCTTACAGATCCCGTGCTGGCTTCATTTTTATCTGGGGTGTTTCTCTTACACATCCCATGCTCGCGTCATTTTTATCTGGGGAGTTTCTCTTATATATCCCTTGCTGGCTTTAATTTGATCAGCGGACTTTCTCTTGCACATCCCATGCAGGCTTCATTTTTATCTGGGGAGTTTCCCTTACACATCCCATGCTGGATTTACTGTTCTCTTGGGAGTTTCTCTGACACATCCCATTCTGGCTTCTTTTTCTTTCTTTTTTAATCTGGGGAGTTTCTCTTACACACCCCGTGGTGACTTCATTTTTATGTGGGTGGCTTCTCTTACACATCCCATGCTGACTGTTTTTATGTGGGGAGTTTCTCTTACACATCCCATGCTACTTTCATTTTTATGCGGGGTGTTTCTCTTACACATCGCGTGCTGGCCTTATTATTATTATTATTTATCTGGGGAGTTTCTCTTACAAACCGGTGCTTTTTTCTTTTCTTTTTATCGGGGGAGTTTGTCTTACACATCCCGTGCTGGCTTTATTTTTATGTGGGGAATTTCTCTTACACATTCCATGCTCGCGTCATTTTTATCTGGTGAGTATCCCTTACACATCCCGTCCTGCCTTAATTTGATCAGCTGAGTTTCTCTTACACATCCCGAGCTGGATTTAATTTGATCAGCTGAGTTTCTCTGATACATCTCATGCTGGTTTCATTTTTATTGGAGTAGTTTGTCATACACATCCCGTGCTGGATTCATTTTTATGTGGGGAGTTTCTCTTACACATCCCATGCTGGCTTCATTTTTATGTTGGGAGGTTTTCTTACACATCCCATTCTGTCTTGATTTTTATGCAAGGAGTTTCTCTGAGGCATCCCGTGCTGGCTACTTTTCTTCTTCTTCTTTTCTTTTCTTTTTTCTTTTTATCTGGGGAGTTTCTCTTACACATCCCGTGCTGGTTTACGTTATTTTATCGGGGGAGTTTTATTTTTATCCGGGGAGTTTCCCTTGCACATCCCAAGCGAGCCTCATTTTTATATGGGGAATATGTTACACATCCCGTGATGGCTTCATTTTTTATCTAGGGAGTTTGTCTTATGCATCCCATGCTAGCTTTAATTTGATCAGCGGACTTTGTCTTACACATTTCCATGCTGGTTTCATTTTTATCGGAGTAATTTCTCTTACACATCTCGTGCTGGCTTCATTTTTATGTGCAGAGTTTCCCTTACACATCCGATGATGGCTTCCTTCTTATGCGGGGATTTTCTCTTACATATCCCGTGCTGGCTTCACTTTTATCTGGGTAGTTTCTCTTACACATCGCATGCTGGCTTTTTTCCTTTTCCTTTAAACTGTGGGGAGTTTCTCTTAAACATCCCATGCTGGTTTCATTTTACGTTGGGAGTTTCTCTTACACATCCCATGCTGACTTTGTTTTTATGTGGGGAGTTTCTCTTACACATCCCGTGCAGGCTTCGTTTTTGTATTTGGGGGAATTTTTCTTACACATACCATTCTGGTTTCATTTTTGTTTTTGTTTTTTTGTATTTGTTTTTAATTGGAGGAGTTTCTCTTACACATCCCCTGTTGGCTTCATTATATATCTGGGAATTTCTCTTACACATCCCATGCTGGCTTCATTTTTATCTGGCGAGTTTGTCTTACACATCCCGTGCTGGCTTCACTTTTATCTGGGGAGTTTCTCTTACACAATCCGTCGGTGTCTTTACTTTTTTATGGGGAGTTTGTCTTACACATCCAATGCTGGCTTCTTTTTTTAATCTGGGAATTTCTCTTACACATCCCGTGCTGGCTTCATTTTTATTTCGGGAGTTTCTCTTAAACATCCTATGCTGGCTTTACTTTTCTGTGGGGAGTTTCTCTTACACATCCCATGCTGGCTTTTTTTTTTTTGGGGGGGGGGGGGGGGGGGGATTTATTTTTTAACCTGGGGAGTTTCTCTTACACATCCCGAGCTGCCTTCATTTTTATCTGGGGAGTTTCACTGAAACATCCCGTGCTGGCTTCATTTTTATGTGGGGAGTTTCTCTTGCACATCCCATGCTGACTTTGTTTTTATGTGGAGAAAACATAAAAACATTTTTTTTCTTATACATTGCGTGCTGTCTTGATTTTTATGCAAAGAGTTTCTTTATCCTGTGCTGGATTTAATCTGATCAGTCAACTTTCCGGCCTTACACATCCCATGCTGGTTTCATTTTTATCGGAGTAGTTTCTCTTGCATATCGCGTGCTGGCTTCATATTTATGTGGCGTGTTTTTCTTACACATCCGATGCTGGCTTCCTTTTTATGTGGGGAGTTTCTCTTACACATCCCGTGCTGGCTTCATTTTTATCTGGGGAGTTTCTCTTACGCATCCCGTGCTGGCTTCACTTTTATCTAGGTAGTTTCTCTTACACATACCATGCTGGCTTTACTTTTCTGTCGGGAGTTTCTCTTACACATCCCATGCTGGCTTCTTTTATTTTAATCTGGGGAGTTTCGCTTATACATCCCGTGTTGGCTTAATTTTTATCTCGGGAGTTTCTTTTAAACATCCCGTGCTGGCTTTATTTTTGTGTGGGGAGTTTCTCTTACACATCCCATGCTGACTTTGTTTTTATGAGGGGAGTTTCTCTTACACATCCCTTGCTGCCTTCATGTTTATCTGGGGAGTTTCTCTTACACATCCCGTGCTGGCTTCGTGTGTGTGTGTGTGTGTGTGTGTGTGTGTGTGTGTGTGTGTGTGTGTGTGTGTGTGTGGTGTGTGTGTGTGTGTGTGTGTGTGTGTCTTTAGTGTGTGTGTGTGTGTGTGTGTGTGTGTGTGTGTCAGTGTGTGTGTGTGTGTGTGTGTGTGTGTGTGTGTGTGTGTGTGTGTGTGTGTGTGTGTGTGTGTGTGTGTGTGTGTGTCGGTGGCGGGGCCGAATCTGGAGCTGGGTGATAGCTAGCACAGCAGTAAGTAGTAGTGGTACAGACAACCGTATTGCAGTGATAATCTGACCGGTTTCCGTGACCGTCTGAAACACTTTCGCCACCCTAGAGATGTCACACCTTGAAAAATGTCTAACGCGGTCAGTGGTTGTACTTATCTGTGTATGCAGACTGAGAAATGGGGGGGGGGGGGGGGGGGGGGGGGCGGTATGTCTAAGAGTGTGTATGTGCGTGTGTTTAATGACTTAGCCGAATTATTGAGATATGTAAGTTCTTCATTGTGCGATCGAACGACAGCTTTAATTTCCCGCTGGGATGAATAAAGCATTGCTACTGTTGTTATTGTTTCACTGAAAAAGTGTTTCATAACTTGCCGAACGGCCCGGCTGCTGTGGCTGCGGGAGTGCGGGCAACTCAGTGACTGACTCAGCCGGCGACTCAACTGTGACGCTCCCCCCACCACCCCAACTACAGCGGGTCATAGTCAACGCCGGCGCACGGCCCGACTGACACTGACGTGTGTGAAACTTCAGTGGTGGACGTCCGTGCCAACCGCCGGCTTCGAGGTCAGCTATGCCGACTACTCATGAGTACAGTGCGCCGGCGGAACTGAGTCTGATACGTCGACGGTCACCTAGTAAAGCGTTGCGACTGACCCACAACTATATATGTGTGTCTGTGTGTGCGTGCGTGCGTGCGCGTGCCACAGTGTGTGCCGTGTCTTTGTGTCAGTCACGAGTGTGTGTGTGTGTGTGTGTGTGTGTGTGTGTGTGTGTGTGTGTGTGTGTGTGTGTTGAATCTTTGCTGCAACTGAGCAAATTACTGACTTAGTCGAGGGCGGGTCGCCTCCTCACGGATTTTCTTGATTGCGCAATGGATAATGACGTCACTGCGAGGGTACCAAAGTTCAAGGTCATCTTGTAACAAACAAGATGGCAGGATGGACAACACGCACTTCTGGCTACAAACTAGGTGTTTTCCTGCTGTTTCTGAGTACTTTGTTGTATGTCGTTGGATATGCTTCCCCTTTCTGGTCTGATTTTGACGGCTACGGGTCATCTGGGTTGTGGATGGCTTGCTACAAAACCTTCAGGTTCGGTGTGGATGAAATCGAGTGTGCAGCTTTAACCGGCCCAAGTGCAGGTGCGATATAAATCGTTTATTAGTCTATCTCTCTCTCTCTCTCTCTTTCATTTATTAAAGTCAGATTACAGAGCTGTTGTGTTTTGTAACAGAATATCACTGTCTGTGTGAGTTGTGACAATACCGCTGCGTTTTTAACAATGTATCAGTGTTAGCTTTGACTGACACGGTGACAGTGACAATGCTGCCGTGTGTGTGTGTGTGTGTGTGTGTGTGTGTGTGTGTGTGTGTGTGTGTGTGTGTGTGTGTGTGTGTGTGACACTATGTCAGTGTATGTGTGCGTGCGTGCGTGTGTGTGTGTGACTCACACACAGTGTAACACTAACAGTGTGAGTTGTTCTCTTCTTTGTCGTGTTTTGTGACACAGCAAGTTTAACTGTTACTGTGTGTCTATGAGTTATCGTCTTTGTCATCATGTCCATATTGTTCGTTTTTCAGTCAGCTGAGACTGTGACACTGTGCAGTCTTTTGAGACTGACACGACAGTGTGACATTGACACTAGTGACAGTGTGACTTTGTGTTGTGATTATTATTTATGCTCTAATTTTTCTGACACTGTTAGTGTTACTGTAACACTAGCACTGTAGCACTAACACTTGTAACACAAACAGTGTGAAATGTGACAATGCTGTTGTTTTCTGACAGTAGGTTGGAACATTGCTGACTTTTTTGTGTGAGACACTGCATAATATCAGTTATCATTATAAGTAGGTTCTGTGTTTTGTGACACTGACACTGTTGACAGACTTGAGTCTTGTTTTTTGACATTGTTCATTGTTGACAGACTTTAGTGTCATTTTGTGACACTGACACTGTTGACAGACTTGAGTGTTGTTTTGTGACACTGACACTGTTGACAGACTTGAGTGTTGTTTTGTGACACTGACACTGTTGACAGACTTGAGTGTTGTTTTGTGACATTGACACTGTTGACAGACTTGAGTGTGAGAAATTGTGATGATGCTGTTGTGTGTTTTTATTTTTGGTTTTTGTCAGTGTGGCAGTACTGTTGTCATTGAGACATTATCATGGGTTGTGTACAGTGTGACAGACTGCAGGGCTTCAGAATTTATACCCTTAACTGGTTACCCAAAGCCAGTAAAAAATATAAAAATTAAATCCTAGAACAAGTCAAAAACCAACCCATCAGGTGAGTCATAATTTTGCCATTTATTTGCAGTGGTGGTTTCTTTGAATTTACGAAATGCACACAGTGTATATATATATATAAAATTCCATAGCACTTTGACCAGCTTTATCCATTCAAGGCTTCTTGTCAGTTGTCACACTGTGGGTATGCAGTGGGAGAAAGAGGAAGGGGAGGGGGGAAAAAAGAAGAAAAGGGGGAAGGTTAAAGCAGTAGGGACTCAAACTCAAAGGTTTCCAGGCTCACAGCGCTGTATGCTGCTTCTCACAGGAAGGTTCTTCCAGTCAGAAATTATGTTTAGAAAATGTGAAAGGTCTCCTATTTTTAGTTTTGGATATCTACCAGTGGGTAGTTTTGATGAGAATTGCTGGTGGGAATGATGGATGGACTGTATAATTTTCAGTAGACAGATGATTACAGAGGTCTGATAGCTGTGCTTTCTTTCATCTTGTGTGCACCAGTAGTAGTGTCAGCGTGAATTTTGATAATGATATTGCTAGTGTTTTGGGAATTACTATATAATACATTAATACTAATAGTATATTAATGTATTAATATCACTTTATTAGTGCAAGTTGTGACATTGGTACAGAAATGTATTCCAGACAAAATGAAGATGTAATGAATCGCTATGTCAGTATGTGCTCATCGGCAAGCTTTCTGCTTCTAGACAATGAGCTCATACAGTTGCAAAAACAACAACAAAAAACACGCAAATGTATGTGAGTTGTGACGTTGCTGTTGTGTTTTATGATTCATAGACATAGTATCAATTATCAGTCCCCTGTGTAATTTCACTGAATTGTGACAGTGCTACATCATTATATATTATGTTAATGTTTAAATATTGTGCAAGTTGTGACATCACTGTTGGGTTTTGTGGTTCACTATCATGCTGAATTGTGACATTGCTGTGTTTTTGTGAATGACTATTTATGTATAATATATTTATACATAAGGGTTGTAATTTGTATTAAACATGTTACAAAGCTTAGTCCATTTTGATAGCCTGTTGGTTCTGGTCAGAAACTGTGGATGCAAAATAAGAAAATGTCAGCCATTTTGGATTTTGGCAGGGAATGTCACACTTTTAGTACACAGCTTTGGAGAACGACCCATATATATATATATATATGGGTTCTTCTTCAGTGCTGGTCCTAGTTTAGGGGAATCAGAGGTCAAAACTGAAATAGCTTACAGCTTATCCCAATTAGGCTTGTTGTGTTCCACATACATCCTATTTAAGGCACAATTAATGTTTACATGAATTGACTGAAACTTAACATAAAAATTTAATCAATCATCTGTTCTCATGCAAAACAATGACAACTTCAAGCAACTTTTATTCTGCAAAAAACCCAGCTGCATTTGACACCGGTCTGTAGTGGCTTAGTTTTGCAAGCTGATCAGCAGGCACCCAAGGGATGTCATCAGTTGCAGGGAACGAGAAGCTGCTCTGATTTTCACGCAGGAACTTTATCTGCACTTGTCCAGATGAAACCTTGTAGACTAGAAGTAGAACCTAGATTTAACAGAGCTAACAAGTGAAATCACAGTACAAGTTGCAGTCCACATCACATTCAGAGACAGCAATCAAAGTTGGAGGAAATGGAAAAACAAGATGTAGTAAACTAGTACATATATAGTTAATAGTATGCTGCCTCAGACCCCTGTCTTTTTCATGAATGCTAATGCACCCCCCCCCCCCCCCAACCCCACCACAGGAACCAAACAAAAACAAAACAAAAAACATGAATAAGAAAAGGGAAAAAACGCAAGTAGTAGTACAGTTCTAGTCTACTCAGTATATTAATATTATGTTGAATTCTTTCCCACTTAAATTAGTAAAGTTTACTAAAAATGAACAGACAAAAACAAAAAAACTCTGCAAGCACACCATGTCACTACTAAAACAGGACAGAAGAAACAACAATAAAAATTCCAAACAAAAACTCTGCAAGCACACCATGTCGCGTTAAGTTAGTATCGTTTCTAATCCTAAAGAAGATGGTAAATTTAAATCAAAAGAATCTCAAAGTTACATCATCATTAATACTATAGCACAGTCTCAGTTTCACACAGAAATCAAAACAAAGTAGGGAAGATTTGTTTAACGCACGTTCTGCAACACAATGATACAACGCACGTTTTGTGTGACGGGATCAACTTCCGTCCGGTTCCATGTCACCAGAAACGAACGTTATGTTTTGACCAATTCTTCTCTCCTTGTTCATGGACTGAGAAATAATTTGAAATGACTGCAACCATTACTAAACATGTTTGTTTTTGATCCTACGTATGCCTACTTTTTGGGAATTGTGGTTCCTAACCATGAAATAATGATTCAGCAAGAGACGTATGTTTCATGTGATGAAACGGAGATGAGCCTGCAAGAAGGTGCATCGAACACATTGAACGCTGTATTTATAAATAAAGAGTGCTACTGTATAAAATACTAGTCTGAAATGATCAAGTAACTATAACTGCTTGGAATTTCACCTACCTGCGTCATTGGTAGCCTCCAAATTGGGTGAAATCGTGTGCTAGCAGACAATGATGACAGCCCAGTGACGCATGTTTCTCCTGCGTCAGAGTGTGACGCGCAGTGGTAAAAGTGCCCTTTCACAAATTCCATGCGTATCACATGACAGAACATCATCAATGTGTGTGTATATGCCCATGGTACGTTTGAAAATCGCAGTTAGAAGATTTTTTTTTATTTGTTGGATTTGTTTCGCGAATTTTTGTTTTTGCCTTTATGGACGTTTCACCCGTGACGCAAAATTTTCATTGCACTTTTAATGCATTTTAGGAAATAATACGGCAACTTTGGTGTTCAGATCTCGGCATCGATAGTGCTTTGTTATTTATAGCAACAGTGTTTTCCCCGGTTCGCATCGTTGATCTTGTGCAAGTTGGAAGTGAACGCATGTTTCATGACGTGACGGGTCATGAAACATGTGTAATGCTCACTTTCAACCATCATTATTATACACAGACATACTCAGCAGGCCTGAAATTAGCTTTCTGGTGCTTTTGCATGTTGCAACTTTGCAAACAAATTAGATATGTCTGAATATTTTCGTCTGGTATGAAGTAGCTTCCAACACAAGCAGTAGGGTATCGCCATTCCCATTTTTGGCCACCAGTTTTGCGTGACATGGGAATATATTTTGCTAATAAAAAATAAACAAAACATTTTTTTTCCAGCAAATTGCTCTCATTGCTTCTTGGGTGTATAACAAAGGGAATTTTATCCATTTGGTGTGAAAAAAAGGAACTGGTTTACAACAAAACTGTTGCAAAGTGAGTGACTACCAATTAGGACCACCACTGAAGAAGAACCTATATATATATATGCTGTATCGTTATCAGCTGAAAGTTGTGACATTGTGGTTGCATTTTGTGACACACTGTATCAGTGGATTGTGTGTTTTGTGACAGACTTGTTCATTGTGACTGCTGTTTGTGTCTGTACACTGACAGGGTGGTTCAAGGCAGTACAAGCGCTGCAGTCTCTGGGTCTGATTGGTCTGGGCATTGCCTGCCTGTTCTGCTTCGTGGTCAACTGCTGCCAGACTTCAGGTTCCTTCACTCGATTCCTTGAGCTCATGGCAGGGACTGGTGGTATGTACTAACAGTATCTGTGTGTGTGTGTGTGTGTGTGTGTGTGTGTGTGTGTGTGTGTGTGTGTGTGTGTGTGTGTGTGTAGTGTATGTGTGTGTGATGGGAATGTATACATACATGTTTATTATATTATTGTCAAGTTCTCTTATATAATATTTGGGGATGTACCTGTGGTGGAGTTAATACATGTATAGTTTGTATTTGCATGCATGCCAGGTGAGAGTCACTGTAGGTGGCTCAGGTCTTTGTTGTATTTGTGCTATGTATAGTTTGAGCACTTATTAACTCCCTTGTGTGTTGAGTCTCATAATATATATATGTCAACTTTCATGAACAAAGTAATCCATTTAGAAAGTGATTATTCACATGAGTCAGTGTTAAAAGGCTCTACTTCTGATTCCACACCGCTTTATATATATCTTAGCTTTTAACAACTGTCAAGTGTGGGGTGGTGCTTTTCTGAATATGTTCAAAGCCTTTTAACCTGCTCAAGATTAATGATCTTCCTCCAGTTCTGTCTATGGCAGTGCAATATCAGGACTCCCATTAACACACAAATGTGCATCCCTTATGCACTACAACTGAAAAGGATGCACTAAACATATGTCTTGAGGGTTCCGCAGGTAGTACTAATTTTTTGTTGTTGTAGTCCAGACCTCCCATTCCTGACTGACTGCATTGAAAATAGGGTCATGTGAACTATGCCTACCACATCTTCTGTCTCCAAACCAACAGCTACCTTTCAGCTGACTTTGTTACTGACAAGTACACATTCTCCCAAACTTTATGAGATAAAGAAGATTGTAGTTTATAATTATACAAATACAAATACACCAGCACACACCTAACACCAAGATATCAAACAAGTAAGCAAACATGGTGCTTGATATCCACAGAAACAATAAGGCTTAATAGGGATGGGGAAAAGGTGGCAATGGGAAGACATGAATAGCTCATCCACTTGCTCCAACCTGTTAAGACCAAAGAGAATGTCAGTCACAGCCAGAACAACAGCCTCTTAATTACAGCTTGCATACAATGATGTCAACATGTTTCAGAAGAGTAGGTCAACATGTATTTTTCTGTTAGATGGGAGTCTGCTTACAACCGAGTACACACAATTTGATTATGATGAAACCTGCTGTTAATAAGCTTGACTGTGAGTATTCTCTGTCCCTATGTTTTGCAGGTCTTTGTGGCTTTATTGGCATCCTGGTCTACATTGGCAAAACAGTTGGGCTTATGATGGATTATTCATACTCATGGGCTTTTGGTCTTGACCTTACTGGCAGCATCCTCTCTATCATCGCTGCTATCATCATAGCCCTGTCCAATCGCCCCAATGTTTCCGGCACTTCCACAGCGGGCATGGTCTATTACCCAGGAGGCCCATCCCAGGGAAGCCAAACAGTGGTAGTGCAGCATGGGCAAGGGCCGAGTTACCCCGGTCCTGTTGGAGCAGCCTACCCTTACCAACCCACGGCCCCTTACCAACCTCCTGCAGGGGTGGGCGCCCCCCCACCTGCATATCCCAGTGTCACTGCTCCCCCTCAGGGGTACTGGGGTGCACCTCCCCAGGCAGGTGCAGCCCCCCAGGGCTACAGTGGCTACAACTATGCCCAGGGCTACAGTGGCCAGCCTGTCCGGCAGCAGGGAATGGAGAAAATGTAGTAGCTGCATGGCATGGCCAAGTGTATTAATTACCCCAGTTACCACTTTGGCAGAACTTCTGTCAACAGGGTTTTAACACCTGCACCCACAGAAATGGTGGTTTGACATGGTCAGACTTGTTGATTACACTATAGTGTATAAATACACATATTACATTTTGATGTACATTGTGTGTGTTATGTTTGTTCGGTGCTTTGGACCAGTGGGTAGGTGCTTTACAAATTTCCATTATTATTATTTATTATAGCAGCACTTCCCTCACCAAGGAATAGAGAAAGCAGTAGTTGTCGGACATGGTGAGACTTGTGTGCTGATTTACACTGTAGCAGCACTTCCCACAGCAGGGGACAGTAGTAGTAGTAGTTGGCAGGAATAGTCTTGTCTAATAGATGGGGATGTGTGCTGCTGTCAAGGCTACAGAAGGTACTGTATTCTCACTGAGAATGGGAATTGCAGGTAGAGACCCAGTAGGCAAGGACAGCACATAGACAGCACAGACAGCACAGTGTAGTCTCACTGGGGATTGTTGGTATTTTGTCACAGGTATTTTTGGAAGTATTCAATTCACTGTCCCCACTAACTCATTAAGCAGCTTTCATTGGGTAAATGGTTACAGTCTGGAATTATTACACTTAATTGTACCCAAGGATTATGGTGTATTACAGAAAGTTGTTCAGTTTTAAACTGCCTCTAACCCCCTGAATTTGCACTGTTTATTTTTTTTTGTTTAATTTAAAATCAAAGATGGGTTGTTGTGTACATTTTTGTAAAAATATATTTTATATTGTATATATTTGATAATCTGCTTTTCATATTTAATTTTAGGTTTGATCTGATTTATATGTGTATTCATGCATAATGGCTGATGGCATGTGTTTGTTACAGTTTCCATAAATCTAATAATGTAATGTTTTGAATTTTCAATTGTAGCTGTCATGATCAAAACCTGTTACTTGTTTTTTTATACCATAAAAAAAGGGTGTTCCTTGAATTAACACATGATTTTTTTGTTTCTGTTTGACCTTACCTTATACTGTTACAGTCCATATTTTGCAGGCTCCATGCGCAATCCATTTACTAGCCTGTTTGTGACTCAAATAATACTGCAACAGAGTGCCTTGATATTGGTTGAAGAAAATGTGTCACAGTACAGGGTATGCATTACTAAAAAGTTTATGTGTTCGGCTAGTTCTATCTTAACAGTGTTAGCCCTTTGTTTTTGACAATGTTATATATGGTATGCTTTAATTTTTATCAATACTACTACACGTGCATTCACTGTTACATGGGCCCAAATCAGAGGTTGTTGACATTATTTGGGATGAAGAATAATGTTGTGTGATGAGTTCTGTGTCTTGATTACTTTCAGCTGTAGTAATCATCATGACATAACAAACTCCATTATTGAAATCTCCAAACTCCATTATTGAACTCTCCCAAGTTAGAGTGCAGTTGCTGGAATGGCAGGTAATTGCTGCACTTGTATGTGTGAATGTATTTACATATGTAGGAAAACGGTTGCACACATTACCTTCTGTCCCAGCAATGGATAAATCTCAGTCAAGGAACACAAACACACAACATTAATAGCACTGTGTTACATGAAGCTTTATCTTGGTCTGACTTAAGAAGATTTTTTATTATTACAGTATATGCCTGGTTTGACACATAATGTGTGTGTGTGTGTGTGTGTGTGTGTGTGTGTGTGTGTGTGTGTGTGTGTGTGTGTGTGTGTGTGTGTGTGTGTGTGTGTGCAGAAACTTACTTTTATTACATTTTAGAGTAAAGCTGAAAAGAACAAAAACGGCTAAAGCAAAATTAAGTTTTTGAGAATGATGTGAATTTTTTTAATTTAATTTTTAATACATTGCTTTTTCTCTCAAGGGTATGTAGAGTTTACCTATTCACAATTAAATGCCCAGGATGTCACAGAATGTTTAATAATAGGCCTTGCCATACATGGTGCTTGCTGTGCTTAGCCAGTCATCACCTGGGACGTGCTCAACATAGTCAATTGTCTGCATTATTTCTTTGTATTTATGTTATTGAGTTTGTTACCAAACTGTTATAATTATTTATCATCTGCATTATTTCTTTGTATTTATGTTATTGAGTTTGTTACCAAATTGTTATAATTATTTATCTCGATCTTGTAAGATGATGTTGACCTATGAAGTATGATTAGTCATACTGAGGTACACATTGGTGACTCAATACCACACTCTGGATCAGTTAAGGACAGTGTTTTAAAAACAATTCTGAACATTGCCATTGTGCATGGATTTACATATATACTTGTACACCAAAGAAAGCTTATAAGTTACATGTTATTACCATGACCAGAAGATAGATCATAGGTTACTGTTTGCAAAACTGAAAAGTCATTTTCCTAAGTTATGTGAAATACCTCATTGTAAGTATTACAAATGTATGTATATTCTCTGTTTTATATATATGTGTGTGTGTGTGTGTGTGTGTGTGTGTGTGTGTGTGTGTGTGTGTGTGTGTGTGTGTGTGCATGCGTGCATGTGTTCTGTTGTTGAAAAGGGTTTTTTCCAAGTTTAAAAGTCTGGGTTGTAAAATCAAAGCTGTGGGCTCATTTTTTTGGTCAAGTGGATATGTGCAGCTATTTAATCTCTCCTCAAGGAATGAACCTGCTGATCTTTATTTTATTTTTTATTTTTAAGCCATTTGTTTTCTTGCTGGCCTGATGTTTGTATTGCATAATCTTTTGTGATTTTGTTTTGAATACAGTAAGCACTTCTTAAAACATTTTATACATGATACAGCTTAAAAATGACTTTATACATTGCAGTTAATTGTGAATTTGTTGATTTTTGTCACTTTTCTTTTGGCAAAAAAAGATACCCCAAAAATACAAATATTGCAAAATCAGTTATTTGTCTGTCTACTGCTTTAGGAAAAATCTGTTCGTCTTTCTTTCCCCCCCACTCTTCTGTGTTTTGTTGTTTCTTTTTGTTTTATCTGATTTCTGTTTCTACTTCTTTTTTTAAATTTCTTCTCATCAGTTTCCCTAACTCATCCTCTTTACAGCATTTTTTTGTTTCTTCTTTTTTTCTTCTTTTTTCTTCTTCTGTATTTCCTCTCCCTTTTTCCAGCTTTCATTTCCTCTTCCTCCTCTTACATAGGGTTTTACTTTCTGTCTGACAGCCTATTCTCAACTCTTTTTCTGTTTTATGGGGTTTTTATTAGTAAAGGATGAAAACGTGTCAGTAGGGAAAGAAAAGCTAACAACTTACGTTCAGCTTGACGTTCAGCTTTTTATTGCTACTTTGACTTTGCTTTCTTGGCAGAGAAATACTTCTGATGAAACTGACTATATTATTTTCCCATTCTATCACTGACCTACTTGCATTTTAAAACTAGGCATAAATTTGAGCAAAGTCTGAAGCTGAAAAAATGCACAAACAAAACCTACTGTGTAGTGTTATGGTGAAAGTACTTTTTCAAGTAGGCCTCATTTATTGCGCTCTCTCTCTCTCTGCGTTGTAATTTTTTTTAATGCACAAAGAAAACCTACTGTGCAGTGTTAAGATGAACATATTTAGGATGAACATACTTTTTCAAGTAGGCTGCTCACAGTTTACTGTGCTCTCTCTCTCTCTTCCTTGTAATTTTAACATATCGGTAGCTAAGCAAGAACTAGATGTTAGATAAAACAGTTTTCAAGTTTCTCTCTCTCTCTCTCTCTCTCACACCCACACCCCCACCTACAATCACACCCACACAGTGGCATAAACAGTCCATGAAGGGCCTTTACAGATTTTATTGAGGATTACCGTGACAACTATAAATTGCTTTTCAAAGAGATTTTAAATTTAAATGTTTTTGTCCCGTGAACAACTTAATGATAATAATAGTGGGTCTTAGAGCACCCTTTCTTGAATGAGCCCAACGCGCATACATTTTATATTCAAGTTAAAAACAACACGCACATACACTGCACACACACGCACGCACGCACGCACGCACGCACGCACACACACACACACACACACACCACTTGAGGCAGGCTGTAATCAGGTGGAAGTGTTAGGAGTAAGAAACAGAGAAAAGGTGAGTCTTGAGCTGTGAGTCTTGAAGGAAGACACTTGTAAAATAAATTTATACAGAATATGCTGACTGTAGTTCTAGAAACAAATAAACATTCTTTCTCAATCAGGAATGGTTTATTATTTCACACTCACCCACCCACACACACACTTACATAAACACACACTGTACACTGAAAAAGTTAAAAAGCATACTTTTACAAGTTTTATTATTACACAACAACAAAATGTAAATTGCTTCAAATCCATTGTACAATTTTTGCATTCTCCCAACGTTAATTTGTTAAGAGGAACAGTAGGGCATTTCTTTTCTCTTTTTCTTTGAAACAAATCGTACAGAAAATGCGCCCTTCTGTAAAACTCGAACTGTGTATAAAAATGAAAAAAAAGAAAGAAAAAAAAAGAAAAAGAAAAAAAAAAGTGATTTCTAAATGCAGTTGCTTGTACAATATTGAAACTATAACAGTCTGGATGCTGAAATCACTTCTTGCTCGTCATTCGTGTACTCTGCATTTCCGTTAATGAAGTCTGTTGTGCAGACGAAAAATGGTCAATTCTAAGACAATTTTTTGATTCAGCACCTGTGGTTTTCACGACCCCCCTGGCCTGAAGCGATACGAGCACGCTTGACATCGAAAGTCTGAACCCAAAGTTGCGTCAGTGAGCAGTGAGCTGTTTTCATGACCACAGTATTATTATGACTTTATGTCCTCAGTGGTTTTCAAATCAGAAGACTGAGCATACGTACTCGTCCCATGCAGCCAGATGCACAAATTTACTGAAGACACTTTATTCAGTTTAGTAAAATTGTGGAAAAGTAACATCATAAATAATTATTTTGGAATTTCGCAAAATCCCTGGATTTTTTAGGGAATTTATGAAATCCCTGAGTGAAACAGTAATTTCGTGAATTTGCTGGAATTGTCACTGATTTTATGAATTTCCTAAGTCTGAATTTACAGTAGCATGTATACGACTGGCAGGTGTCAACACAACCAAGCATATGGTAACTTCTACCGTACAGTGTATGGCCAGAATATATATGGTCAGAATATTAAAAATAGTCTCGTCTTGCAGTTAGCTAAACACATGCTGTTCAAAGTGCCCTCAAGTTGCGCCCCTGCCACACGACTTCGAAACTGATCCAAGGAAATGATTAATTTTGATCTGAACGGAGATCTTTGCAAACTGTGCGCTCTCACTCCCTCACTCTCGTTGCCCAAGCATGAATTATATTCATTCACCCTACCGCTTGCTTGTTTGGTTTAACGCCAAGGTCAGTTCACTTGCGTGGTAGTTGCTTAATTCATCCCACGCCAGGACACATGTGTATATATATATCCTTATTCATGGTCTAAACACCCCGTTCCTTGGTTCAGATATGCACAGTCACTTTCCTATATCCATGGCAACCGCTCCACCTCCATCGTTGAGATCTGCTGAATCTGAATTAACAGTCAGTGCTGATGGTTGATAAAAGCGCAGTTAAATAGAGTGGAGCAAAGGGTAAATAATGGTACAAGTTCAAGACAAATCAAGCTACGTCATTTATCCCATGCTTAAAAAAACAAAAACGATTCCTCCAAAAAACAAACAAACAAAAAAACAACAACTTTTAAACACAACCACATATTCGTTGGAGAAGATTGTTTTTGACCGAAAAGCTCATCGAGTCAATTTGTTTGCCTTATAGTGATTAAATAAGTGTCAAGTCAGTAATACAGTTTACTAAAAAGATGTTTGCCTTTAACCGAAACAAATAAATAAAAACAACAAGAACATAGTCACAGTACTTTCACGGCAACGCTCCAGCTCTAAGAATAAAGCATAGATATACATAATTATATATGTGTGTATATATAAACTGTAAACTCATTTAGATCATCAAAATTCTACCTGTATGTTGGCCCTTTGCCAGAATTGTTCAGTGGCAGGCAAGCACCGTGGATAATATAGGACTACAATCTATCAGATCACGATATATTAAACAACAGCTGGCAATATCTTCTCCGTTCAGTAGGAACGGAATGGACACTCCATCTTTGTAGCCAAAGTAGAAACAATTTCATAATCAGAATCTTGAGAGGGTGCTTTGACAACCCTCAACTCAGTCAAACGAAGAAGAAAAGACCCCCTCCCCCCCCCCCCCCCCCCCCCGGCTTCACACACACACACACACACACACACACACACCTTCTTAAATGAAAATAAAAATCTTGTTTGCTTTCTTCAACAACTCGTCGCGATTAACTTCGATACGGAACCTGAATTAATATACATACACACACACCCCCCCCAAAACTAATATGTACTTCTTCGGAAAGTTTCGACCAACCCTGCTAAACGGACAAGCCCCGTCATCACTACTGCACATCTGACGACAAAAACAAAAACAAACAAACAAACAAAAACAAAAAACCCACAAAAAACAACAACCGACTCTTGCTTTAAGAGAAAGAGGGTGGAAAAAAGAAAAGATAATGTACTTTTTGAGAAGTTTCCATCAACTGGTAGAATGGCGAACCTGACGAACAAACATCCTGCTCCGTTGTCACTACTACAAATCCGACTCATACTTGCTGGGCCCCACGTATCCAACCTGGGAGATCCTGGGGTCGTACAGCTCGTCTTGCTGGGCCGAGTAGCTCACGGCCGGCACGGGTTTGGCCACGCTACTGTAGCTATTAAAGTCCGTCTGGGGAGGGATGTACTCGTTGAAGAGGCCGATGACGACAGCGGCGACGACAGTGGCGATGGAAGAGATGACGGAGAGGTAGAAAGCCCAGGAGAACGTGTAGAAGACCGACCTCTCCACTTCCTCTCTGAGCCTTCCCACGAACACCATGCAGAAGATGAACGCCACCAGACCTGTTCAGCAACAGAGCCGGGCAAGGCATGATTGTCAGTCGGGATATGCCGTGCGTCATGAAGTCATGAAAATATCACTGATTGACCAGCGTTGGAACAATCAGAGACTTGACATTTTTCCAAGCACTGGACGCGAAAACAACGTAGCTCAACCAAAAGCAGTTAAGTGTCTTAATTAGCTCTACATCTAATTTTTTCGTCGTTCTTCACCGCTTAGCTGTTAAGTGTCGTTTTGTAGCTTGATAAAAGAGATCACCCGGAAAATTCCCATGTTGTGTTTCGTCCTAATAAACAGCGTTCTTTTGAACCTTTTATGTGTTTAGATACTTAACTAAATGATTGATATGAGTATTTCACTCATTTCATCGTTTGGGCCAAAGAGTCGGGTTCCTTACACGATGACGTATGCAGTCACCATGGTAATTGCCGCTGAGTTACAAGTATGTATACAAGTATGATCTCAAAGCGGGGAGTTGATTAGTAAGTAGGCTTCTAATGCCCTGTTAACACAACACGGCGTTCAAAGGAAAGAAGAAGAAAAATCCCTTCGGCATATCAGGGCGGAAGTCAACGGTACGGACATCGTCGTCGAGGCTATTACTGTTCTTGCTGGGAGCTGACTGACGGGGCTGGAGACAACATTCTCTTTCCTAGAGAGAGAGAGAGAGAGAGAGAGAGAGAGAGAGAGAGAGAGAGAGAGAGAGAGAGAGAGAGAGAGAGAGAATAAAATTCTATATTTACGAGAATAGATAAGCATGTATGCTTTTTACATCCAGCCTTCGCCCAAACAAGGGACTACTCTAGATCTAATTATACATTTTCTAATCTACGACACACCAGTACACACATGGAATAAATGAAGTTCAGCCATTAGACATGATATAAGACAGGCAGAAATGAAGGTGGATACATGGGACTATGAAATCATTAGTAGCAAACATTTGGTGGGTAAATGCGTGATAAATGGGAGAACAATATGGTAGTACGTTTCGTGTGTGTGTGTGTGTGTGTGTGTGTGTGTGTGTGTGTGTGTGTGTGTGTGTGTGTGTGTGTGTGTGTGTGTGTGTGTGTGTGTGTGTGTGTGTGTGTAAGCGCGCGCGTGGATGCAAGCGCGCGCGTGGATGCAAGCGTGTTCTGAACATTACTCATGTGTTTGTGGGTGTATATCAGTGGAAGAAGTCGGCGGGGCAGGTGAGAAGGGAGAGAATGTAAGAATGAGATTCTTACGTATTTATATTTATTGTTATTTTAAATGTACCTTCTTGAACCCATGTGTCAAAGGAAAATTTTCATTTTTATGCTTTGTATGTTGATGAATAATAAACATTTATTTGATTTGATTTGATTTGATTACAATCACCAAATATAGCATGCATTGCCAGCCAATCATGTAGGACATGTAACGTGATTTAAAAGTTTCAGTGCTGGATGGTAATCTAAGAGAGTCAGGGAGTGAGTTAGAAAGAACACTACCGGAATATACTAGGCTAGACTTGAAAAGGTCAATCCTAGGGATTGGTATATTGAGTTTTCCAGAACGTCCTGATTGGTTTAGGAAAATTTAGCCTTGAGAGAGGGTGGGACTTTTCCGGACAGGATTTTGTGCATAAGAACTCCCTTGTTGTAGTTAAGCCTTTTTTTGAGGGGAAGAATAGATAGGAAGTTATAGTCTGAAATCGCTAGAGTTGCGGTTTTCAGGAGAATTGCCTTGAGCGCTCTCTTATGTAAATTAACCAAAGGTTTAAGAGTATTGGCACTTGCTGAATGCTACAGCGTCGATCCGTAGTCAGTAATGGACTGAATGTGGGCATGAAAAAAAAATGAAAAAAATTCTGGCATGAAGCTTCAGAAAGTGCTTCATTTTAGACAGCTGATAAATTTTCTTGGATTTTTTTCTTTTTTTTCTTTTTCATAAAGCAGTCACATGACTGGACCAGGACAGATTGTATTCAATGGTCACACCTAACACTTTGTGGTTGTCGACTTCACTGACAGTTTGGTTTCCGATGGAAATAGGTGGGCATTTCAAAGATAAATTGTCTCTTCTGCCTGGTTGTTATAAGCATAAATTTTGTTTTATCAGGATGGAGAGACATATGATTAAGCTCTGCCCATTTTAACAGACTGTTGACACTCTCCTGTAGTGACTCCGGTAGCTTTCTGAGATTAGAGTTACTGCTGTGGATTGTTGTGATATCTGCGAAAAGTTCGCAACATGCTTTGATGAATAGAGGGAGGTCACTGATGCAGGTGGAAAAGAGTAATGGTCCAAGAACAGAACCTTCGGGGAGAGAGAGAGAGAGAGAGAGAGAGAGAGAGAGAGAGAGAGAGAGAGAGAGAGAGAGAGAGAGAGAGAGAGAGAGAGGGCATCTATACGATCTTTCAGTCCCAACAAAAGACAGACGAAAGACCCATCAGTCTCCACACGGAACTACAGGTCAAGTCCACAACTGATGAAGGGGATAGAGTTGTTGCTGCTGCTGCTGTTGTTGTTGTTGTTGTTGTTGTTGTTGTTGTTGTTGTTGTGTGTGTGTGTGTGTGTGTGTGTGTGTGTGTGTGTGTGTGTGTGTGTGTGTGTGTGTGTGTGTGTGTGTGTGTGTGTGTGTGAGTGTGTGTGTGTGTGTGTGTGTTTTGTGTGTGTGTGTGTTTTGCGCGCGCGCGCGCGCGCGCGCGCGTGTGTGTGTGTGTGTGTGTGTGTGTGTGTGTGTGTGTGTGTGTGTGTGTGTGTGTGTGTGTGTGTGTGTGTGTGTGTGTGTGTGACTCGGCAATGCTGAAGTCTATACATACCTGCCACACCAGAAGTGATCTCCAAGATACGTGTACGACTCTTCGGGTAGTCGATGAAACAGTTGAAGAGTGCAGCATAGATACAGGCAAAGATGAGCGCAACGGCGCTGAGGATTTCAAACGTCTCCACGGCGTGCACCCAGCCACCTGCAACAGCACAGATTCAGTCAGTACAACAATGGAGTCACAAGGGCACGAGTGCTTCCTCACTCAAATCTCTCCATTCATATGGACAAGAATCGTGCTTCCTTTCGCCGTAATTTACCACAAAACAAAAACCGAACAAATCAAAACAAAAACCGAACCAAAACCACAACACACACGCACGCGCGCGCGCGCACACACACACACACACAAAGGAGGGAGCAGGTTGTGTGTGTGTGCGCGCGCGCGCGCGCGCGCGCGTGTGTGTGTGTGTGTGTGTGTGTGTGTGTGTGTGTGTGTGTGTGTGTGTGTGTGTGTGTGTGTGTGTGTGTGTGTGTGCGTGTGTGTTTACTCGCGCGCCTCACTTTTGCAGATAAAAATTATCATTTGCGTCTAAAAGCACCTTTGTTGGCTTGCTGAGCGTGTTTCGGTGAGTGTCCTGACCAGTGTAATCATGTGCTGAAGCGTTATGGGCTGTTACTGATTGCTGTGTGCTGGTCTCTGTCAGGGTCTCAGATTGCTGTGTACTGGCCTCTGTCAGGGTCTCAGATTGGTCTCTGTCAGGGTCTCAGACTGGTCTCTGTCAGGCTCTCTGATTGCTGTGTGCTGGTCTCTGTCAGTGTCAGTTATGGGCTGTTACTGATTGCTGTGTGCTGGACTTTGTCAGGGTCAGCCTTTGAATCTCAGTTCTGTACACGTTTTGGGCTACGGCATGCGCAAAAGGAATTGTCACTAATATTTCTCATAAGAAAGCAATGACAATAGCGTAGACACTAACCGTTAGGCTGGTTGTTATCCAGAACTTCGGTGGAATGAGAGGGGTGGGTGGGTGTGGAGGGAGGGTTAAAAGACAAAATTCCAGTTTCGAAAGAAGCCAATCAGATACGTGGAACGGGACTTTGAAAGGTCTGATGGACTTGTAAGGCGGGCGACCTTTCAAAACAGTAATCTATTGAATACTTTGTTTCAGTTGTCACTGTCTGAAGTTAATATATTTTGTTGATCGCGTCATTGTCACTTTGAGTCGTCGTCGGGCACGATCATCGTCACATAAGTCAATGATCAGTCATTATTTCTTAGTTACGAGATAATGTCGTGTGGATGATGTCACTTGTTATTGTAATACCATATAATAACATTTTTGTGTCACGTGCCTCCCACTGATCAGTCAACTAGTTCTTTTTTCTTTTTCTTTTTTAGAGAGAGAGAATGACAGTGCAACAATTAAATTTTTAGGACTTGTGACCAGAGCTGAAATGTGGGCTTTGCGAACAGCACCTAAAGTGCCAGAATAATCATCAACATTATTGTAGGCATCCAAGGAAAGAAGAATAAACAGCCTACACCATTGATCAACTGTAACGGCCTTACTGACATTACATAATTATTATCTTTTATTTTTTTTGGAGCCGATGTGGTATACATTCCCCCCACCCCCACCCCTCCCGCAATGGGAAGGAACCTCCCATTTTGATGCGCGAAGGAGTGCCTGATAAGCATGTATTATTACGATTGTGACCAATAAAGATTTATTTATTATCTTCAGTGTTATCATTATTCACTAAAGTTTGTAAATCATCATCATTTCTACCTCGGGATCATCTGGATACCATGGTTATTAGTGATGTTATTGTGGTTTTCATCATCACCATTATTGTGACGTCATCAACTTATTTTGGGTGTTTTAATCATAGGTTCAGTTTACAGCTAAATACACAGTCTACCAAAGACAGTGAAGGAACTCTTTGAGCCCAAACAGTGACATCTTTCCCACTTAGGTCTGACTGGTACCACTGATTCCAGACAGCGACTGCTGGTCTAACCTCTGTTCCCCACGAATGTAAGAAAGGGAAGTTAGCTAGTCAGTTCTTGAATTTTAATTACGTCCTGTCAATCGCATAGAGTCACATCAGGACGCCGGAATCACACATCGTTTTTTTTTTAATTTTTACACCAGTTTTTTGGACACAAGTCATTAATCACAAGTTTGTCTCAGTAATGCACCTGTTACAACATTAAAAACCAACCATCTATCTGTCAGTATACAATATCACAAGTTTCGGTACCTGTTTTATTCTGTAGGCATTCACCACGGGAACCTGCTTAAATCGCTTGTGTCTATGAGCAGGATGACCTGTTTTATCAGTTCCGCGGGCCCGCAAAACGGGAAACTGCGTCAGCCAAACTTAACGAAGTTAAAAAAATATATATATATAAAAAATAAGAGGAGAATTTTGAAAGAATTAAGGTGAAAGGTAGAAGTTAGGACAAGAAGGCTTTTTCGTTTTGTTTTTTTGTTGTTGTTGTTTTCTGGCTGTGGGCGAAGAAGACTGAGAAAGGGCAGACATGCCTATGCTACAGTCACTGCTTGGAACATGTGCGGCGCCATACCCCATTTGTTCCATTCTGTCAAAGGCGGTGGCAAACCCAAAAACTGCACCGAGTGTAGTCGAAGGATGACGCCCCGACCAGACGCAGGTTGTACTTGCAGCCAACCATCACTCCGGCATAGAAGTTCTCCTCGCGAATCTGGGG
>OY757554.1:7060643-7133143 GCA_963584105.1 Alviniconcha strummeri
GGGGTGGGCGCCCCCCCACCTGCATATCCCAGTGTCACTGCTCCCCCTCAGGGGTACTGGGGTGCACCTCCCCAGGCAGGTGCAGCCCCCCAGGGCTACAGTGGCTACAACTATGCCCAGGGCTACAGTGGTCAGCCTGTCCGGCAGCAGGGAATGGAGAAAATGTAGTAGCTGCATGGCATGGCCAAGTGTATTAATTACCCCAGTTACCACTTTGGCAGAACTTCTGTCAACAGGGTTTTAACACCTGCACCCACAGAAATGGTGGTTTGACATGGTCAGACTTGTTGATTACACTATAGTGTATAAATACACATATTACATTTTGATGTACATTGTGTGTGTTATGTTTGTTCGGTGCTTTGGACCAGTGGGTAGGTGCTTTACAAATTTCCATTATTATTATTTATTATAGCAGCACTTCCCTCACCAAGGAATAGAGAAAGCAGTAGTTGTCGGACATGGTGAGACTTGTGTGCTGATTTACACTGTAGCAGCACTTCCCACAGCAGGGGACAGTAGTAGTAGTAGTTGGCAGGAATAGTCTTGTCTAATAGATGGGGATGTGTGCTGCTGTCAAGGCTACAGAAGGTACTGTATTCTCACTGAGAATGGGAATTGCAGGTAGAGACCCAGTAGGCAAGGACAGCACATAGACAGCACAGACAGCACAGTGTAGTCTCACTGGGGATTGTTGGTATTTTGTCACAGGTATTTTTGGAAGTATTCAATTCACTGTCCCCACTAACTCATTAAGCAGCTTTCATTGGGTAAATGGTTACAGTCTGGAATTATTACACTTAATTGTACCCAAGGATTATGGTGTATTACAGAAAGTTGTTCAGTTTTAAACTGCCTCTAACCCCCTGAATTTGCATTAATTTTTTTTGTTTAATTTAAAATCAAAGATGGGTTGTTGTGTACATTTTGTAAAAATATATTTTATATTGTATATATTTGATAATCTGCTTTTCATATTTAATTTTAGTTTGATCTGATTTATATGTGTATTCATGCATAATGGCTGATGGCATGTGTTTGTTACAGTTTCCATAAATCTAATAATGTAATGTTCTGAATTTTCAATTGTAGCTGTCATGATCAAAACCTGTTACTTGTTTTTTTATACCATAAAAAAAGGGTGTTCCTTGAATTAACACATGATTTTTTAGTTTCTGTTTGACCTTACCTTATACTGTTACAGTCCATATTTTGCAGGCTCCATGCGCAATCCATTCACTAGCCTGTTTGTGACTCAAATAATACTGCAACAGAGTGCCTTGATATTGGTTGAGAAAATGTGTCACAGTACAGGGTATGCATTACTAAAAAGTTTATGTGTTCGGCTAGTTCTATCTTAACAGTGTTAGCCCTTTGTTTTTGACAATGTTATATATGGTATGCTTTAATTTTTATCAATACTACTACACGTGCATTCACTGTTACATGGGCCCAAATCAGAGGTTGTTGACATTATTTGGGATGAAGAATAATGTTGTGTGATGAGTTCTGTGTCTTGATTACTTTCAGCTGTAGTAATCATCATGACATAACAAACTCCATTATTGAAATCTCCAAACTCCATTATTGAACTCTCCAAGTTAGAGTGCAGTTGCTGGAATGGCAGGTAATTGCTGCACTTGTATGTGTGAATGTATTTACATATGTAGGAAAATGGTTGCACACATTACCTTCTGTCCCAGCAATGGATAAATCTCAGTCAAGGAACACAAACACACAACATTAATAGCACTGTGTTACATGAAGCTTTATCTTGGTCTGACTTAGAAGATTTTTTATTATTACAGTATATGCCTGGTTTGACACATAATGTATGTGTGTGTGTGTGTGTGTGTGTGTGTGTGTGTGTGTGTGTGTGTGTGCATGCGTGCATGTGTTCTGTTGTTGAAAAGGTTTTTTTCCAAGTTTAAAAGTCTGGGTTGTAAAATCAAAGCTGTGGGCTCATTTTTTTGGTCAAGTGGATATGTGCAGCTATTTAATCTCTCCTCAAGGAATGAACCTGCTGATCTTTATTTTATTTTTTATTTTTAAGCCATTTGTTTTCTTGCTGGCCTGATGTTTGTATTGCATAATCTTTTGTGATTTTGTTTTGAATACAGTAAGCACTTCTTAAAACATTATTTTATACATGATACAGCTTAAAAATGACTTTATACATTGCAGTTAATTGTGAATTTGTTTGTTGATTTTTGTCACTTTTCTTTTGGCAAAAAAAGATACCCAAAAAATACAAATATTGCAAAATCAGTTATTTGTCTGTCTACTGCTTTAGGAAAAATCTGTTCGTCTTTCTTTTCCACCCACTCTTCTGTGTTTTGTTGTTTCTTTTGTTTTATCTGATTTCTGTTTCTACTTCTTTTTTTAAATTTCTTCTCATCAGTTTCCCTAACTCATCCTCTTTACAGCATTTTTTGTTTCTTCTTCTTTTTTTCTTCTTTTTTCTTCTTCTGTATTTCCTCTCCCTCTTTCCAGCTTTCATTTCCTCTTCCTCCTCTTACATAGGGTTTTACTTTCTGTCTGACAGCCTATTCTCAACTCTTTTTCTGTTTTATGGTTTTTTTATTAGTAAAGGATGAAAACGTGTCAGAAGGGAAAGAAAAGCTAACAACTTACGTTCAGCTTGACGTTCAGCTTTTTATTGCTACTTTGACTTTGCTTTCTTGGCAGAGAAATACTTCAGATGAAACTGACTATATTATTTTCCCATTCTATCACTGACCTACTTGCATTTTAAAACTAGGCATAAATTTGAGCAAAGTCTGAAGCTGAAAAAATGCACAAACAAAACCTACTGTGTAGTGTTATGGTGAAAGTACTTTTTCAAGTAGGCCTCATTTATTGTGCTCTCTCTCTCTCTCTCTCTCTGTGTTGTAATTTTTTTTAATGCACAAAGAAAACCTACTGTGCAGTCTTAAGATGAACATATTTAGGATGAACATACTTTTTCAAGTAGGCTGCTCACAGTTTACTGTGCTCTCTCTCTCTCTTCCTTGTAATTTTAACATATCGGTAGCTAAGCAAGAACTAGATGTTAGATAAAACAGTTTTCAAGTTTTTCTCTCTCTCTCTCTCACACCCACACCCCCACCTACACTCACGCCCACACAGTGGCATAAACAGTCCACGAAGGGCCTTTACAGATTTTATTGAGGATTACTGTGACAACTATAAATTGCTTTTCAAAGAGATTTTAAATTTAAATGTTTTGTCCCGTGAACAACTTAATGATAATAATAGTGGGTCTTAGAGCACCCTTTCTTGAGTGAGCCCAAGGCGCATACATTTTATATTCAAGTTAAAAACAACATGCACATACACTGCACACACACACACACACACACACACACACACACACACACACACACACACACACACACACACTTACATAAACACACACTGTACACTGAAAAAGTTAAAAAGCATACTTTTACAAGTTTTATTATTACACAACAAAAAAATGTAAATTGCTTCAAATCCATGTACAATTTTCGCATTCTCCCAACGTTAATTTGTTAAGAGGAACAGTAGGGCATTTCTTTTCCCTTTTTCTTTGAAACAAATCGTACAGAAAATGCGGCCTTCTGTAAAACTCGAACTGTGTATAAAAATAAAATATAAAAATTATTTCTAAATGCAGTTGCTTGTACAATATTGAAACTATAACAGTCTGGATGCTGAAATCACTTCTTGCTCGTCATTCGTGTACTCTGCATTTCCGTTAATGAAGTCTGTTGTGCAGACGAAAAATGGTCAATTCTAAGATAAATTTTTTGATTCAGCACCTGCGGTTTTCAACGACCCCCCTGGCCTGAAGCGATACGAGACGCTTGACATCGAAAGTCTGAACCCAAAGTTGCGTCAGTGAGCAGTGAGCTGTTTTCATGACCACAGTATTATTATGATTTTATGTCCTCAGTGGTTTTCAAATCAGAAGACTGAGCATACGTACTCGTCCCATGCAGCCAGATGCACAAATTTACTGAAGACACTTTATTCAGTTTAGTAAAATTGTGGAAAAGTAACATCATAAATAATTATTTGGAATTTCGCAAATCCCTGGATTTTTTAGGGAATTTATGAAATCCCTGAGTGAAACAGTAATTTCGTGAATTTGCTGGAATTGTCACTGATTTTATGAATTTCCTAAGTCTGAATTTACAGTAGCATGTATACGACTGGCAGGTGTCAACACAACCAAGCATATGGTAACTTCTACCGTACAGTGTATGGCCAGAATATATATGGTCAGAATATTAAAAATAGTCTCGTCTTGCAGTTAGCTAAACACATGCTGTTCAAAGTGCCCTCAAGTTGCGCCCCTGCCACACAACTTGGAAACTGATCCAAGGAAATGATTAATTTTGATCTGAACGGAGATCTTTGCAAACTGTGCGCTCTCACTCCCTCACTCTCGTTGCCCAAGCATGAATTATATTCATTCACCCTACCGCTTGCTTGTTTGGTTTAACGCCAAGGTCAGTTCACTTGCGTGGTAGTTGCTTAATTCATCCCACGCCAGGACACATGAATATATATATACATATATATATATCCTTATTCATGGTCTAAACACCCTGTTCCTTGGTTCAGATATGCACAGTCACTTTCCTATATCCATGGCAACCGCTCAACCTCCATCGTTGAGATCTGCTGAATCTGAATTAACAGTCAGTGCTGATGGTTGATAAAAGCGCAGTTAAATAGAGTGGAGCAAAGGGTAAATAATGGTACAAGTTCAAGACAAATCAAGCTACGTCATTTATCCCATGCTTAAAAATACAAAAACGATTCCTCCAAAAAAACAAAAAACAAACAAAAACAACTTTTAAACACAACCACATATTCGTTGGAGAAGATTGTTTTTGACTGAAAAGCTCATCGAGTCAATTTGTTTGCCTTATAGTGATTAAATAAGTGTCAAGTCAGTAATACAGTTTACTAAAAAGATGTTTGCCTTTAACCGAAACAAATAAATAAGAACATAGTCACAGTACTTTCACGGCAACGCTCCAGCTCTAAGAATAAAGCATAGATATACATAATTATATATGTGTGTATATATAAACTGTAAACTCATTTAGATCATCAAAATTCTACCTGTATGTTGGCCCTTTGCCAGAATTGTTCAGTGGCAGGCAAGCACCGTGGATAATATAGGACTACAATCTATCAGATCACGATATATTAAACAACAGCTGGCAATATTTTCTCCGTTCAGTAGGAACGGAATGGACACTCCATCTTTGTAGCCAAAGTAGAAACAATTTCATAATTAGAATCTTGAGAGGGTGCTTTGACAACCCTCAACTCAGTCAAACGTAGAAGAAAAGACCCCCCCCCCCCCCGGCTTCACACACACACACCTTCTTAAATGAAAATAAAAATCTTGTTTGCTTTCTTCAACAACTCGTCGCGATTAACTTCGATACGGAACCTGAATTAATATACATACACACACACCACCCCCAAAACTAATATGTACTTCTTCGGAAAGTTTCGACCAACCCTGCTAAACGGACAAGCCCCGTCATCACTACTGCACATCTGACGACAAAAACAAAAACAAACAAACAAACAAAAACAAACAAACCACAAAAAAAAAAACGACTCTTGCTTTAAGAGAAAGAGGGTGGAAAAAAGAAAAGATAATGTACTTTTTGAGAAGTTTCCATCAACTGGTAGAATGGCGAACCTGACGAACAAACATCCTGCTCCGTTGTCACTACTACAAATCCGACTCATACTTGCTGGGCCCCACGTATCCAACCTGGGAGATCCTGGGGTCGTACAGCTCGTCTTGCTGGGCCGAGTAGCTCACGGCCGGCACGGGTTTGGCCACGCTGCTGTAGTTATTAAAGTCCGTCTGGGGAGGGATGTACTCGTTGAAGAGGCCGATGACGACAGCGGCGACGACAGTGGCGATGGAAGAGATGACGGAGAGGTAGAAAGCCCAGGAGAACGTGTAGAAGACCGACCTCTCCACTTCCTCTCTGAGCTTTCCCACGAACACCATGCAGAAGATGAACGCCACCAGACCTGTTCAGCAACAGAGCCGGGCAAGGCATGATTGTCAGTCGGGATATGCCGTGCGTCATGAAGTCATGAAAATATCACTGATTGACCAGCGTTGGAACAATCAGAGACTTGACATTTTTCCAAGCACTGGACGCGAAAACAACATAGCTCAACCAAAAGCAGGTAAGTGTCTTAATTAGCTCTACATCTAATTTTTTCGTCGTTCTTCACCGCTTAGCTGTTAAGTGTCGTTTTGTAGCTTGATAAAGGAGATCACCCGGAAAATTCCCATGTTGTGTTTCGTCCTAATAAACAGCGTTCTTTTGAACCTTTTATGTGTTTAGATACTTAACTAAATGATTGATATGAGTATTTCACTCATTTCATCGTTTGGGCCAAAGAGTCGGGTTCCTTACACGATGACGTATGCAGTCACCATGGTAACTGCCGCTGAGTTACAAGTATGTATACAAGTATGATCTCAAAGCAGGGAGTTGATTAGTAAGTAGGCTTCTAATGCCTTGTTAACACAACACGGCGTTCAAAGGAAACAAAAGAAGAAGAAAAATCCCTTCGGCATATCAGGGCGGAAGTCAACGGTACGGACATCGTCGTCGAGGCTATTACTGTTCTTGCTGGGAGCTGACTGACGGGGCTGGAGACAACATTCTCTTTCCTAGAGAGAGAGAGAGAGAGAGAGAGAGAGAGAGAGAGAGAGAGAGAGAGAGAGAGAGAGAGAGAGAGAGAGAGAGAGAGTAAAATTCTATATTTACGAGAATAGATAAGCATGTATGCTTTTTACATCCAGCCTTCGCCCAAACAAGGGACTACTCTAGATCTAATTATACATTTTCTAATCTACGACACACCAGTACACACATGGAATAAATGAAGTTCAGCCGTTAGACATGATATGAGACAGGCAGAAATGAAGGTGGATACATGGGACTATGAAATCATTAGTAGCAAACATTTGGTGGGTAAATGCGTGAGAAATGGGAGAACAATATGGTAGTACGTTTCGTGTGTGTGTGTGTGTGTGTGTGTGTGTGTGTGTGTGTGTGTGTGTGTGTGTGTGTGTGTAAGCGCGCGCGTGGATGCAAGCGCGCGCGTGGATGCAAGCGTGTTCTGAACATTACTCATGTGTTTGTGGGTGTATATCAGTGGAAGAAGTCGGCGGGGCAGGTGAGAGGGGAGAGAATGTAAGAATGAGATTCTTACGTATTTATATTTATTGTTATTTTAAATGTACCTTCTTGAACCCATGTGTCAAAGGAAAATTTTCATTTTTATGCTTTGGATGTTGATGAATAATAAAGATTTATTTGATTTGATTTGATTTGATTACAATCACCAAATATAGCATGCATTGCCAGCCAATCATGTAGGACATGTAACGTGATTTAAAAGTTTCAGTGCTGGATGGTAATTTAAGAGAGTCAGGGAGTGAGTTAGAAAGAATACTACCGGAATATACTAGGCTAGACTTGAAAAGGTCAATCCTAGGGATTGGTATATTGAGTTTTCCAGAACGTCCTGATTGGTTTAGGAAAATTTAGCCTTGAGAGAGGGTGGGACTTTTCCGGACAGGATTTTGTGCATAAGAACTCCCTTGTTGTAGTTAAGCCTTTTTTTTGAGGGGAAGAATAGATAGGAAGTTATAGTCTGAAATCGCTAGAGTTGCGGTTTTCAGGAGAATTGCCTTGAGCGCTCTCTTATGTAAATTAACCAAAGGTTTAAGAGTATTGGCACTTGCTGAATGCTACAGCGTCGATCCGTAGTCAATAATGGACTGAATGTGGGCATGAAAAAAAAGAAGAAGTTTTCTGGCATGAAGCTTCAGAAAGTGCTTCATTTTAGACAGCTGATAAATTTTCTTGGATTTTTTTCTTTTTTTCTTTTTCAAAAAGCAGTCACATGACTGGACCAGGACAGATTGTATTCAATGGTCACACCTAACACTTTGTGGTTGTCGACTTCACTGACAGTTTGGTTTCCGATGGAAATAGGTGGGCATTTCAAAGATAAATTGTCTCTTCTGCCTGGTTGTTATAAGCATAAATTTGGTTTTATCAGGATGGAGAGACATATGATTAAGCTCTGCCCATTTTAACAGACTGTTGACACTCTCCTGTAGTGACTCCGGTAGCTTTCTGAGATTAGAGTTACTGCTGTGGATTGTTGTGCTATCTGCGAAAAGTTCGCAACATGCTTTGATGAATAGAGGGAGGTCACTGATGCAGATGGAAAAGAGTAATGGTCCAAGAACAGAACCGTGCCTTCGGAGAGAGAGAGAGAGAGAGAGAGAGAGAGAGAGAGAGAGAGAGAGAGAGAGAGAGAGAGGGCATCTATACGATCTTTCAGTCCCAACAAAAGACAGACGAAAGACCCATCAGTCTCCACACGGAACTACAGGTCAAGTCCACAACTGATGAAGGGGATAGAGTTGTTGCTGCTGCTGTTGTTGTTGTTGTTGTTGTTGTTGTTGTTTTGTGTGTGTGTGTGTGTGTGTGTGTGTTTTGCGCGCGCGCGCGCGCGCGCGCGCGTGTGTGTGTGTGTGTGTGTGTGTGTGTGTGTGTGTGTGTGTGTGTGTGTGTGTGTGTGACTCGGCAATGCTGAAGTCTATACATACCTGCCACACCAGAAGTGATCTCCAAGATACGGGTACGACTCTTCGGGTAGTCGATGAAACAGTTGAAGAGTGCAGCATAGATACAGGCAAAGATGAGCGCAACGGCGCTGAGGATTTCAAACGTCTCCACGGCGTGCACCCAGCCACCTGCAACAGCACAGATTCAGTCAGTACAACAATGGAGTCACAAGGGCACGAGTGCTTCCTCACTCAAATCTCTCCATTCATATGGACAAGAATCGTGCTTCCTTTCGCCGTAATTTACCACAAAACAAAAACCGAACAAATCAAAACAAAAACCGAACCAAAACCACAACACACACGCACGCGCGCGCGCACACACACACAAAGGAGGGGAGCAGGTTGTGTGTGTGCGCGCGCGCGCGTGTGTGTGTGTGTGTCAGTGTTTACTCGCGCGCCTCACTTTTGCAGATAAAAATTATCATTTGCGTCTAAAAGCACCTTTGTTGGCTTGCTGAGCGTGTTTCGGTGAGTGTCCTGACCAGTGTAATCATATGCTGAAGCGTTATGGGCTGTTACTGATTGCTGTGTGCTGGTCTCTGTCAGGGTCTCAGATTGCTGTGTACTGGCCTCTGTCAGGGTCTCAGATTGGTCTCTGTCAGGGTCTCAGACTGGTCTCTGTCAGGCTCTCTGATTGCTGTGTGCTGGTCTCTGTCAGTGTCAGTTGACGGGCTGTTACTGATTGCTGTGTGCTGGACTTTGTCAGGGTCAGCCTTTGAATCTCAGTTCTGTACACGTTTTGGGCTACGCATGCGCAAAAGGAATTGTCACTAATATTTCTCATAAGAAAGCAATGACAATAGCGTAGACACTAACCGTTAGGCTGGTTGTTATCCAGAACTTCGGTGGAATGAGAGGGGTGGGTGGGTGTGGAGGGAGGGTTAAAAGACAAAATTCCAGTTTCGAAAGAAGCCAATCAGATACGTGGAACGGGACTTTGAAAGGTCTGATGGACTTGTAAAGGGGGGCGACCTTTCAAAACAGTAATCTATTGAATACTTTGTTTCAGTTGTCACTGTCTGAAGTTAATATATTTTGTTGATCGCGTCATTGTCACTTTGAGTCGTCGTCGGGCACGATCATCTTCACATAAGTCAATGATCAGTCATTATTTCTTAGTTACGAGATAATGTCGTGTGGATGATGTCACTTGTTATTGTAATACCATATAATAACATTTTTGTGTCACGTGCCTCCCACTGATCAGTCAACTAGTTCTTTTTTCTTTTTCTTTTTTAGAGAGAGAGATTGACAGTGCAACAATTAAATTTTTAGGACTTGTGACCAGAGCTGAAATGTGGGCTTTGCGAACAGCACCTAAAGTGCCAGAATAATCATCAACAATGATTATTGTAGGCATCCAAGGGAAGAAGAATAAACAGCCTACACCATTGATCAACTGTAACGGCCTTACTGACATTACATAATTATTATCTTCTATTTTTTTTTGGAGCCGATGTGGTATACATTCCCCCCCACCCCACCCCTCCCCCAATGGGAAGGAACCTCCCATTTTGATGCGCGAAGGAGTGCCTGATAAGCATGTATTATTACGATTGTGACCAACAAAGATTTATTTATTATCTTCAGTGTTATCATTATTCACTAAAGTTTGTAAATCATCATCATTTCTACCTCGGGATCATCTGGATACCATGGTTATTAGTGATGTTATTGTGGTTTTCATCATCACCATTATTGTGACGTCATCAACTTATTTTGAGTGTTTTAATTATAGGTTCAATTTACAGCTAAATACACAGTCTACCGAAGACAGTGAAGGAACTCTTTGAGCCCAACAGTGACATCTTTCCCACTTAAGTCTGACTGGTACCACTGATTCCAGACAGCGACTGCTGGTCTAACCTCTGTTCCCCACGAATGTAAGAAAGGGAAGTTAGCTAGTCAGTTCTTGAATTTTAATTACGTCCTGTCAATCGCATAGAGTCACCTCAGGACGCCGGAATCACTGACACATCGGTTTTTTTTTAATTTTTACACCAGTTTTTTGGACACAAGTCATTAATCACAAGTTTGTCTCAGTAATGCACCTGTTACAACATTAAAAACCAACCATCTATCTATCTGTCAGTATACAATATCACAAGTTTCGGTACCTGTTTTATTCTGTAGGCATTCACCACGGGAACCTGCTTAAATCGCTTGTGTCTATGAGCAGGATGACCTGTTTTATTCCGCGGGCCCGCAAAACGGGAAACTGCGTCAGCCAAACTTAACGAAGTTTAAAAAAAATATATATAAAAAATAAGAGGAGAATTTTGAAAGAATTAAGGTGAAAGGTAGAAGTTAGGACAAGAAGGCTTTTTCGTTTTGTTTTTTGTTGTTGTTGTTTTCTGGCTGTGGGCGAAGAAGACTGAGAAAGGGCAGACATGCCTATGCTACAGTCACTGCTTGGAACATGTGCGGCGCCATACCCATTTGTTCCATTCTGTCAAAGGCGGTGGCAAACCCAAAACTGCACCGAGTGTAGTCGAAGGATGACGCCCCGACCAGACGCAGGTTGTACTTGCAGCCAACCATCACTCCGGCATAGAAGTTCTCCTCGCGAATCTGGGGGATTTCACGGTTCCAAACCAGCCACATAGGGGAGACAATCCCGATGATGAACAACGAAGAGGCGATGTAGAGCAGTAGTATCCCTGCCTGGTAACCTCTGGAGCGGACTCCAAATGCCGACATGCTGGTGGTTTATTCAGTGTGGTCTCTAGTTCGCTCGCTAGAAACTGGCTGTTCTGGAAACTGATGTAATGCTAAAGAATGCTTACCGTCGTTGCTGGTTCTGCCGATACAAGCTACAAAATTCTCACGTAGACTTCCCCAACACTCAATCAACACGAACCACGAAAGCGTGCAGGTGTTTTGATGAGCGCCCAACGACTATGTCAAGGAATAAACACATATGCCGCTGACGGAGATGCAGTTTTGTTGTCGTTTCTAACTGCTCTTGTTCCTTCGACTGACCACCCAAATCCCAACACTGATGGCCAGGTGTGATAAATCGTTACCTTAAATCTAGAACGTCAGTGACAACCATAACCCGGAAATACAGCACGTCCGACGGCAGTGAAGCGAGGTGCTACGGCTTCACAACACTGATCAGTTTGTCTCACAGCTACTGATCAATCCGTCACACTTTTAACCTGGTGAAACAAACGCCATGTCCGTCCACAAGTCAAACCATTTACCATACTAACACGCTGTTTACACGGATTTCAGCGACGTTAAGCCTACAACGTACGCTGTGTTGCAGCACGACACAAGTGCGACGCTCTCGGTACACGCTCGCTTTGTCGTCTGACAAGCGACGCAGGTAAAATATAGGGCACGACTCTACAGCACAGGTAAATAGCCGTCACGACACAGTTGTCGATCCTGCCGTCGTAAAACTGAAACCGGTTTGGATTTTGTTTTTCGCCTTGTTGGCTAACTGAGACTATACTAGGCAATAACGTTGCCGGCATTTCTCTTGAGAGCTTGGGTTGCGTATTATAGGTCGGACTACAGCTGAGTTCACACACACACACACACACACACACACACACACACACACACACACACACACACACACACACACACACACACACACACACACACACACACACACACACACACACCATTGCTGGACAACAATAAAACAATGTAAATGGAGAAAAAACAAATCGAAAATTATACTTTTTATGTTTTAACAATGTTTCATCTACGTATAATTATTTTACTACCACTAAAAATAGAAATTACTGATAACAGTATGCTACTATCTCCCCCCCGCCCCCCCCCCCCCCCCCCGGCTCTGCAGTAGACAAGTCATAAAAGGACCTTCCTATCCTTGTAGTAGATATGTCATTAGAAGACCTTCCCATCCCTGTAGTAGACACGTCATTAGAGGACCTTCCCATCCCTACAGTAGACATGTTATTAGTGGACCTTCCCATCCCTACAGTAGACATGTCATTAGAGGACCTTCCCATCCTTACAGTACACATGTCACTCGAGGACCTTCCCATCCCTACAGTAGACATATCATTAGAGGACCTTCCCATCCCTGTAGTAGACATGCCATTAGAGGACCTTCCCATCCCTACAGTAGACATATCATTAGAGGACCTTCCCATCCCTGTAGTAGACATATCATTAGAGGACCTTCCCATCCCTACAGTAGACATGTCATTAGAGGACCTTCCCATCCCTACAGTAGACATGTCATTAGAGGACCTTCCCATCCCTACAGTAGACACGTCATTAGAGGACCTTCCCATCCCTACAGTAGACACGTCATTAGAGGACCTTCCCATCCCTACAGTAGCCACGTCATTAGAGGACCTTCCCATCCCTACAGTAGACATGTCATTAGAGGACCTTCCCATCCCTGTAGTAGACATGCCATTAGAGGACCTTCCCATCCCTGTAGTAAACATGCCATTAGAGGACCTTCCCATCCCTAGAGTAGACATGCCATTAGAGGACCTTCCCATCCCTACAGTAGACATGCCATTAGAGGACCTTCTCATACCCCCAGCCAAACCCTGCCCCTATCCTCCCCTTCCCGGCCTCCCTCCTCCTGTGGACTTTAGCTCACACCTTTGGGCTCACCACAGAATACGAAAAAGAAACCGAACCGAAGAAACAACACGAGCTTTACGATAGAATAGATTAAAAAAATGAAATGCACACACGGCAGTTTTTCGCTAGGTTTGCTAATCATCCGGTTTGTGAGAGAAAAAACAACAGAAAAAAAGAAGAAACAATAAAAGTCGACATTTTGTATCTATAGATATTGATAGAAAACCAATGAAATATCTGCATGTAGATGAAATATCTGCATTTTCTCGTTGTCTCGGTTTAAAACAAAACAAAACAAACAAACAAAAACAAAAGTAAGTCGACGAAAAAGGTGTGCTCTATTGGGTTTTATCCCCAGTCTATTTCAACCCACAGTGTTTGGTAATTTGTTGTAAATAAAAAGAATTATGCAACCGACAAATGATAAAATGACAAAAAATATTTTTCTTTTTCTCTCCACACATCTGAGACAACACAAAACATGCGTTTATATATATATTTTTTATAGCGTAAACCCCTTTTTGAAACAGACAAATAACCGATGACAATGACAAAACGACGTCGTGGTTATTACACATATTCATTTTACTACGTCGATCATGATAGTTTTCTCTGCCCGGAGCAACACGTTCCGGCATTAGGTTCTGCTTCTGCATTTCAACGGGAGGCAAGGAAGGGCATGTCCAGACCCTCTCTCAGTCTCTGTGTCTTAAATGCCTCTGGACACAAATCCACTTTGACTGCAAATGGAGTATGAACTGATTACTTCGGGATCAGGTGCTGCAAATCATCATTAATCTCATCGATTACCGCAAGGAGCTCACGGCGTGGAAACCAAAACGATGAAATAATCCTAGATCATCGGGCATGTCCAATGGATTTATTCAGTCAAAATTTACGATCTCTTCGAGTCGGAATGTGTCATTTGGTCTTTTGGCGGCGACAGAATACAGAAAACAGAATCTTTATTGGCTATGAATAACATAGAAAAAACAGAAGAAACCCCCCCCCAGCAAGCTAACACCAGCACAGAGTAGTTTACACATGGGTGGGTGGGTGGGTGGGTGGGGGGGGGGGGGGGGCATATAAACTAGGACTTTGATTAGGATGTCAGTAGCCACTGTAACCGCTTCAATGGCTGCAAAAATATCACTTTGTGCCGTTGATAACCATGGCTTAGGACGGCGTAAATGGCTTTGTAACGGTTCTGTGAAACCGGCTCCAGGTCTTTGTTGTGTTTGAGTAACGCCTTTCCAGTGCTAATTAACTCATTGTTTGTTGATTCTGTACTGGTGCTCTGGCCACGTTCTGTCTCACACTGTTGCTATACAAATATATCTAATACTGTGACACTGTCTTGTGACTTTTGTCCATCACTTTCTAATGAAACATTAAAATGGCTCTCATCGCTGCCCATCTTAATGCAGAAGTCATTCTGGTGGTGACAGTGTAGCGATATGTATATAATCTCCCTCTCCCCCCTCCATACCCCCTCCCCCGCCCCCTTCCCTAATAAGCCGTACGGTTTCTGTGGACGTTAAGCACCATGTTTACTTTTGCCCCAGAACTGACGCCATCAGCTAATGGGAGCAAGACTGATATGACAGCCACAATCGGTTGTTATGACTGCAATGATTATCGATGTCTCCTGACTGTCAAAGTAAATACTTACAGTACTATCAAACAGAGGCTTCAAACAGTTGAAAAAAGGGGAAAAAGAAGAAGAAAAGGGACATGAAACTGTTTTGTTTGACTTGAACAATAGGTCGACAGAAAACAGCTGTGAAAAATTCAACAACAACAACAACAACAACAACAACAACAACAACCACAACAACAACAAAAAGGGACATGAAACTGTTTTGTTTGACTTGAACAATACGTCGACAGAAAACAGCTGTGAAAAATTCAAAAATGGTTTCTTCAGGAATATAACTCATATATATGGCCATTTTACCGAAGTTTTGTGCTTTTTAGTTTTATCATATTGTTAACCGAGTACATTGTGTGTTTTCCGGGGCCATGACCTTTTAATCTTTTTTTTTCTTTTCTTCTTTTTTTTTTTTGATTGGGCGAAGGTTGTATGGCCCTAACATACAAAGTTGTTCAAACCTGCGCGCTTGGTCAGCACGCCCCCCCCCCCTCCACCCACCCACCTCCCCCCAGTCCTCCGACACCACGGAACGCTCCATGCAAGCACTGGTACAGCAGTACCCTCAACTGTTCCTGGAGAATGGGGTCCTCAATCGTAGGCAGGCTGACCAACGTTGTGGTACCCTTGAGCAGCTGGTTGTACCCAGCTCACTTCGGCCTGATGTCTTGGCGTCGCTTCATGATGATATGGGCCACCAAGGCTATGCGGGCACCATGGAGTTACCGAGGCCTCGTGTCTACTGGCCCGCCGTGTACAGAGAGGTCAGGGACTACATCAGCAGCTGCGAGCGATGCACTATGGTGCCATGCTTTAGGAAAAAGAAGGGGATATAATGCTTGGTATGGTTGTTCGGTAAAGCCTTGTGTTTGTATGTTAAACGGTTGCCTTAAGGGTCTTTAACATGTGCAAACTTGGATTTAGCATGTAGCTTAATTGCCTTGCTATTTCTAGTGTATACCTTGCATTCCATTAGCCATTAAGATTTTAGCTTATTTCCGCATGGGCCTGTAATGCATTAACTATTGATGCTGTTTGTACCTGTGGAGCATCACGATTGTATGTGTGTTGCATTTTGTATATGCAGATTTGTACGCAAATGGTTACATATCCCCTTATACAGTCTATTAGGGTTCTCAGCGAGTGTGACTACATCAGTTTAGTGGATTGTAACATCATATCTGCCACAACTTCCATTTTCTTGAGCAGTGTGGTGACCCTAGTGTCAAGTTGGAGCACTGTATCATGATAAAACTTTGGTGGCTTGACCCCTAATCTGGTGTTACTTAATAACATTAAATATCTTTTGAGTAATGACAGGGAGTGTTGGCAGGGTCCATATAACTTTTATAAGGGTCACTGAGTGTTGTATTGTCTGTGAGTGCAAGTTATGTTTATAATGAGTATACCTGTTAACCTTATACCTGTTAGCTGTATATCTTTGTGTGTGCATTTCTCTAGCAAGACATTTTACTGTACCATGGAGCCTTCACATAAGGCTTGGTATTGAAATCATGGTTTGCAATGGCAGACATCATGTGGTAAATAACAATATGCTGGCATGAAGAGTGAAATGAACTGCCAGAGTAATAAACTGGTGGTTAAATGACTAACGTGTACATAAACTGACACACCAACAGGACACACAACTTCACCTTTTTTTTAATCAAAGCAACGCAAAGAACCACATTTACAAATTTCTGTCAACCACAAATTGCATCAAACTTATGACAGACATGTTGGCCCTTCCTTTAACAAAAACAGCCATTTCTAGTAATCAGGCACATCCAGTTATCAGGAATCCATTGTACTATACTTTAAATAGTCAGCTAATATCACACTGTTCTGCCCTGCTTCCCCAGCCTGCCTGGTCAACCTGGTGCTGCTGCTTTTTTCATTTTCCTTCAAAACTTGACAGTTTGTGTGTGTGTGTGTGTGTGTGTGTGTGTGTGTGTGTGTGTGTGTGTGTGTGTGTGTGTGTGTGTGTGTGTGTGTGTGTGTGTGTGTGCAAGCATGTATGCAATTATGCATGTAACTATGTGTTGTGGTGTGTGTGTGTGTGTGTGTGTGTGTGTGTGTGTGTGTGTGTGTGTGTGTGTGTGTGTGTGTGCATACATATGTATCAGTGTATGGGGGGGTGGGGGAGGTTAATTTCACATGGCAAAGCAAGCCTTGCTCGCTATTTTAAACATGATTAAGTACTAAAGCATAGGAAAAGTATGCTGAATACTACCACCTTCATGTGTCACGTCAACTGAATACAACTCATTTATGTAATTTCACCTTTAAATATCTTTATAGTTCAAAGCACAGGAAAATGTAACAGAATGCATCATCTGCATATGTCATGTCAAAGCATGCACAGATGTTACTGTTATACACCTTTGTGTAACTTCACCTTTGAATATCCTTATTATGCATCAAAGCACAGGCAACAACGCTGTTATGTGCCAAAGCAGGATTTTTTTTAATGAATACAATTAGAACATGCATTGTGTCAAAGCACAGGAAGATGATATTGACATCCCCCATAGTGCATATTAAATTATCACATGGTCATAAAGTCTGTGGTAACACTGATGACAGTAAGAATAAACTACTGAGTCTATTTTTACAAGAAGGCAAACTAATGTAAATTGCTGCATGATTTCCAAATGCACAAAAAATACTGAGTATAATTTTTAGAAATGTGTCTCAAAATCTCATCAAGCCACTGACAGACAAAACTTCCAAAGCATAGATTGCTGAATTCCCATAAAGCAGTTGTCTTCTGAATCTAACATCAGTAAAGAATTGGCAAACTATTCAAACAGGCACACCCAGAATTTTTTTTCTTCTGGAGAATCTCAAAACAACAGCAATAAAAAAATTAACAAACCAGATGACAGCCAAGTTTTTGATTCATAAACTAAAAGCTAAGTATAAAAAGATAAAAACGGCAAGGCCATTAATATCTCAATGTTGCAAACATTTTTTAAATGTCTTGAGTATTTTGATTTCATATATATATATTTTTTGCTGTCTCCATCTGTGCCAACCTTAGAGCCACTGCTCCCAAGCCACTCATCCCAGGATCCCCCACCTCCGGCCACACCCAGGGCTCATTCTGCATTGTGGCCCCACCCCTAGAGGTCCACAGGAAGTGATGCAGGAAATGATGTCAGATCGTTGGTGGGCTGCCATCTGAAGGAGACACTGCACTGCTACCTAGTCACTTTGGTGGTGTTTAGTAGTGCCTGTTCTGACTGAACATACCCAGGCCACCACCTGCTATGCCCCCTACTGACGACAATGTTAGCTAAGTTGTGGAGTAAGACTGAGTGATTGTCCCCCCCAGAGACCAGACTGCCATTCCATCCCTCCACCAATCCTCCTATGTGGACTCTGGCGTTGAGGGATTTGATCGAACTGCCTCAGGCAAGGGAGGAGGGAGGAACACCGAGGCTGAGGCCACCACAAAGGCATGGCATGATTGGCTATATTTTAATTTAATTTATTTAATTTATGCAGTGATCGATGAGGACGAGGATAATAACTGATGATGCTATGGAGGTCCATTTCAGTTTGAGACTACTGGACAGGGCTGCAGACCATGCTTACTTTCAAAATTATCCTGGGGTTAACCAGGTCCGGGAACTGCGGCACCTGCAGTGTTGGTCAAGTAATTAGAGCAACACTCTCAAAGACGCATCCGTGAAATGGATCAAGCTCGGCTGTGTGGTTCCAGCCTTCCCACTGGGCCCATAGCACTCCCAGCTCAAAGTACAAACAGGTTGCATGAAGAGACATTTTCATGATGATGTAAAAGCTAATGCACAGCAAACAAGCACACAAACACTACACTGCTGTAGGCACTGACTCGCAATACTAGATGCTGAGTGCAGAAAACAAGGAGACAAGCTCCATGATGAACAAAACAAAAACAAAAGCAAAAAATTTTGCTTTCATAGAAAGGTATAGTATAATGAATATGAATAGATGTGTTCATACAAACAATTATCTCTCCAGAATAACTAAGAAAACATCTACACACTACAACAATATGTCAAGAAAAACAATAAGCAGCCAATTGTCCTGATGCAGAGAAAGCAAAAACAATACTGTGTGCTTGTTGAGCTGGGAACAAACATGAACGCACAGCATTTGGTGGACATATTAACAGCAACTCCAGAGTGCACCCCCTTGCCCACACACACACCAAAAGGTCCTAAGACAAAATTAAGACCCATTACTCTTTTTAATATCACAATATTTAAACATCCCCCCCCCCATCATATTCAACTGAGCAAATCTGTGCATAAATGCATAAGACAACTGCATATCATATTCAACTGTGACATGTTCAAAGGCATAAGCTATTCCAGAGAAATTTCACAGTCATCGCTGCATGGTCACAGTAACAGCTATTCCAGAGAAATTTCACAAAGCCACCCCTGGTCACAGTAACAGCTATTCCAGAGAAATTTCACAAAGTCATCTCTGGTCACAGTAACAGCTATTCCAGAGAAATTTCACAAAGTTATCTCTGGTCACAGTAACAGTTATTCTTGAGAAATTTCACAGTCATCTCTAGTCACAGTAACAGCTATTCTTGAGAAATTTCACAAATTATCTCTGGTCACAGCAACACAGCTTTTGTCCACCCAAATAGTTTTGCTTAAAGCACTGAAGAAAAACAAATACAGCTCTACCCCTCCCCTCCTCTTCTACTGACCTGCCAAGCCCTCACCTCCACTCCTACTGAATTGACAGTCTATTGTTGTTGTTTTTTGATTTTCACATGAACTGTGCAGCCTAATGAACATGCTGTCACGTCCACATTCTGCCACATAGTTTCAATCATGGAAATTGTGTACAACTCATAAAGCATCGAGAATCATCCCATTCGAAATACGCCAGTCCTAACAAAAGTCAACACATGTCAGGTGTGCTAAGTTCTAAACAGAACGTAAGCAATTCCAGTTTGTTTGTTTTCACCTTTGTCCTCATGTTAAATGTGACATCAAGCAAGGTCTGTTTACTCTCTGTGATCGTTTTTACTTTTGTCCCCATTTTATACATGTCAAGCAAGGGCTGTTTACTCTCTATGTATTTGTTTTTATTTTTGTCCCCATTTTATACATGTCAAGCAAGGGCTGTTTACTCTCTATGTATTTGTTTTTATTTTTGTCCCCATTTTATACATGTTATGTTAAGCAAGGGCTGTTTACTATATATTTGTTTTTCTTTTTGTCCCCATTTTATACATGTTAAGCAAGGGCTGTTTATTCTCCATGTATTTATTTTTGTCCCCATTTTATACATGTGGTGGGCTGTTTACTCTCTTTGTTTTCACTTTTGTCCCCATGTTACACATGTCATGTCAAGCAAAGACAGTTTACTGTGTTTTTGCTTTTGTCCTCATGTTATAGGCCTACATGTTGCACCAAGCAATGTTTACTCTATGTTGATATTCAAATAAAAAGGTCTTTGGCATTTCTCATTATTTTTGTATTTGTTGTAAGTTGACAACATGTTTCGCTGGACTGGGTATACTTGTGTGGGTGTAAATGCATGCTGTGTACAGTCTGTCTTGCAGACTGTACTTGTGTGTGTAAGCCAACTGTACATGACACAAGATAGACTGTATTTGTGTGCATAAGGCAACTGTACATTATGCAAGACAGACTACACTTGTGTATGTAAGCCAACTGTATGTTCCATACTGTGTAAGTTATGCCAGACAAACTGCGCTTGTGGGTTAAATTGACTGTGTATGTTATGCTGGACGGACTGTACTTGTGGGCGCAAGCTGACTGTGTACATGACGCACAACAGCCTGCACTTGTGGGTGCAGAACAGACAAGACATGTGGGTGTGAGCCGAGGACGGGTGTCACACAGCTCTGCAGAGTCACCTGACTCAAGGGGCATGACCTCATCCACTTTCATGGCATCCTGTTGCTGGAGATGCCTTTGGCTTGACTGGGAACTCCTCTGTGGGCTGCTTGTTGCAAAAATCTGACATCGATTGGACGGAGACATTCTGGGGATCTTCTTTGTTCTCCAAAAGGTGAGTCTCCTTCCCATCACCATCCTCTGGGATGGCCTCTGATTCCCCAGCCTGTTCTGTTAACGGGGTGCTGCTTTCTTCATTTTCCTCCAAAACTGATTCCAGACTGGGGCTTGCTGGTGAGCCGGGCGAGGGCTGTCTTGGGGTCAGCGATCTGTGGGTGAGAAGGAAAGTGCAGAAACTGGTCATAGCAAGGTTCATTTAAAGGGCAAGTTGTCTCAAGGTCAGTGGCCTGTGGGTGAGAGAGGGAATGTGCAGAAACCAGCCACAGTAAGGTTCATTTAAAGTAAAAGTCCAAGGTTTTTAAGTATGCAAAATGACCATCGAAATGATTGACAAATGAGTCACAAGTTTCTGATTTAATGAAATAAAAAATAAATAAATGTTTAATTGGGGTTTTAATCTATTTTATTTTCTGTAGGCTGGCCAAGACTACAGTCTTGGGTTCTCCATTAGTCACGTGACTTTCCCAAAGTGACGTCAGTCTGGGGAGTCAGTGCGGTTGCCATCTTAGATTCTTCAGTAAACTGTGTATGCATGTGGTTGACAAAAAAGTTAACTATGCCGGCCTACTGTGTTGCCGCGAACTGTAACAAAGTGGATTAAATTTATACAATTCAAACAAGCTGACTTTCTTGCTGCGCCGCATCACACCCATTTGTGTAGTGAGCACTTCAGTGAGTGCGATTTCGCAAACCCCATGGAATACCGCATAGGGTTTGCTTTGAAGCTGACACAGTGTTCTGGTACTCTTTCAAAATCCTGCCCGACAGGCTCAAACTGATACGGCTGTATCCTTGTGGGTTTCTTGGGCAAAGCATCAGTTTTGTCTTCGGAGCTCGAGTTGGCCATTTTGCAGTGACTCCCCAGAGTGACGTAGTAGGCATATAGTCATGTGATTTGTGTGTCATGGCGATGCTTTTGGTACAAAAAAGAAGAGAAAAAAGAGAGCCTTTTTTCGTGCATTTATAACCCTCTGATCACAGTTTCACCTACATCATCATTCTCAGCGAGCTTTAACAGAAATCGTGTCAAAAATCACCCCTAACCTTGGACTTGTCCTTTAAAAGGCAAGTTGTCTCAAGGTTGGTGGTCTGTGGGTGAAAGAGAGACAGACAGAAACAGTGATGGAGAATAAGGATGAACAACACACTGAAATGTTTATTTAATGGAAAGATTGTCTCAAGGTCAGCTGGTAAGAATTAAAAATATGTACACAAAATTCATTATAACATAAGGCTAGTTTATGGAAAAGACAATCTTGGTTGGGGGGTGGGGGGGGTGGGGGGGGGGGGGGGGACAGAGACAGAAGTAGAGAGTGAGAGTCAGAGAGGTGTAAATAATTTATGATAAGTTCAGTTTAACAGTTTAAGAAAAAGACAATACTGACATAAGCTGTCACTTGGGGACAGAAAAAGAACCAAGGGCTAATACAGTCATTAGATCACCTTATGAAACTGAGTCATTCTAATTTGAATGTTTAGGTCTAAATGGGTTCATCTTTTCTCCAACATTTGTTACATTTGCTGTGTGAGGAGATAGTAACTCAGCAATATGAAGTTACGTTTCCATCTTGTACAAGAAAGTTTTTTCATTTAAACTGGAATGGACAGTCGGAGACTGAAGGAGTGCATGGACCTACAGAGAGACATGATGGCTGGCAGGTGTGGCAGCAGGGAAAGAAAGAAATGGAAAACAAAAGTGGACAACTGAAAGTAGGCCAAACCATATGTTTCAGCTTAAAATGGTGCACAACTACGCTGAAACTACACAGAAAAGGGGGTGGGGTAGTGTGAACAGAGCTAAATTGACCTGCATGCGTGTGTGTGTGCTATTATACTTTTTTATAACATGTAGAATAATTTCATTGGTGATTGCGAGCAATACATCAAACTGTTTGGGGTTGCACAGCAGTTTTTTGTTTTGTTTTGGAAAACTGCACATACAAACAAACAGAGTTTCAAGTGTCCCAGTGGTTTTTCACATCTCCGACCGACTCGACTAATCCAGCTACCATTTACTGATATCCATTCCCATTTATTGGCTCAGCTGCAGTTGTCAAACTTTTCGCCACAGTCTACAACTCGAGCGACTGACATGGTGAATCTTTCACTTTCCAAACTTTCAGAACATTCACTTTTTCTTAGCCGAAATGTGACCTGTTCTCATGAAATGAATTTTAACTTAAAATTTGGCAATTTCAGATATCTGCATGTCTCAAATCTGCAAGTTTTGCTTGTTATTTTGTCATAAATCATGTTTCTGCTCTCAAAAATGTGGATGTGATGTGTTTTTAAAGGTTGCATGTGTGGTGGAGGCCGTTTTGAGAAAATCAGCTTTAAAATTTTAAATTTTAATATATTTTAAACTGATGCTGGTTAGGGTGAATAAAATGCATTTTAAACATGTTTATTCAACTTTTTACAAAAAGACCTTAGACACTGCTCAACCCTGTCATCTTTTAAAGCCAAACTGAAAACCTTCCTCTTCTCACAGTATTTCCATCCTAACTAATATCAGCACCCAGTTTCTGCTACAGTCAGTGTGTGTGTGTGTGTGTGTGTGTGTGTGTGTGTGTGTGTGTGTGTGTGTGTGTGTGTGTGTGTGTGTGTGTGTGTGTGTGTGTGTGTGTGTGTGTGTGTTTGTAGTGCATTTTTATTTTTATTATTATTATTATTATTATTTAAATAATACTTTATGTAAATTCTTTTGGTAGTACTATGCTTTACATGTGTATAGAATATCATATTTAGGTTAATATGTATCATGTGAGCGCTCAAGGCGTTGATGAGTGCATGATAAATGTACATTATTATTATTATTATATCAGTGCAAACACACCAAAGTTTAATGTTTATAGACTTTAATGCTGCAATAATCTGAAAACACCCAGATAGACCCCCACTGGCTGCTTTTGCCTGTAGCACAGTAAGCCAGCTGCGAACTAAGACTCAATTGGTGAGAACGGGTCACAAATATGGTGCAGAAGCATGTAGGGATGACTGCGTTCAAGCCTAATGCTTGCCCACGAGAGTTAACAGCAGCAGCTGTGTTCACAATTAAGCAACTAAAACGGACAGTAGCTGAGTGTGATCATGCTTCATATGTTTCATGGGTATTTGGTGTGGAACTAAAAGTAGTACTCCCTGTTTTGTTTTTTACCCCCCAATTTCTTTTCCCTGCGGACAATTTTTTTATCTGCAAAAAGTCATTTTCGCTGCCATGGAAATTAGCATTTTTGTGAATAATTCCCATGCCTGACTGTATTAAAACTGCTATGTACCATTTTACCCATCTCAGTATGCACTATGACTTTATTCTGATGTAAGTTGTATTAACATTACTATTTTGTACTCTCTGTTAGCTGTGATTTAGCTGCACAAATCTTTAGAGACAGACGCAAGCCACATTTCCCATGCTTGTAAATGAAATCAGTCATGTTTATACATTCTGTTTACATGGTTTAAAAGATTGTAACTTCAGCTTTCATTTGATGTGGTTTTTCATGATTTAATCAGTCTAGTTATTGAATTGAGAAAATTGTGTTTATGTGGGCTGAGAAAACACAAATGTCATCCATTTTGTTGTCCAGAGGGCCAATTTGATTGTAATGACAGCGTTTTCCTTGTGACCTGTGCTACACTGTTATCTTTGCGTGCAAGTGAGCATTTTGAGTGTGCTGGAAAATTGCAGTGAAATAAACCCTGATTGCTGTACGCCTCAAATCTGCTGTGGTCTCCTCTTTGCCTGACTCTGCTGCCTGTTGCATTCCTTCTACCACTGACTGCACGCCATCACATAACATTTTAAAAACAAGGGTACATGATGGAAAACCCAGCTTTTCAAATGTTTCAACCTTTTTGACTCGTTTGGTTTTCCAATTGAAATTAAGAAAGTTTGGAAATCAGTATCCTGAATGCAATCTGTGTTGTGGGGAAACAAATCTGAAATAAACTGACTGCTAGCATTCTGAAAACAACAACAAATCAACTGCAGATAAAGAAAAGGAGCAGAGTGTGAGAAGCAGGTTAACAGTTTGTGTTTTTTATGGCAAATTTATTCTTTTGGATATATATTTAAACTCTATGAAAAACACAGTCCATATTCCCTTCTCAGTGCTTCAGATATTACTTGTATGCATACAGGCAAGCAAGCCACACACACACGCACACATTGTGGCAGACTAGCTTGTGACTGTTGGAACTGGAATATTAAAGAATATAGAAGGAATGATGGTAGAGATGCTTGAAAGCACTCTACTCTCTACAGTCAGTCACTGGGTGGCACAGACTGGAAGTTTTGCTTGCCTGTTAGTCTGTAGCCCTTTCGTGCAAGCATACTGACACAGGTATGCAAGTGTAAGGCTCACTGCAGGCTGTTGTTAAGAAAAGTTTCAACAGTTGTCACTGACAATATGAAAGCCTAAGAGAAAAACACTGATATTAAATCAAAACGTTCTACCACGTAGAGCCTAAGTGACCTTGAAATGATGTCAAGCATACTGACACAGGTATGCAAGTGTACTGCAGGCTGTTGTCAAGCAAAGTTTCAACAGTTCTCACCGACAATGCAAAAGCCTAAGAGAAAAAACAACAACAACTTTAAATCAAAGTATTCTATCATGGACAGCTGGACAAGCACTAATAATCACATGACACATGTGAGTTAGAAAGGCATAAATAAATCTGTATCTGAGATGTGAGGGTCTCGGAGCACTTCTCCATTCCCTCCCACTTCCTGATCTGGTGGAGGACGTGGGGTGGGGGCTTGGGGAGAATGGGGGTGAGGGGTGGGCTGGGGGGTTGGGGTGGGGACATGAAAGCACACCTGGGCCGACGGTGGTGAAGAATCCCATCAGCAAGCACAGTGAGGATCAGGTCCATCCTGACAGTAGAGTAGGGTTCGAAGGCAACAAGATGGCTCCAGTCATTCTCTTCCACACATTCTCATTCTGCTGCTAGAGTCAAAAAGGGGATGACAACAGCGCCCGGCACAGAGTCTGAACCCAATATGTATCTTCCCCCATTGGCCAGTGCCGGTGAGAGAGTCTATCACCAGCCATGCCAAAGGGTGCCAAGAGTGAATGTTAGTACTGACTCAACACAGGAAGAACATGTTCAAAATGCCACAACGTCCTGTGTATGTCACTGCTGACTCCTGATGATGCTGACAATGTCAATTCATTGAAAAAACAAACCAGTCTCAGGACATATTAAAGTTTGGTTAGATGCTTCTGCTGATTTTAGATGATTGTAAGCAAGGCAACACATAAAGTTGTCTCTCACTCACCCTTAATGCAAGCATTGCACCAAGCATGCTACAGGCATGCATGCGCAAACAAATCACACACACATTAATACCTATGCACATGCTTAGCAGCAAGGATTTATAAGCTGCAAAGCACACACAGCATGCATCAAAATGCAACCTGTACTGCTACAGCAATCATGTGTATATACAATTTTCCAGGAGGGATAAAAACATGCTTCTGTCAAAACTTGAAAGAAAGGAAAACATATAACTACTAGCACATGCTTACTATCCTTAAAGGGCCCCTGAACACTGATTTTAAGTCGTAAATATCACTTATTTTGTACTACATAAATAAAGTTTAACATACACACTGTTTGTTTGATAGACTGAGGTACGTAAAAGTATTGATTTGAATGAAAACAAACACAACGCTTCGAGCGTCTGCGTCGTCTGCAGCTGAAAATCCCGCATTTCGGTCACATGACCTCCGTGACGTCACAACAAGACAACTGACCCGCATGGCTCAGTAACAACTTGAACAAAATTTAATCGAAAGTAGTCTGGCAAATCAGTTTTAAAGAATGCCAAGCAAGTATGCTGCAGTTGGTTGCAGTGAAAAGTTGACAAAGAAGTTTTCTTTCCATGCTTTTCCTTTAAAAAAAAATGAAGCCAGAAAACGACAGTGGCAAATGGCAATGAATCGATGGGACCTAGCCACAAAGAAATGGGAACCAAAACACCACGACGTGCTCTGCTCAAAGCATTCAGAAAAAAAATGCTTCACAGATCACACCCTGCTGAGCATTCAGTTTGGGCTCAAATACATGTCCACAGGGTAACTGACTTTGAAAAACTTCCAGTTCGAATCTTCAAGGATGAAGCTCCGACGCGATGGGCCTTTGTTTATTTCCCCCTTGTCATTTAATCTTTCTCAAGCCTTGTTAGGTGTGTGGCGTTTCAGTCTTTTTCGTTGTGTTTACTCTAGCTTTCACAACAGGCTAGACCTCATCAGGGAGCCTGCCATTTATTTTATTTTCCCAATTTATCCGTGTTTGTTTCATCAAACGTAAAGATGAAAAAGTTTTGTTCATTCTAGTTCAATAGTCTAGCGATTTTGTGGCCTCCCTTGGTTATGGTTTGGGGTTGGGTCGGTCCTTGCCATTGACTGTTTTTTCTCTTTCAACTCCTTTTGTTTGTTGGGTTATAGCGTTCATTTACAATGTACGAGTGACAGGGGTAGTCTTGTGAACGTCTGCTGCCCTGCAGTGTTGTTGTCACTGCTAAGTGGGTTGTATCGTGTACATGGATTATGTGTATCCAGCCTTTGTCACATTGCTCGCTGACATTTCCTGCCTCCTCTTTCTTTTCAGAAAATGTTTGTTTGTTGTTGTTGTTGTTGTTTTGTTTTCTCTCTCTTCTCTTCCACCATATGACTTTTGTTTTTATCTTTGGCTTATTGGCCAATTTGTAACTGCTGTTAGCTTGCCTGATTAGGGCCGCCATTTTGAATTTCTCTTTTTGTCTGCATTTGTTTACATCCCGATGCTATGTCATCGGTAGTCCTGATTACCAATTTGCTTTATCAGTCTGCAGGCATTTTGTTTCTAGATGGAAGCCAGGTTAGTGAGGAGTTAGTTATGGTTAGTTTGGCTTTCCATCTGTTTGTCATTGGCACAGTTATTTTTGCTTCTGTGCTCCTATGTCAAGTTAAGTCAAGTAAAGAACTTCTTTATTCCTTCAAAGGAAAATGTTGTGCCACACATAAAGCCACAAAAACAGTGTACATGTGTAAAAGATTAACACTTAAGAAGTACACAACAACACGTAGTATCGCACACATCACAATATACAATACTGAACACAAAGCGTAACCACCACTATTCTCATGACACTTCTTCGTCACTTGAACTCTCCCAGTCGATGCCAGAATTGATATCCACAACTGGCTTGTACTGGAATGGCCGTATTCCAGTTGCTATTTCCGACTTTTCAGGCAAATTTATCCGAGTTTTGTGCACTGAAACTGTAGAAGCAACAATGCCAATGGCAGTCGAATCTTATTGTGACGTCACAATTAGCCTTTGACTTTACGGCTCCAAGTAAACTCTCGGCCAAAACACACCCGATCAGCGTCTACAGTGGTTATTTCCCTTGCCCGTTCTGCTGTGACATATTGGTCTTGTTTGGCGATTCATAAGCATTTAAGACACTTGACAACTATGAAATGATTACTGAGGCACGGGATATATACCTGTATTTACTGTGTGAAAATATTTAGTTGGTGGAATATACCAAAGAGGAGATCTGAAGCTAAAATCAGTGTTCAGGGGCCCTTAAGTAAGTTGAGATCTCCAACACCATTTCACAAGCTAGATTTAACAGAACAACAGAACTGTTCCAGGCAAGCTGGACTCCATTCACTGATTCAGCAAAATAACAGGAAGTTTTCCCTCCCTTCGTGCTGTCTAGGGACAGGACAGTGCTGTGGAAGAGATTAATCAACAAATCAATCACAACACAGACAGCTGCTGACAGTCAATCAAACAGACCGACAGACCCATACACACATATGCATGCATGCACACACACACATACACACACAGTACCACCACCACCACCACCACCACTACCCTACCTGTATGCCACCAAGGTGGTACCAAGGTCCACGGAAATGGCCCGTTTTGAGGCACTCTTCAATTTGCTGCTTCCTCCAGCACCCCTCTCCATGGTAATCTGCGCATCCTTGTCTGTCCAGGAGGCAGAGCGCTCAAGGCACCGACTTCCAGTGGTGGACATCAGCCTCTGCAGCCGCCTGTTCTGAACTGACCGCCTGATGATCTCGTCCTTCAGGGTACTGGAATGATCCAGCGTCAAGTTGCGGTTGTAGCTGGTGTGCAGGGTCTGTGGAGAACAAGCACGTACACACACACACACACACACACACACACACACACGCACACACACACACACACACACCCATGCACATACATACACACAATTAACAAATTAGCAATGTCTGCACACACAGCCCCCACCCCCCATACCCCACCCCCCACAACACATACACAAAAAACCCAAACATGGGCATAAAAATTAACACATGCATGCACCCACGCTCACACAGAAATAAAACACACACACACACACACACACAAAACCACGGGCACACACACAGACACATGCACTCACATATACCCCTCCCCCCAACACTGGCATAAACACAAACACACACAAAGATGCATGCATTAAACACACCACACCCCTACACACTGTGACTGACCAGATGAGCAGCTTGCTGAGATTGGAGCAGCTCTCGCAGTCCTTGCCAGTCACTGACATGTGATGTTGTATTATTAAATGCTCTGGTCCGCCGACGAAGCACCGCAGTCTCCATTTCTGCAAAAGATCAGAGTTGTGTTTAAACCAACCAAACTTTGAACATATCTTCAAATGATCATTACTAATATTATTATTAGTTATGTATCAACTTAGGAGCAGTTCAAACTTTCCTGTCTTCAGGAGTGACTCAAAATTCTTCCTTCTTCAGGCCTCAAACCTTCCTGTCTTCAGCAAGGCCTCAAACCTTCCAGTCTTTAGCAATGACTCAAACCTTCCTGTCTTCAGCAATGACTCAAACCTTTCTGTCTTCAGCAATGACTCAAACCTCCCTGCTGAAATCAAACCTTCCTGTCTTCAGCAGGGACTCAAACCTTCCTGTCTTCAGCAGGGACTCAAACCTTCCTGTCTTCAGCAGGGACTCAAACCTTCCTGACTTCAGCAGGGACTCAAACCTTTGAGACTTCAGCAGGGACTCAAACCTTCCTGTCTTCAGCAATGAGTTGAATCTTCCCAACTTCAGAAGCAACTCAAACTGTCCTGTCTTCAGCAGGGACTCAACCTTTCTGACTTCAGCAGGGACTCAAACCTTTCTGACTTCAGCAGGGACTCAAACCTTCCTGTCTTCAGCACTGACTCAAACCTTCCTGTCTTCAGCAGGGACTCAAACCTTCCGGACTTCAGCAGGGACTCAAACCTTCTGGACTTCAGCAGGGCCTCAAACCTTCTGGACTTCAGCACTGACTCAAACCTTCCCGACTTCAGCAGGGACTCAAACCTTCCCATCTTCAGCAGTGGCCTAAACCATCTTTGCTTCACTCGAATCATTGGTTCTATATTAAGTGGAACAAGGCTTTGAAGTGAATTTTTTAAAAATCCATAATTTTGCTCTTTTTTCTCTCTCTTTTTTGGGTGGGTGGGGTGGATTCTAAGCTGTTCAACATTTAACAAGATCCAAACACAATCATAAAAGGTTCAAAAGAACGCTTATTTATTACGATAAAGAATCTGCAAATTTTTGGGGTAATCCCCTTTGTCCAGCTACAAAACAATGCAAAATAACTCATATTTTTTGTTTGCTTTCCTGTCAATTGCTTTTAAAAATACATCACATTGCTGACCCACTAAAAAGGCTTTCAAATGTAGATTTGTAATCACAATTTTTTTAAGCACCATTCTGGGGGTTAGTGGATGATGGGGTTGGGGAAGAGGTGACTTGATGTCCAACAAGACCTGGGCAGGGGTTGGTAGTTGTTTCTTGTAGCTGTCAGGGGGTGGGGGGGGGGAGGGGTGTGCGAGGGGGGGGGGGGGGGGGGTGGAGCCCAAGAATGGCAGAGCAGCAGTTTATCTGAGGGTAGATTCAGGGGAATGTTCAAACTGATTGTTTTGTTTTTTTGGTGACACTGAACTGAAAGGTGGGTCACTGTTAAATGGCAGAAGAAGCCACAAGCCCATTTCCTGTTTACACTACATGAGGGACACCACAAAATGATTTCTTGATGGAAAATCCTCCAGTTTTACTTACAAAATGCGTTCATACCAAAAAGGAACAAATCAGCTCTGAACCTGAGTCACAGCACTCTATGGGTCTCAAATCATCTCTGAACAAGCGAACACTGTACCTGTGCATGTTTATCTGTGACAGTATGAGGCAGCAAGAAGACTAACCCGATTCCCTTTGCTCTTGGTCTTCCACTGACTGTTGAGCGACCAGTGCATTGTCGTTTTTGGACATCATGGAGCTGAGGTACAAGTTGGTGTCAATGCGCGGCCTGCAATGATGGTTACAAACTTGTACTCTGACACTCATATCAGCACAGTGGGTGAACAAGAGCAAGGAGGAGGGGAAAAAAGGATGATGACGATAAAGATTGTAACAACAATGAAGAAAAAGGGAAGGAAAGAAAGAATACAAAAGAGACCTAAAAAAAGAAAAAAGAAAGAAAGAACAAACAAACAAACAAACAAAACAAATATGAAATAGAGACAGAACAAACAAGAGAGAGACAGAGAGAGAGAAAGAGAGATTGACTGACTGAACTTTAATTACGCAATTAAGGATAAAGGTTAAAGGTTTAGGCACAAATGCCTGTCAGGCAACCTGTCCTTGGAACAGTTACAAACACTTAAACACACACATTCATGGAGAGAGAGAGAGAGAGAGAGAGAGAGAGAGAGAGAGAGAGAGAGAGAGAGAGAGAGAGAGAGAGAGAAACAATGACAGAAAACATGAAAGAAAGAAAGCTGATGATGACAAAGAGGAATGGGGTGGGGGTAGAAGTCATTTATTTTACAACAGCTAAAAGAGCAATGCACAAAAAAAATAAAACATAAAAGTGATTCACAAGAAGTGGTGGACACTCCTGACAGTGGGATACAAGCCTCCATACGCACCCAAAACATCCACACCCAATGCATACACCGAGACATGAGCACAGGCACACACACGCACACACACGTGTCATATAAAAATATAGGTGAAAGTTGGGCACACACATAGACACACACACACACACACACATTCATAGAGCAGAAGAGAAGACATGAAATAGGCAGGAAAGTATACAAACAAGTCTGGGGGCTCTTTGACATTGACAGCTCCACACAGCTTCAGGTTCCTGTAGTGTTCTCTGCAAAATCACAACAAGAGTGATTACCTCAACAACAAACAACACAGTTAAACAGAGTTAAGACAGCATACATGCATGCATATGTGTGTGCCTGCATGCATGTGACTTTTGATGTCAAGTCAATGTACTTAAATCATCTGTCACAGGCCAAAAGCACCCTGTGTGTATGTCAGTGTGTGCATGTGAATGTGTATGCATGCATGTGTGCATGTGTATTTGAATTCTGTACAGTGCACTAAGCTCTATTTTTAAATTAGAGGTTTGTGTTGAATACAATTTCATTATTACTATTATCATTGTGTGCATGTGTCTGTGCACATCTGTGTGTGTGTGCATGTGCACAAGTGCATGTGTGTATGTGTGCATACACATATGCACGTGTAAGCATATGTTTGTGTGTATGTGATGTCTGTGTGTCTGTTGTCTGTGCCTGGCATGTGAACATCCCCCAACACCTGCTAGGTCAGTGATAAAGGCTGGATTCTGCAGCAATACAAAACCGGATCACTCACTTGATGACGATTTTGGCGTAGGAATGTTGAAGACCTGCATCAATCGTATCTGGTTTATTCATCAGCCATTTCTTCAGGTAAACCGAGTCGAAATGATCAATTCTCCGCTGTAAAGAAGCAAATATAAATCATACTGCTAAACCACTGCTAACTCCAAGTCAAACCACTCAATTCATCCCTGTGTTGAATCAGACATAAATAATTACAAGCCATTGCTAGCCCCAAGTCAAGCTGCTCAGTTTATCCCTGTGTTGAATCAGATGTAAATCATACACAACCCAATGCCAGGAGGAGGTGTGTGTGTATGTATGTGTGTGTGTGTGTTTGTGTACATGCATCTGTCTGTGCATGCACAATATATATATGTATATGTGTGTGTGCAAGCACATGTTTGTGTGCATGCCTGTGTCCATGTATGTGCAGTTATGCATGCATGTGGTGTAAGCATGCATCTATTTACACATGTGCATTTACATATATATCTTGTGTGTGTGTTTCTGGTCTATGTATGGAATGTAATTGTCAGAAGTTCACATCCACAGGTAACAGCTAAAAAATAAATCCAGGTTTCCCCCCAATGCCTGCCCCCATCCCAGTCACTCAAAACACATTGCAAGACTCACCCTGATGTGGTTTCGTCCTCGCATGCCCACCACATCTTCAATGCCAGCCATCAGATGATCAGTGACCTGCATGTACAATAACTCTGGGTGATTCACAGCTGCCACTGTTACATTATGTGCAACACCACCAGCCATTTCCACCTTTATCAACTCATGATCACAATATGGTTACCCCAGGGCCCATATGTAGGAGGAACAAATAGCCCCCTTTATCACATTTATTTTCTAAATGGTGACAACACTGGAAAAAGCAGCATGTTTGGAGTGCAAATAGGACAGTCTGGCCAGCCTAAATGCATGAAGATGTACACTCTTTTTTTGACGTTTAAGCAGCCTAAACAGTGTATAAAACTGGTGGCTGCCGTTGCCAACTCCTTCTGCTGAGGAGAAAACACTTGTACTGACCGACTCCATCCCAGTGGTACACTGAAGACCGCAAATTATTCCAGAAAATGGGGATTCACTCATCAAGACACATCGTAATCAGCACAGATGGCAAAGAGGCGACAGGAAAATCTCAACTGGGAAGGGATCATTGGGTCAATGACATCTGCTACAATCAAAGAGAACTTTAATTGAACTTGAAACTAATAAGGCTGCTGTCATGTGGTGTCCACTCAGTTTTGAGTTTTTGATGTCATGCACCTTGCATTTTTCCAATCTAAAAATAAATAGAAAAGAACAGCTCTTTCTGAGCCTTTTGGCAACTTGTGCACATGGAAGGATAGCTGGACTGATGTACTCTTAGAAACTGGGATTGGGGGCTATCCACCTTTAACTGTATTTGCTCATCATAAATATGGGCTGTGATGATGCATACTATCAATGAAAGCACCTCCATTGAGTGCTTCAGCACCTCTTACCCCCCAAAACACAAAAAAGAACACATGCATGAATGAATGTAGCACACATCCACACCTACACAAACAAACACAATGAGCCCTACATATACACACAAGCAGAATATAACACACAATGTGCCATACGCCTATGAACACAAACACAACACACACAGAATGTGCCACACACACACACCACACACACACACACACACACAAAGCAGACTCACATGACTGTTTAGCTCACAGAACATGCTTTGATCTTTCTCAGGGGCAAGAGTGATGGAGAGAAGGTGGGCCAGGGGTTTGATGGTGATGCCCTGCAACACACACAGTAATAATAATAATGCCCTGCAGCACACACAGTAATAATAATAATGCCCTGCAGCACACACAGTAATAATGATAATGGCCTGCAGCACACACACTAAGACACAGTAATAATGATAATGCCCTGCAGCACACACAGTAATAATGATAATGCCCTGCAACACACACAGTAATAATGATAATGCCCTGCAACACACACAGTAATAATGATAATGGCCTGCAACACACACAGTAATAATGATAATGGCCTGCAGCACACACAGTAATAATAATAATGCCCTGCAACACACACAGTAATAATGATAATGCCCTGCAACACACACAGTAATAATGATAATGGCCTGCAACATACACAGTAATAATAATAATGGCCTGCAACACACACAGTAATAATGATAATGGCCTGCAGCACACACAGTAATAATAATAATGCCCTGCAACACACACAGTAATAATGATAATGCCCTGCAACACACACAGTAATAATGATAATGGCCTGCAACATACACAGTAATAATGATAATGGGGACACAGAGGCCTAACCCGTCAGTACTTGAATCTATAACAAGAATGACTGCCAGCATTGAGTGCCATATGGCACATTGCATGTGTGTGTGTATGCAGCACTCAAGCCCATCACAAATGGGGCTTGACGATGCAAACTTTCATGGAAAACGATCTTCGGTAAGTGCTTCAGCACACCCTACCCCCCCAAAACACACACACACACACACACACTCACAGAGCAGCATATGTGTTGCTAACTGTTTCCCTGCCTTTGAAACTGTGTTTTAAATACCTTTTTAAAACAGTATAGTCTCTTTTCTGATGTCCTGCTCAGCTGTGTGTGTGTTCTATTGGCACTGTGTGTGCATGTGCGAGCAATCTTATGAGTATGTGTATGTGTGTGTGCCTATATGCACTATGATGTTATTATCCTTTGTATAAATGAGTATGTTTGGTAATGTATTTTTAGGCCATTGATCTGTGTGGGAGTATTTACACATTGCATGTTTTTCTTTATGTTCTAAAGTGCTTTGGGTCTCTGAAAGTGCTCCATAAATTCCCTATTATCATTATCACTATTATTATTAACACTGTACCAAACAACATCAAGCAGTAACTGTCTTGCCACACTCATGCAACTTTTACCCTGAACAGTCCTGTCACCTAATACCACGGCTACAGACAGCACCCGATACTGATCCCCTTGCAAATACAGAAATTAATTAAACTCTGTTTTCTGTAACATGCAACTTATTACACATGTCATGAAAGATTTAAACCCTGTCTGCCACTGGCCATACCAACAAACTAAATCTACTTCAAAAAAGTTGATGGTCATGTAACTGAGTTCATTGTCTGTTTTCCGGGCCCTTGACCTTTGAACCTTTCTTCTTTCTCTTTTTTTTTTTTGATTGGGCAAAGGTTTTACAGCTCTAACATGCAAAACTGTCCAAAAATTGTGCGCTTGGCCGTTGCTGCCGCACGCATCCTCTCTCCCCCAGTGTCCCAACAGAAGCAGGTTGTTTTGAGCTGCTGTCTGGGTGCCCATGTGTCCGATTTTGGAGAACAGCTTGTAATTATTAATCATTTTGTTACGATCATGTATTATAGTAGCCTCCTGATAAATGATGTGGCTATTCTTGTATTTATTAGTTAATTGATTTTGTTTACTCTCTGCTCTTGCTTTCCTGTCTTAAATGTTTTGTTTGCTTGTCTCTTCCAATACAGACACTGTTTCCTGGTTGGTGTAAATAAAAGCTATGTTATACCAACCTCTGACTTGTGGCTCTTCATTCCTACCTCCAACCTGCATCCCTTGCTTCCCTACAGTGATACAATACAAATCATATTGATGCTTTGTAGTTTCACCTTGTGTGCAAACATCTGTGTCCACCAGGCACTACGAACAGGCATCGTTTTGTATGGAAGCTTTCATGTGCAATGTATACATTATTCATTCATTCATTATTCATTCACCAGGCAGCAAATGTGAGTGGTCCCCTCCACCTATGTGTAAGTGTACTGAACTGTGTGTTCAGAAACTGACTGTATTGTAAACCATGCTGTCACCTGGAAAAAGACAGTGAACATGATGACGGCCAAGGTTGTGGTCACAAACAGATATTTCATTGGCAGCTCTTCTTTGTTCAGCAATTCAGCCAGCGAAAATGCCAGATCCCCTCGCAACCCTCCAAATGCCTGTTAACAACAAATCAAAAGTGTCACCTGCATGAACAAAACCAAAAGTGCATGAAAAAAGTCAGACAGAGAAAGACAGAGAGAGAAAGAAAGACAGACATACAGACAGACTGAGAAAAAAGATCAAGACAGACTGGGACAAAATCAAAGACAGAAAGTAACAGAGACAGATGACAGAGACAGGCTGACACAGAGAGACAAAGAGGCAGACAGAAAAAGAACCAAAGATAGACAGAAAGTAACAGAGACAGATGACAGAGACAGGCTGACACAGAGAGACAAAGAGGCAGACAGAAAAAGAACCAAAGATCAAAATGAGAGAGACAGATGGAGAGACACACCCACATCAAAATGAGACATAAAGGCAAAAACAGATATGATAAGATAAAGTAACATCCTATATTTATGACAGAAAAAGAGACAGGTGGAGGGGGTGGGGGGAGACAAGACTGATGGGGACACCCATACAAACAAGACATGAAAGGAAAAAACAGAGAATGAGAGAGACAAGACCAAAAGCAAACATCAGAGAGAAAGAGAGACACCCACACAGAAACAACACAGGAAAGTAAAACAAAAGTCAGGAATAGTCACCAATATGTGACCCTCTCCCATGAAAGCAGTTTTAAGTCACAGCTGTTGACCAGTGCTAGGGACAGAAATAGCTGCAGGAGTGATTTTCATGTTGTTTTTGTGCATAACAACATTCTCTATGCCCCAAAGTATTAAACAGTTATGATATTCTCCTTTGGAAATGGCATTAAACTTTTCAAAACTGTTTAAATGATCCAACCCTAGAGTAAAGGATGCTAATGTTATGCAAAATGACCAATGTTTAGCTGAATAAATTTTAAACCCCTACAAAACAACAGCATGTCTGACACCTTTTTCTAATTTATTATCATGCAAAAATTCTGGAGGTCTGACTAACTGGTAACTCTAAACCCACGTTACTAAGGAAAATATAAAAATGACACAAAATCTTGTTTTCTCAAAATGCCGGTCATGTGCTTAGCAACTTTAAACAGCCATAACTTCAATAATTCCTTTACTACAATCTTCATTTATATACCAAATAATCAGCAGGGGCTGCAATTTTCAAAATTACACATATCTCAAAATACACATAATGCAACTTCAGACCGATTCTGTGGGAGAGGGTTACAGATACAGACCAGAAAGAAAACAAAAACAGAGAGAAATAAATAAAAAGAGATACCCATATAGAGAGGAGATAGAAAAGCAAAAACAAAGAGAAAGAGAGGAAGGATGTTTGCTCCTTTATGCCCAGTCAACCATGATGATTATATCAAGGCAACCCTCAGAGACAAGGAAAAAGCAAAAACAGACAAAGAGACAGAGAGACACCCATGCAGAGACAACACAGAAAGGCAACAAACAAAAAGACCCAAAAAGACAGAGACTGCCTATGCAGATAGCAAGGCCAAGACAGAAAAACAACAACAAAAAAAGAGAGAAAGAGACAGAGAGAGATGTCCACACAGACACAGACAAGACAGAAAAGCAAAAACAGAGAGGTGATGTCCACAAAGAAACAGACAAGACAGGAAAGCAAAAACAGAGCGAGACGCCCACACAGAAACAGACAAGACAGAAAAGCAAAAACAGAAAGAGAGACACCCACGTAGAAACAGACAAGACAAGCAAAAACAGAAAGGAGATGCCTACATAGACAGACAAGACAAAAAAGCAAAAACAGAGAGAAAGCAACAGAGACACACACATAGACCAGGCAGAAATGCAAGAACTAGAAAGGGAGACAAATAATTTTTTTTAGTGAGAAACAGAGAGGCACCCTCTCAGTCTCAGCAACATAGAGGCAAGACAGAGTAGTCGTAGTAGTTGGATTTTAATGTCCTGTCAGCCACAAAGGGTCACCTCAGGACAGTCAAACTCAGGTCATCAGCAAATACACATTTCTAAACTCTTCTGACATATATATCAATCCTCTGTCAAGTCAGTCTACAAAACAAATCACTTCGCAAACATAAAACATACATACACAAACATCAGACAAAATATTTTTGAAGAGTTAGTTCCTTCAATATTACCCCTGTTAAAAGAGCACATAAGGCTAGGACATGCTGGTATCGTCGACCATTCCGTCTAATTTATCAATACCAGGTTAAAGAAAAATATAAAAAAGAAATGGACAGACACAATATAAAATAAAAAATGTTATATAAATGCATAATGGCAAATGCCAGTGCCATATGGCAGCAAGCTGCACACACCACCTACCAACTATCATCCTAGCTGCTCAACAAGAGCCACATGAAAAAGCCTAACCCTTAATGAAACATATTTGAGAGTTTCCTGGAAAAAAGTCAGGAGAATGGGCCATTAGCAGAAAAATTACAAGACAGAAAGAGCAAGAGGACTAGGCAGAAAAAACAAGAGAGGAGACAGGAAAGGGGAATCAAATGACAGCCCTGAGATTACAGACAGGAGGGGAACATCAGACATCCCCAGCCTCCCCTTGGGGTGGCAGGACAGAGAGGCAAAAACAGAGAGAAACAGGAGACACAGAGAGAAACAGGAGACCATGAGATGAAGAGAGCCAGTCACACATGTTGAAACATGGTGCAAACAGCAACACCATCACATGCTATTTTAAATCTGCAATACACCTCACTGGAGTATAGAAAAAAACAGAAGCACCAAAAAGAAACAGATCTGATTGAAAGTTATTTTGTACAAACAAATATTGCCACAATAGTAAGTAAGTAAGTTGGTGTTTTATGCCCAGTCAACCGGTACGGTTATATCAGGTTGATTTTGCCACAATAAAAAAATATATAAAAAGAAGCAACACAAAACTCACCCCCATCTAATAAACAAGAGAGCTAGCAGTGTACAGATTTCACTTACGATCATGAACATTTCATCATAACCGATGAGACGCACACGCGTGGTGTCTAAGCGATTGACCAGTAAAGCCATTCCAAAGGTAACTGCAAAGCAAAGAAACCAGTTTTGAGTAATGTTTATGTGACATGGCATGGTACATACAAGAAGAGAAAATTGGAATATTAGAATGGAAAGCCCAGAATGGCATGTGACATTGCTCAGCATCCTTCTGGAAAGACTCCCAACAGTGTACATGTGAGCAGCACACAAGTGACAACAGGCTCCACAGTACCAGTGTTGCTGGGGCCTACAACAGTACTCTGCACACACAAGTGACATTGCTCTGGCAACACCCCTTCAGCAATACAACTTAACTGTGGGTGCCTCAAGGTCCTGAACTTCACTTTGTATTTGAAGGTTCTTGATTTTACATAGCATTTGACCAAACTGAAGGTATGTACTATGTAACTGTACCACAAGTCTGAAGGCTTTCATTGGGTGCCTAAAGGTCCCTAGCTGTTTCACTGGGTGTTTACATGTCCCCAATTTCAGGTGTTGGAAAGTCTCTAATTTCACTGGATGTTTGAAGGTTCCCAAATTCATTGGGCACTTGAATGCCTCTCCACTGGCTATTTTTGGGTTGGAGGGTCCCTTAGGTCATTATGGGTATGAAGGTGTTAGAAGGTCCCATGTTTCATTCCGTGTTTGAAAGTCCCTATCTTCACTGGGTGTTTAAAGGTTCCTAGTGCCATGTTGGCCGGTGCTTAATGTCATCAGGTGTCAGGAATGTTCATGAGGTGTTAGAAAGTTGCAGACTTCACTGGGTGTTCAAAGGTCCCTACTTTTATCAAATGTTGGAGGGTCCCTAATGTCACTATAGGTTTGAATGTCCCTCATTTCGTCAGGTGTTAGACGGCCCCCAACATCACTGAGACTGAAGGTCCCTACCTTCAAGCCCTGACCCTAGAAGAGCAGTGCAAAGCTGTAGCAACTCACGGATGAACCTGAAGACAGTGCAGAGAAGTAACGTCCACAGCACAAAGCCAGTGTGCCACTCATGATGCTCGCTCACTAGTGCGAGACCCAGGAAGAGAAAGATAATGATCTCACTGGCTGATCTGAACAGAACAAAGAGAAGGTTTTCCCTCAAATCTTATTATGTCAACATACTATGACTCAAGCACTTGCCTCATTGATATACAAAGACTAAGCCAATGCATAACCACGCATGGAAGCTGTTCTGCACTAAGCATGTTTATGGATGCTGCATGACATAAGTGTTCATGATACACTGTGTGTGTGTGTGTGTGTGTGTGTGTGTGTGTGTGTGTGTGTGTGTGTGTGTGTGTGTGTGTGTGTGTGTGTGTGTGTGATTACACGATAGTAGTTTACTCAAATTTCACCAGTTTAACCCACTCGGCCCCAGACCGCCTGTCACCACCCGCTCTTTTTCCTTACCACAAAACCCCAGACCGCCCAGTAGCAGCTGGCTAGAAGACGCTCAATACAAGCATCTCAGCTTATGCAAATAGGAACAGGACTCTTGAGAGATTTGTAGCCTCATTTCTGCTATTGTTTACTACTTCTGGTGATGTTGTTTGTTCAAAGTTTGGTGAAGTTTGAGAGATGCTGTGAATTTTCAAAGTTGCAAGGTGGATGCGCTATAGATAGCAGAAAATAAACAAAAGCCCTACTGTTAGCAATGGCATCAGAGCTTCATCCTTTGAGATTTGAACTGCAAATTTGGCTGTTGTTTACCATGGGCACCCTAACAAACTCACAGATCTTCATCTTTGGAGATTTAAACTGGAAATTTTGCCAAGTCGGTTACCCCGTAGGCCCCCAAAATCCGACATTCAGGTACGGACATTTCTGACTTGGGATTTAAAAAAAGAATTTATGCTTTTATTTTTCAGTGAAAAAAATCAAAACCTGTTGGGTATACAAGAACACTGCATTTGCAAACTGGGAAAAATACGAAGTGAGCTGAAACTTTTGTTTGGTATTTATTATTAATTCTTAAAGTTGTATGCCGGGATCATTTGACACAGTTACTTTCCTTCGCAAGGGATTTTGTAGCAAAAGGGCAGCGGCTGGTCTGGGGCCAAGTGGGTTAAACAGGCCTTTAACTCTAATTTTACCTGTTTAAACAGGACAGTACATGTAACTCACTGCTCCACCTAACAAATCAACTGCATAAACTTCCATGCCATCTGATGCTTCTGGCTTCACAGGCAAATGAAAAGGTTCTTTAGCCATGTGATCAAAGAGTGCAATCTTTCTATCCTCAGTATACTCCACACAAGGGTCTGGAAGGACACTCACTGTTTCTGGCAAACAGCCAGGATTTTTACAGAAGTGAGCATGTTTTTGCCCAGATTACACTGCTAATGGGCTTTGATTGTTATCACTTCATAAAAAAAAAAAGTTTCTTTTAAATACACTGTTATGGAGTCAGATGCTGATTGCTTTCATTTTATTTGTTGAGTGTGTGCATCACTCATGTCCTTGAATTCATCCTGATATAATCATGATGGCAGACTGGGTATAAAAAACAAAACAAGTTCCTCTGTTCTTTCATGCCCTTGAAACGACTGCAAAGGCAGATTACAGAAAACAAAACAGGGCTAGCTCTGATTGAATAACAACAGTTTGTTAAGCACAGATAATTAAAAATGCAGTAAACCCTAACAGGCCGGTCAGACTATCTATACCACTTATTTCCTAGCATGCCAGCAGTGCTAGGTGTACCTAACCTACTGAGTGGCATCCTCTTGATGATGTTCTGTTGTGCTTTAACTGAGCACTTTCCATATATCAGTACTTGATCAGCCAGTGTTACACGGGTTTGCTTAGTTCTGCAGAACCTGAACCTAAAACAGACACAGAGTATTGGTGATGAAATCCTGAACAACAAAAACCAGAAAAATGAAAGAAAACACAATTGTAAGAGAGTGCCGTATGCTTACGCCATGGCTTTGGTGAAGTATTCCACTGTTGTCCTGGACTTGTATGAGATGTTGCTGAACGCATAGTGTCGCTGAACCAGACCACAGGCAATGATGCTGTACAGAAAAATACAATGCTGTCAGGACTACAAGTACAACCATCACAGAGAGGCAGGCAGACAAACAGATAAGTAGCTGAGCTGATATACCAGACACTTCAAACAGCTTTAAAATCCAAAAGCCTTACTAAACAGCACCTGTAACTAACCTTACCTGACACCTCAACCATCCAGAAACCCAAGTAACTAAATACCTCACTAAATAGCACATGCAACTAACTTTACCTGACACCTCAACCATCCAGAAACCAAAGTACATAACACCTGTGAAAACATTACACTGCACCTCAAACAGTTCTGACATTAGAAAACCTACGGAAATAACTCTCATCACAGACTCAGAACTGGCAATAACAGACCATGGGAGATAACTTGCAAACCTCTCACCTCCAACAGTTCTGTCATCAAGAGACAAGGGGTATGTAATTCCTATCACTAAACAGATACCTAACAGGAACGATCCAAACCATTCTGACAACAGGAAACCCAGGTAGATCACTCTAGTGTGTGTAACTGACACGATACCTGCCAAAACCTGATACATAAGTACATGATACATGAACTGACAAGATACCTGCTTCTAAAACAGTTTTGACTCAAGTATACCTGCATAGAAAACACCTGGAACTGACCTGATGATACCTGACAATTCAAAGAGCTCTGACATCAGGAACCCCACGTAGGCCATGGTGTAGATGACCAGAGGCTGAGTCACTGTAACACACAAGTATCAGACATGTAGCCAACCAGTCAAGCAAGTTATCAAGATTCAAATGAAATGAAACACCAGCATCATATTTAAACAAATAGACTCATAGCCTAAGATTATGAACACTCTCACATACACATACATAGGCATGCACACACACAAACACACACACTTAGCCATGCACATGCACACACACTAGACAGAGGCACATACTTATGCAGTTTGTCAGCCAAGCAGACAGATGAACAGACAGGGGGGAAACCAGGTACAGAAACAAACACAGATACAGACAGGCAAGCACATACAGAAAAGTAGATAGATCAAGACAGGCAAGCAGACAGATACAGATAGGCAAGCACACAGATAAAAACAAACAGACACAGACAGACAAGCAGACAGATACAGACAGGCAAGCACACAGATACTGAGAATCGATCTGTGTACACACACACACACAAAGACAGATGAACAGTTATAGTTAGTCACCCATACAGACAGACAGAAAGGCAAAGAGACAGACAGAGTGGTAGACAGAGACATGCAGGAGGACAGACGTGTAAAAGGGCAAATACAGAGAAAATCAGGCAAGCAGACACAAAGACAACAAGGCAGACAGACACAAAGACAGGCAGACATATACTGGTGAAAGATAGTGAGACACAGCCAAAGAGACAGCCACAGTCTGTTGGCCGTCCAGACAAACTGCTGTTACCTCCCACATTTACTGTGAGCCTGGTGAGAAGAGCTGTCACAACCCCGGCAATCACTCCAATCAGGAGACCCCCAAGGCACATGACAAAGAACTTGACGATGCCCAGAATAATCTGGTCAGCAGTGATGTCCTCCACTGTGATGAATGTCAGCATCACCTTGTACAGCATCACAGTCACACCATCTGAAACACACAAAACAGCACCCACTCTGATCCCATCACATCCACTTGACTTGAATCACACAACACATAGCACCAGCTGTGATCCCATCACACCCATTTGATTCAAATCACACAACACTTTGTACCTGCTTTGATCCCATCACACCAACTTGATTCAAATCTCACAACACATTATTAGGCGGTTCAGTGAAGCTGGTTTGCATGAGTGAATGCCCTTTGTAATCTTTCGTGCAAGAAGTCATGAGAGGTCGTAGTGTCACTTCCGGGCCGATTTCTGAGTAGGCGTTGCTTCATGCTTTGCACAACAATGGAAGTTGAACCTAAAAAGCGCTACAAATGCCACCACTGTTCCAGTTGCAAAAATTACTGGGGAAAGGGGATGGAGGGTGGAAAAAACAGTGTCTTTGCATTGTTTTTTGGTTGACCAGAAGATCACCAGTTCATGCAAAAAATGCGTTTTGGGGCATCCTACAGCATGAGCAACAAGTTATTGCTTGCTGCCAGGCACATTCTGACTGTGGGCCTCCAAAAATGCCTTTAAAGTTGGCAGGATAAAATTCGCAAATTCACTGTCACCACCTTCCATTGCGCAGAAAGTATGCACCAGAAGTAAAAGCAGCCACACGATGCCAGGCAAAAGTCAAGGTAGTTAACAACCCTGCCTGAACCGCCCAATAGTTTGAGACTGCTTGACATGGCCCCAGCCCATGCTTACTGTCATAAGTATCCTAGTTTTAATCAGACCTGGGAACTGCAGCATCTGCAGTTTTGATCATGTAATTCAAACAAAAACACTCAGAAAAATCTGTGAAGTGGATGAAGCTTGGCTGTGTGGTCCCAGCCTTCCCACTGGACATAGCACACTCAGCTCTGGGTAGGAGCCAGTCAGGGCTGATAAATCACACATGACTCTGATAGGATTCAAACCCCAAGACCTTCTGAACCACAGTCCAAAGTGCTAACCACTATGCTACAGGACTGGTGAGAAAGTATTTTGAGAAAAAAAAGACAGCTGGACTAACAGTTGAAAAGTGACTCTCCCAAGAAAATGAAGTACAGCACATCATTGACACGAATCTTGTTGAACACTTCCAGCACCTGTGTGAAGAAAACAACAAACATTTTAAACACCCAGGCACAGATTAAACATGTGCATCTTGTCAAATATTCTGAGGCCCAAACACAAGAACACTCACATTCGCACAGTCAGACATGCTCACATACACACAGACACATGCACAGTCAAATATGTTCACAGACAGAGAAACACAGTCAGGCATGCTCGCACACACCGACAGACACACACACAGTCAGGCATGTTTACAGACGCACACAGTCAGATATGCTGAGACACAAAGACACACAGACATGCTCACAGACAAATACACAGATACATGCAGTCAGACATGCTCAAACACAAATAGACACATGCACAGTCAGACATGCTCAAAGACACTGGTAAACAGACACACACACATGACACAGTCACACATGCACACAGACATAGATTGACACACACACCTACATAGACAGACATGCTCAAGACATGTGTCTGACATGTAAACAAGAGAAACACACAGACTCACACACACAAACTCACATACACGTACACACACACACACACACACGCACACATGAATGCAAAGTGCCTCACTCACATTACTGAAAGAAAACAAAAGCCTGTGCAAAGAATAAAGTACTAGAGGAAAAGGAAATCTACAACTCACAACTACTGGATCCACTGCCACAATGAAGGCAGAGAAGACAAGAACTTGAACCAAAGTCATGTGTGTGATGGATCCCATAGCTCCAGACAACATCAGTCCATACAGTGACAGACCTCAACAATGGAAACACAGTATCAGTTAGGTATGTCACTGAACTATGGTCATGTGTGTGATGACTCCTATCAGTTCATTCAGTGACAGACCTCACCCACAGAGACACAGTGTTACTCAGCTAGGTCTGTCACTGAACCTAGGTCATGTATGTGGTGACTCCTATCAGTCCGTACAGTGACAGACCTCACCCACGGAGACACAGTGTTACTCAGTTAGGTCTGTCACTGAACCATGGTCATGTGTGTGATGACTCCCATCAGTCCGTACAGTGACAGACCTCACCAGTGGAAACACAATATCAGTTAGGTATGTCACTGAACCACGGTCATATACATGACTCCCATCAGTCCATACAGTGACAGACCTCACCAATGGAAACACAATGTCAGTTAATGGGTGTGTCACTGAACCAAGGCCATGTATGTGGTGACTCCCATCAGTCCATATGGTGACAGACCTCACCAATGGAAACACAGTGTTACACAGTTAGGTACAACAGTGAACCAAGGTCACGTGTGATGACTGATGAGTCCATACAGTAATAGACCTAAGCAATGGAAGCATACAGTATCAGTCAGGTGCATCACTGAACCAAGGTCATATACATGATGATTGATCAGTCCATACAAGGACAGACCTCATGAATGGAAACAAGTGTTGATCAGTTAGGTACAACAGTGAACCAAGGTCATGTGTGTGACACACCAATCAGTCCAGACAGTGACAGACCTCATGAATGGAAACACATTATTACTCATTTAGGTACAACAGTGAACCAAAGTCATTGTGTGTGATGGGTCCCATAGCCCAGACAAATTCGGTGCATACAGACTACAGCTGTGGAGACTGAAAGCCCTTTTAAGTTTTATGTAAAGGGGTTACCAATCATGTTTTTTTATTTTTTATTTATGTTCAAATTTAGTCAGACTATTGGTGAAATGGTCTTTATAAGTTTTGTAGATGAAAAGTCAAGATGAAAATGTTTTTGAAAGGTCCTGGGCAGTTCGAGTCCCTGCAGGATCGGCGGGAGAATTTTCTTCTCTAGGGTCAACTTCCTGTGCTGACTCTTATTTCAGTATCCATTCCACCCCTGTTACTGCAGTAGCTCATAAAAGATCCCGGTCATTCTGCCAGATGTGCAGGTTGCAGCTTACATCTAAACACGCATGCGCATGATGTATGTGGCTTTGCATGAAGTGACATGGTGCATGATTGTATGGTGTACACAGAATGAGCAGAGATGGCAGCAGCTTCATGTGGCACCAGCCATGCCAGCACCATTAAGCACACCACTTCAGTGGATACTCCAAAAACAACAAATATGCTATGAAAAGCTAGTCACTCATGCAGAATCACATGCAAGCAAAGTGAGTGCTCAAGAATGGAGAATATAGTGCTATATAAAAGCAAACAAAAACATATTCACAACAACCATATCCTGATAAACATGCATGCACACAGAGTCATTGACATTGTTCCACTTACCTATCAAAAAGCATGAAATGACTGTCCCCTGCAAACAAGAAGTAGAGTTGTAAATAAAGGGAAGAAGCATGACTTGTCTCTCTCATCATAGAATTCTCCTCTGGAACCAACCACCTATATAGTAGCATGATGCTTTTATTTTATTTATTTTTTACTGATTGATTAATTTCATTAAATAAACAGAAAAATTCTGCAACATAGCATCTTTCTGTGTAACCATTCATGACTCCCCATTCTCCCATCCTCAAAACAAGCATGCTCATGCTCATGCATGGTGCATGTGCACACACACACATGCACACACATACATTGACATTTCAAAAGGTCCTACAAGAAAATTACTTCATATTTACCACCAACTCAAGGCCAAAACAAAATTCCCACAATCACAAGTGTCTCATTCACTGTTCTTAACACATACATATAATTATTATACACATGCCTATACATATATAAAATTATGTCACTTGTTTGAAAAAGGCAAGGAAAAAATTAAGTTGACTGACCCATGACAGCAGAAATCAGAAAGGAAAAATTCTTGACAGCAAGAAAAGCAACACTGACCCTCTCCAGGTGTAAAAACGGGAATTTCTGATGGCCACAGATTCTGAATTCTGAGTCCTTAATTCTTGAACCCACAACAGGAACAAAAAAGAATGTCAAAATATATTTTTTATGATCATGTCAGCAGCAGTTGGCACATAGAGTGTTCCTGGTTGCTAAGCAAGCAAACAGCACCTTTAGTCAATCCATATGTCACAAATTCCACTTTTATGGCATCCCAACTGAATGACAGACTTGCAGAAACTGAACAAAAACTTCAGCATACAAGTAATGGTTCATGGACACTGATGATGAGAAATATCAGCTGCAATAAAATGTGGCAATTTACAATGCATTATTTGAATGCTGGAATCAGACTCAGATCACTGTGCATTCCACCAGGCAACACAGTACCACATGATGGTCAGACTGAAAGACAACAACTACACGAGATGGGGCTGAGAGTTCAACCCTGAACTCTATTAACATAGGGATAAAAGAAATTTTATACTAATGACTATATAACAGCTACATGAAATGGGGCTGAGAGTTCAGCCCTCAACATATGGAGAAAAAAACTTTCATTTTAATGACTGGACACATTGAAACCACTTACCACAACAGCAAACAGTAACACTGTCCCAATGTTTTCTGAAAAGGTTCTGTCGTACAAGCTGAATGCAGACTCTAGAATAATTCTGGAACAGAAAATATTTCATAATGAGATCAGCAAAAACACATCACAGCAGAGTACAGTCAATGTAAACACAAACCATTGCACATGTACAACACAAACAGCTCTTCTGCCACAACAAAATCATGTAGCAAAAAGAACAAGTTACATGTGCAGCTTTCATGAAAGGCGTTTTACAGCCAGTCAACTGGACAACGGAAATGAGACAAAAAGCACTTTGTGTACTATCTTAGCCCGGCATGTAACAATGATACAGTCTGAACTCAAAAGAATCAAAACTTAAAGATAAAAAAAAAATACAACTCTCAATTTTATGCTGCCAACAACTGTAAATGTAACTGAAAGAAAGATTTTTTAGCGACAGTGTATCGAGCCCAATGGATGTCATCAACATGCAAACTTCACAGATCAGGATTACAAAACCTCTGAGAAAAACCAGCATTAACATTTTAGTCACTGGTGGCTTGACAGCTGGCCAGAAAAAACACTCATCAGTACACAGATGAGGAATTGCATGTTTGACTGATTCTAAAATCCTTAGCCATAAACATATTTGCCCATCAACCAACAGCATTACTAGTGCATCAGAATCCTGTGCTTGACCCTGCTGGCATGACAAAAGAATGGCAGCTGCTAGACCAGTCAGCATCATCACTCAGGAAGCCTATGCAGCATGAGAATCTGTCTCCCCACAACATTCTTTTTGCATACCCACCATGCCACCAGTGTGACATGATCTTTTATAAGGTAGTTTTCCCACATTTATAATACTCACGGAGGCAGCAGGAACATGAAGAATCTGTCTGGACTAAACAGTTCTTGGAGGTCCTCAGATATGTTGCTGAAGCTGAATGAAAAACAAAGAGGCACACATGGCTCTTTCTGCTGGTAAACTGAATTGTGAATATACACTGACTACAGCTAAGACATGATAAATAAAGTAAAGCAAATGAACGAAAATTTATTATTAGTTTCAACAATATTATATTTATATATACATATGCATCAGTTCTGTGTCACAATGAAATAAGCCACATTGGACTTTCTTTATATATTATGCTTCATTAATTATATAATGATTTTCTAAACTCAGTTCCATTACATTTGTGTTGATTTGCAGGACTAACTGCACAGAACAATGTGTGTTAGCCTGCCCATGTTGCATGCATCGCCTCTTTGATATTAGACATGGAAGTTGCATGCTCACATTACTGGAGGAGCAAGATAAAACTAAGAGACCATAGGTAGCTGTTAGATCAGCTGTGGCACTGAAAAGTATATTCTACATGACCTAGTCCTGCTAACTGGTCCCAATGAACATCAGATTCTAAACAAATAACAGAATCAATGGGGCATTTTAAAACAAATCCTTGATTTGAAATTTTATTTTGATCTCTTCTACTTCTACCTAAACAAAACATGATTTGAGAAGGCTAGTTCCTTTATGTTTAAAACTAGAGGGTTCCACTGTCAAGGTCAATGCAATTCAGTTTACACATCTGAATAAAAGTTAAAACTGACAGTTCATCTAATCCAGCATTACCAAATTAATTAACTGACGCTACAGGACCTTTGACAATGGACCCACAGGTCTCAGTAAATCTGACAGACTGGAGTATTACTATTGCCTTTGCTGGCTGAGCGTCGCCCTAGCAGTCAACCCCCACATTCATTACATGAAACAACTCAAACACAGATATTGCTGCTGAAGGCCACTACTTGTGACATTTGTTTATTATGCATTAACAAGTAGAGCTGTGCTGGTCAGGGTCCGTCCCTGCAGGGGACCGCTATGGTAGCCGGACTGGTCTAGCTGGATACCCAAAAGTAGTTAATACACAGCACCAACTCTCCCGTCTAAAATATTTGTTCCTTTCTTTCTTTCTTTCTCCCTTTCTTTTCATACCACTTTATAAATTATAGGATTTTTTGTCTGTCAACCTTTGACATTACTGTCTGCATCCTTTGACAGCAAAGCAGGCAGACATTTTTTGTTGGTCAATTCACCTTTCAAGTGTCAGTATATCATGGGCTGACTAGCTTTGTCATTACATTTACAGATTGCCTGACAGTGGCATGTTTCACTGCCATAGAACAGCAGTCAGTGTTTCTTGCTCTATGTGAGCCGGTTTGGCCAAGCGGTAAGGTGTTTTGCTGGTAAGCAGAGGGACCTTGGTTTGGCCCTCCTTTCTCTTCAAAAGTTGTGGTCTGTGGGCACTGTCTTATTTGTAACTTTGTCCTTCATAATTAAGGAAACATTAAAATGGCTCTCATCACTGCCCATCTAAATGCGAGTCATTCTGGTGGTGACAGTGTAACGATAGGTATATAATCTACTTCTCTCCCCCCCCCCCCAACCTCCGTACTCCCTTACCAACCTTCTCCCTGTCCCTAATAAGCCTTATGGTTTATGTGGACATTCAGCACCATGTTTACTTACTTCTTGCTCTAATCTCCACCTCACACCCTTTGTGTGTTGTTTTGTGGGGCTCTCTCTCTCTCTCTCTCTCTCTCTCTCTCTCTCTCTCTCCGTCTCTTCAGAATGCACACTGGTACATTTGTTTTATAATTTCCTCAGCATTTCACACAGTCAGAACTGTTTCTGAATTGGTTACATGGAAAGTACTGCAATGTGTCCATGGAACTTAAATTCCTACATTGCCATTTTTAAAATCACCTATACTTCACTTATTATCATATTATTTTATTAATACATAGTAAAGCACTTCAACAACAAAGTGTTTTATGCATTTAGCATCAAAACTCTCCTATAACCAAAGAACACTTTTGGCATATTTTTTTTGTTTCTACCTGCTAATAATATTAACGAAAATGTGTGTAAAAAAAAGGTCAAAGTCTACTCACTAGAGAATGGCTCCAAAAATAGTCCCAAGCACAATCAGAATGCTGGAAAAATGCACACATAGGTTAACTAAGCTTACCAAGCAAAATACCATATATCACATACTTTATTTCATAATAATAATAATAATGTACATTTATCATGCGCTCATCAACGCCCTGAGGGCTCACATGATACATATTAACCTAAATATGATATTCTATACACATGTAAAGCATAGTCCTACCAAAACAATTTACATAAAGTATTACTTAGAAAATAAAATTTAAAAATAAATAAAAACGCACTACAAACACACACACACACATATACGCGTGCACGCGCGTGCGCGCGCGCGCACACACACACACACACACACACACACACACACACACACACACACACACACACACACACACACGCACACTGACTGTAGCAGAAACTGGGTACTGATATTAGTTAGGATGGAAATACTGTGAGAAGAGGAAGGTTTTCAGTTTGGCTTTAAAAGATGACAGGGTTGCACAGTGTCTAAGGTCTTGTGGGAGTGAATTCCAAATGTGGGGTCCAAAGCAAGAGAAAGTGCAGAAGCCATGAGTCTTGCGTTTGTATTGTTGGATTTCCAGCATGCGGGTGTCAGAAGAAGAGCGTAGTGTACGAGATGGAGTGTAGACATGCAGCAGTTCAGAGAGGTAAGCAGGACCAGAACCATTTATAGCACTGAAACACATACAAGCGACTTTATACTTAATACGTTCTGAAATGGGAAGCCAGTGCAGTTTTTCCAGGAGAGGTGTTGCGTGGTGATGACGGGGTGCCAAGAGAACAAGTCTTGCAGCAAAGTTCTGAATTTTCTGGAGAGGTTGGATGACAGAATTAGGTGTACCTATAAGGAGACAGTTGCAGTAGTCAAGCCGTGAAAGGATGAAGGAAGTAACAAGAGTCTTGGTTGCGTCTTCAGTGAGAAACCTGCGGATTGAACTAATGCGTTTAAGCTTGAAATAAGCAGTTTGGCAGATTTTTATGATGTGCTTCTTCATGGACAGTTTTGAGTCAAGAATGAATCCAAGGCTTCTGGCAGAATCAGACTCTTTTCAAGCACTCTTATCCTGGACTCTTTTCAAGCACCAGGTATTACAGGTACTAGTGGTAGTTTTTTCATAAAAAATATATATTTTATGATTACCTAACCCTTCCTCTCTCCTCTCTATCAACCAAACACACATATATATATATACAAACGTACTTATACATAAACATGTATTACTCAACAATATACACATCTTCCTTTCTCTTTATTTTGTATTTCCCAGTCTACACTAACACATCCACTGATATTTGTTAGTGATGATTTAAAAGCCTTTTATATCCAAACCCTCCCGCTCCCTCTCTTTCGTATCATGTTTGATATCTAAACTTTAATTATTTCATGTGTGCAACAGCATGTTATAACACAGAAATATATATATGTATACACACACACACACATATGATTAGATGTAGAATAGTCCTTCCTTTGGGTAAGGGCTGGTTGGTTGTAAAAAAAAAGAGTATATATATATATATATGCTTATTTATTACCCTCATAAACAGACAATAAATTTTATCCCGAGTCCTTGTCACCCACTCACCATGATTCAGGTACCCTTGATGACAGAAAATCTGCATGATGGAACACTGTGTAAAAAGATTGTTCATGTGATAAAAAAATTCAACAAACAAATACATATTTGGATAGTTGTACTTGTAGTATACATACTATATGTACAGTGCTCAGGGTGCTGTATATATATATATATCTATAACATTACATGAATGTCACCATTCAGTAGCAACCTGTTGCAACAGCAACAGCAATGTTATCATAATGAAGCAACCTGCTGCAACAATAACAGCAACTTGTTGCACACATGCTGAACACACCAAAGTACAATGTAACAAACAACTCCCAGCTTCAAAAAACTTAAAACTCATGAAAATCAGTGCAAGCTGTTATCTCTTGTGTTAATTTCAGAAGACAAAGAAAAAGGGGACCACACAAACACTTGCCTATTTTGCTGAGCCCAGCCAGAAGCAAGACAAGAGTGATGATGAGCGCCTCTTCAACTACTTTGAACTTGAGGACCAGCAAGCGAATGTGGTGTCCACCACTGCTGCTGCCATTGCGCCCTTCCCCAAATGGGCTGCTGGTGATGGTGGAGTTGGTGGTGGTGGTAGCTGCTGAAGCGCACTGAGCCATCAGAGTGCACAGCAGCAAGACCCACAACATGGCGAGTCCTGGAGGTCTGCTGACTGTGCCTGCTTTCTGCAGCGTGGCATTCATGCTGGGATATTATGTGTCAAACAAACCATAAAAACATCACCCAGCTGAAGCTCTCATTCCATTCCTGAAATTATCGGGGGGGGGGGGGGGGGGGGAGGGGGGAGGAGGGGGAACACTTCTAAGTGGTGTTTGTATGAAGTCAGCAGCGGATCTGTGGCACGGTACTGAACCACTCAAACAACTGCTGGCAACAACTGTACATGCACACACACACACACACACACACACACACACACACACACACACACACACACACACACACACACACACACACACACACAAATACACATGCACACACAGACTAATATTGTAATAAACTAATATTTCTTGTTAGAGTTATGTAATCCATTCCACTTTTAAGCCTTATTTCTTCAATATGTATCTCAGAGCTCTGTAAATCAAAACCTTAGACGGTAATACAGCTGCCTGAATACACAGCTGCTGACAACTGTTCCATGCACAGACTGCACTTACTCATGCTCTACAGGTTGAACCTCTGGGTTTAAGCAAGACAAAAGAGAAACAACTGTCTGCCAGAAGCTACTCTCCACCAGTTGTTCATCTGACTGGTGGATGCCAAAGACAATGATGAGACAAAACTAATAACATAAGGCATTCACCATGAGCAGTTTTGCATGACTGGTTGACAAAGATGTCATTCACTACTTGGAATGCTGCTTGGCTTATTGGCTCAAAAAAATATTTGTGGATTTCACTCCCTTTGTGTGTGTGTGTGTGTGTGGGGGGGGGGGGGGGGTATGTGTATGTGCATGCATGCATGAGAGAGTGTGTGAATGAGAGAGACAGAGAAGGATGTCTGCTTTTCTACAATGTTTGGAGGGTGTATAAAAGCTAAATATATGTACACACACACACACTGCGACTGAGAAGCATATAATATACTGCTTACTAAATAATGATTCAGACTGTTTCCATCTGCTAATGCTATCCCTGTCTCCATAACACAACCTAGCACTGCACCTTATTTTCAGCTCCTTTCAGTGGTGTATCCATAGCAGCTGGGACTGAGAAGGCTTGTTGAGGCAACACAAGATGCCAAGCATCACATGTTTTCATTTGATGTCATAAGATATCAAATAATCAAGTCACAGCTCTTGATCTCTCAGTCTCATCAATGATGTTATTAGATACAATGGACAATTTCAGAAAATAACAGGGGAGATAATCCAGAAGAGTGCAGTCCCCCTGGGTAGGACATCATTTCAGACATGGACTTGATCTATGAAAGCCAAAAGTTAAGCACAACTTATCACAGTTACCACATGGATGGATGACTGTTAGGTGGCAGGCTTTGCACCTGCCCTGAGACTTTTCCAGTTATACTAATTCTGTGCACACTACACTACACTACACACACACACACACACACACACACACACACACACACACACACACACACACACACACACACACACACACACACACACACACACACACAATGTTGGGTGAGACTACAAACCATGGTCCCTCCAAGCAAAAGATCACATACACACATTAAAGAGTATTCTGGAGTATGGAAACTGAAATTGTTGAAAGTGTTGAAATTTGGGCACCATTATACAGGTGAAGAAGAGCCAAAGAAGAAGAAGACTGTGGGTGTGAATGTGGGTGTGTCTCTGAAAGGAGAGACGGTAGCAGGTGTGGGGGAGATATATGATTGGGTTTGTATGCATTCAACATCTTCACAGTGAAAGCATCATGGGGTGGGGGTGGGGCAGTCTCAGGGGCAAGACAGTTCCAGTTCCATACTCCAAGCATTGACAAAATGACAATCATCATCATGGTTGGCTAGATCATAGCCAGTCCCCCATTTCCTTTTGTGCACTGATGGAAAACAGGTTCTTTTCTGTCCATTTTTGAAACTGTGGTGTACCAAGTGTAAGTTATAAATAAACCCACTATGGCACTGGCAGAGAGGCCTGTGAGGAGGTTAGAGAGCAAAGGCCACAGCTTGCAGAGTGTTCCAGTCCTTCACTGTCTGTCAGGGTTCATACAGGTTTGGGGAGACAAAATTCAAGGACTTATTGAGAACCCCACTTTCTTTTTTCAAGGACCTGACAAAATTATATAAATAACAAACAAAATTTAAAAAGAGAAGAAAAAAAGAAAAAAAGAAAAAGAAGAAAAGATAACCTAGTTTTACAAGAACAAAACACTATTTTCTATAAATGTGTGTAATACATGTTATGTATATACATACATGCATGTATATATAATTGTATCACACTGCTTTTGTCCTGTGTAACATCTATTTTTACAAGAACAACAAAACACTGTATATCCATTATTTTAGGGTTCCTACAAATTTTCAAGTCCAAATTTCACTAACTTTTCAATCCCTTCTTTTTCTCTTTCAAAATTCAAAGACCAAACTGAATGGATAACTTACCCAGTTAGCTTCAGTTCACACACATGATGCATGTATGCCCTTCCTCTGACAATTCAGGACTACAATTGAAATATATAATATACAACCAAAGTATGAGTGATGCTATCCAGCTAATTTTCAAAGTCAGGAAATCACTGGCTCCTCTGACTGCCAGATGTCAAAATTCATACACTTTCAAAGACCTCAGATGATTTGGCAATTTTTCACAGACTTTCATTAGTTTCTACTTACAGAAAATAGCAGATGAAAAGAACACAAATTTTAAAAGAACACAAGAATGAAAGCCAGAAGTTGTACACAATCAAGTGTGTGTGGTCACCACATGGCTGGATGACAACTGTGTCAGTATGTGCTCAGCTTTGTGCTCATCATGAGATTTCTCCAGAGTCAAATTCTGTGCAGACTCTCCAAAAGTCCTTCAGATAAAACCATTTGTATAAAAAATTACTATAAACTGAGGTCCCGTGTATGTAACAATAATAATATTTAATATGCATGTGGAAAGAGCATATATATATGTATGTAGGGGAGCAGGGTGGGGAGTGAGGGAAGCAGGTTGGAAGCATGAATGAAGAGTCACAAGTCAGAGGTTGCTATAACATAACTTTTATTTGCACCAGCCAGGAAACAGTGTAGGCTCTCCCCTGAATCAGATGCACAGGCAGCAGCTTGAACTATTACTAACTGACAACCTGCTACTGCAGGGACACTGGGGGAAAGAGGATGTGCTGGCCCATTGCACAAGTTTTAACACTTTAGATAATTGGGGCCATAAAACTCCCACCCAATCAAAAAGGAAAAGAAACAGGAAAGAAAAAGGTTAAAGGGTCATAGCCCAAAACACATACAATATGCTTGGTTACAATATATATAATTATATGCATGTAACAGATCATGTAGCCCATGTCAGAGTTTGGTGGATTATCATTACTGAAACCCCAAAATAACCCAGCATGCATATCAGTCTTAAATTGTTGAAGTTAGATGTTGTATACAAAATAATCAATCTGGTCTCCTCTGGCGTTTATATATATATATATATTAATGACATTGATGAAGATGAGACGCAAAAGGGGGATGGAGTGTCTGAATTTTTGCAGCCAGGGACTGGGCGGGGAAATCTGACAAATTAAAAATGGGAACATCAGTTTACCAAGCAAATCAATACAGATATTCTGAGTGAAGAAAATGAAGAGACAATATGGACTTTGGGTACAAAACAGTTCATAACGGTTTATTTTGTACACAATTTGTTTTCATTTTTCATGCTACATCAATAATTACATGGGAGAAGACAAAGTATTGGATTAAAGTAGGAGCAAACAGCAACTTGAGACAAAGCGAGCATGAGTGATGTAATGATGTTATGTAATGGTCTAAATAATCACTCCTTTTTTTCTTTTCTTTTTTTCCAGTTTTGCACAGACACCCCAAATGACAGTAATGATCAGATCTTTTATTGCTTGTCACTGACACTAGGTAGTAACAGTAGATGTGTTAATGATATCACAAATGGGGAGGGGGGGGGGGGGATGCAGGCTGGAAGTAGGAATGAAGAGTCACAAGTCAGAGGTTGCCATAACATAACTTTATTACAACCAACCAGGAAACGGTGTAGGCTCTCCCCTGGAATCAGACACTCGGGCCCCCAGGCAGCAGCTCAAAATAACCCCCTTTTGTAGGAACACATGGTTGGGGGGGGGGGGGGGTGCTGTAGTAAGTAGGCATTGCGCTTAACGTCCACATAAACTATAATACTTATTAAGAAACTGGGGGGGGGGGGGGGGGGGGGGGCGGAGGGAGATTATATGCCTATCGCTACTCTGTCACCACCAGAATGACTCATGCATTAAGATGGGCAGCGATGTGAGCCATTTTAATGTTCCATTAATTGTGAGGCCTGACAAAGTCAGAAGACGGTGTCCACAGACCACAGGTTTTGAACTGAAGAGAAAAGAGAGCGGCCGAAGCGGATTCGAACGGCGACATCCCTCTTACCAGCCTAATTCTTCACCGCTAGGCCAAACCGGCTCACAAATGCCTGCTGGCCAAGCACGCAGGTTTTGACAACTTTGCATGTTAGGGCATAAAACATTTGCCCAATCAACAACAACAAAACAGAGAGAGAGAGAGAGAGAGACAGACAGACAGACAGACAGACAGAGAGGTTAAAAGGTCAAAGGCCCGGAAAACAGACAATGCACTCGATACGCCAAATAAGTCAGGAAAAGTTCTATTCAGTCTTTACTGGGTGGAACTGGAAGACATACAAAGATGCATGCAAATGTCAGAAACAGCTGAATGGGAGCTCCTTACAGGCAAAAAACATTTGGTAACGATGTAACCACAGCCTGTCGCATTAACACATTAAGAGTCGGCGACTGCATTTGGCATATATTTTTTGTTGTTGTCTCAGGGAAACGGAATTCCCCCCCCCCCCCCCTTTTTTTTTAAAAATTTGATTTAATTTTATAGAAGTAGAACGAGTAAGTATGTAAGTAAGTAAGTAGCTTGGTGTTTTACGCCCAGTCAACAAGTACGGTTATGATCAGGGCGAGATTGAAGCAGAACGAGAGAAAAAGAAAAGAATATTGGCCTCTTACCTGAACTGATTTACCCGAGTGTCCACAAGCAGACATATACTATATAGAGAGGCTAGCGTGGCCTTTGGGGTAAGAAGTCGATGGCCTATCTGAATACGAAACTTGTATGTTCTTACCATGGCGTAATAAAGCAGACGACAACCCTATCTAGGATTTAACCAATAGTCGCTGAGCAGATCGTAACTTAGTAAGTTAGTAAGGTGAAAACAGTAATTGAGCTGCCTCCAAAATGATCACAGAATTTTTCTTGAAGTGCATATTTGTTCTAAACTAAAGAACCTTCCGTGTTTCTGTTGTTAACACGACACTGAAGTTTTTGACTCAGGTGTATGAAATCCATTGTCGGTTTTGTTGTTGTTGTTGCTCGAGGCTGAAGCAGACGCCGCTTTAACGAACAAGACATAACTTGTTTTCAAAGATGGAGAGTGCTTTCTGGCGTCGCCGGACCCAGAGCTCATCGTTAACCACAGCATGTTTACACCGGATAAATTTTAACATTACAAATTTCAGAACATATCTTCTCTACAAAAACAACACCCCAAGCACAACTAAAATGATGAGCAAGAGAAGCCATTTTCCTCCTCGCGGCTTTTCCTTTGAAACGAATGCAACAAGTCGCGAACCAGCTTCTTCTCTGGATTTGGCAGCCACCTTTCATTGATTCAACTGAACAAAAACTTCTCAGAGATTATGCCGCACTTTTTGGGGGTTACATTTACCCACTTTTCGTTAATACTTATTAGAGATCTAGGAAGGAGCGGACCCTGGTTACGAAGGAGCCAGGTGTGGGTGCTGTGGACACTTCTTGCGGCGGAAGGCTGTTCCACTCTGGGATGGTCCTAGGAAAGAAAGTCTTCTGTCTATAAGCTGCGGGGTGGAGTGGGATGGAATGTCATGGGTGAGGTCGTGAGTATGCCGGGTGGTTCTCAGTTTGTGAGGGGCAGTGTTTTGATTCGATGTGGATGAGGCCGTGGCGATGGAACTTGCAGAAGGTAGTGAGGTGTGCTTGCTTTCCCCGCTGCTCTAGTGTTGGCCACTGCAGTTGTTTTCGCATGGTGTCCACACACGTTGGTCTACTGAGTCCTGTTTCAGCCATCTTACTGCCCGCCTCTCGACCTTTTTCCGGTGCCTTGATCTTGTTGCATGTGAAGCGACCCCAGACGGGGCTGGCATACTCTAGCACAGGTCGTACGAATGCCTTTGAATGTTGCATTTTTCAGCCTCTCATTTATGGTCTTGATGTTGCGCCTGAGGAAGCCCAGGGTCTTGTTGGCTTTGTTGCAGACATCAGTTGTGTGAACGTCCCATATGGGATCAGAGGTGATATTAACTCTAAGGTATTTTGCCTGTGTTTCTGTGCTCAGAGTGTGACCGTGGAGCTGGTGACGGTACTGTGACTTGGGAGAACCTTACGACGTCGGGTGATGTTCACTACAGTGCATTTTTGAGGGTGGAAAGACGGCATCTTCCAGGGCTGTCCCCAATCTGATAGGCTGCCGAGGTCTTGATGTAGGTCCTGTTGGTCATGTGGGTCACTGACATCTTTGTGGCAGATCGTGTCGTTTGCAAAACGTCTGCAGGTAGAGGTCAGTCCCACTGGTAAGTCATTTACGTAGAGCAAGAACAGGCTCGCCCCAAGGATAGAACCCTGTCGGACACCGGATTTCACTGGCACGAACGCTGATCTTGATCCATGGACGACGACTGCCTGCTTTCTGTCGGATAGAAAGTTCTCAATCCATCGGTTGACTCTTCCAGATATGCCACATTGCTGGAGTTTATGGGCAAGAAGGCTGTGGCTCACTTTATCGAATGCTTTAAAGTCCATGATTATCACATCTTCTTGGCATCCTTTTTCGAGTGCTTCGGACACCTCATCCACGAATGCCCGAAACTCGGTCTCACAGGATCGACCCCGGCGAAAGACATGCTGCTCCGGACGTAGGATCTGGTGTTGTTCCACATATCCCATGATGGCGCCGACTACCACGTGCTCAAGAAACTTGTGAGGGAAATGGGCCGGTAATTTTCAGGCTTGAATCGTTCCCCTTTCTTGAAGATGGGTGCGATGTGGACAGATTTCCAGTCCTTTGGTACAATGCCAGACTTCATAGAGGCTCTGTTGATCAGAGTTAGTGATGGGGCGATCTCTGATGCAACTTCCTTGAGGACCCGGGGGCTGATATTATCTGGTTCATTGGCTTTTGTTAGATTTAGCTGCTTTAGGAGTTTCTCAATTCCACTGACAGTGATGTTGATGCCTTCACACAGGGCTTGGCTTGGGGCATAGGGTACCTTGTTGCAAATTCCTCTTCAGTAAATTGTCCCTTTGTACTGAAGACAACTTTGCTCCATTTCTGAACAAGAACCTTCCGCATACCTTTCACAAAAACAAAGACCTTTGGACAACGAGCTGTTTCTTTCACGGCCCGACACAGTGAAAGTCATTACCGTATGATGTTCGTCATTCAGCATCAACATCTTCTTTCAAGCATGCCTTAGAAACTCATCTCTTCAAATCTGCATATAATTAATAAGCCCCCCCCCCTCCCCCTCCCCCCCCCACACCTCTGTGTGTGTGTGTGTGTGTGTGTGTGTGTGTGTGTGTGTGTGTGTGTGTGTGTGTGTGTGTGTGTGTGTGTGTGCGCGCGCGCGCAATGTCTCGCTATACATTTTTGTGTTTGCAGTATATCTACTTGAATATACATGTGTGCTCAGATCAGAGTTTGTTCATGTTTGGTTACTGACAACTTTAGTTTATTTTCTGAAATCGCTGTATGTAAATTCTTGAGTGGTTTGGCGGTCATATGGCCTGAAACCTTTTTATATTGTCCATTGTAGGTGTTTACACATTTTTCTGCCTCTTTTTGTACGGCGCATTGTGTACCCTAGATCTTGCTAGGGATCATGCGCCATAGAAATGTTCATTATTATTAAGGCTGACTGGAATTGCTGGTTCAGTATTCCAGCTTTAATGTCCATTATTATTATTATTAAGGCTGACTGGAATTGCTTGTTCAGTATTTCAGCTTTAATGTCCATTATTATTATTAAGGCTGACTGGAATTGCTGGTTCAGTATTTCAGCTTTAATGTCCATTGTTATTATTAAGGCTGACTGGAAGTGCTGGTTCAGTATTTCACCTTTAATGTCCATCATTATTATTAAGGCTGACTGGAATTGCTGGTTCAGTATTTCAGCTTTAATGTCCGTTTTTATTATTATTATTAAGGCTGACTGGAATTGCTGGTTCAGTATTTCAGCTTTAATGTCCATTATTATTATTAAGGCTGACTGGAATTGCTGGTTCAGTATTTCATCTTTCTCTGCATCACCTGTGATCAGCTTGCCTTTTTCTTTCACTTGTGGGGGAATTCCTGGACTGTCTTTTTTCATGTGCTTAATGTTGTTTTGAGCTTAAATCACCTGTTGCCTTTTTCGGCGGCTTTTGATCAGCGATCAGTTGATGTCACAGGATATCCAAATGGCTGTGAAATACCTTTGTTGATTATGCATTCGTTGATAATATTCACGGAGACGGTCGCAAAATTCCTGGGACATTTTAAACGCCATTTTGGGTCACAGATATCATTAGAATAACTCAAACGGGGTAATATCTAGTGAATGAAGCCAACATTTGTAATAAAAGTGACTTTGATTACACTTTTTACAGTCTGTAAATGGGCGAGTCCTCAGTACACGATCCGATTGTTTTGCCGACATCAGCACTCAGGAAGCGTGCACGGTTACTCAAAAACTGTATTTAGATCAAATGTCTGAAGGTCACTGACAAAGGAGTTACCTAACGCTCGAAATACGTAACACAAGTACAACAGCAAAGACCTGAGTCGCCTACGGTAATTCTCACCTGGCATGCGTTAGAGGTTCAGAGGATGTACCTCTAGTGGAGTTCATGTACCTTGTATGCCAGGTGAGAGTTACCGTAGGCGACTGAGGTCTTTGTTGTAGTACTTGTGTTACGTATTTCGAGCGTTAAGTAACTCCTTTGTGACCTTCAGACATTTGATCTTCAGACCTTGTATTTCAAGCGCTAATTAACTCCCTTGTGTGTCAGTTGATTCTGCACGAGCGCTCTGGGCCTCATTCTGTTACAGTTTGGGGTTTATACGCTTCGTATGACCCTGTTATGGATGATTCTGATGACACTTGTGACCTAAAATGGCATATAAAATGTCCCAGGAATTTCCGACCGCCTCCTTGGATATTACCCATTCATTTCAATTCAGTGACCAGTTATCAAACTTAAAAGCATGAACCTAGAGCGGCATAATCTCCGAGCATTATTGTTGTTGTTTGTTCAATGAAAGATGGCTGCCTAATCCAAACAAGAAGAAGACAAGTGAGATCAGACTAGTACGAGGCTGGTTAAAAAAAATCCACAGTATCACGAGTCATCAATTTTGTCACACATACGTATCTACTGAACATTCATTTTAGTATGCTCTGTGTTTTAATATATTTGCCATTGTTTAGTTCTCTGCGTGCATGAAACATCGAAATCATACCTTTAGAAACTCAACGAGGAAGTCAATAAAGTGAAGTTAAGCACCCTTCAGAAGTACATTGCTGCTCTCCCCTGAATAGAGGACAACCCGATTTACATTGCTGAACGTCCGGAACCATTGCTGAACATACAGAACTGACGGAAACATTATTGCTGGGTGCTTTTGGTAAATGTAATCGTGTGTAATGGTAAGAGAATAAATGTCTTGTTGATGTATTTTTAGTCTTCTTCTTCCATCGCCCTGATATAACCGTTATGGTTGACTGGGCGTTAAAATTGATCACCATCTCAGCTATTTGTCCAGTCAGGAGTAGCCATAATCAACAACACTAAAAATAACAGAAAACTAGAGTCTGAATTTGGGTATTACTTTCGGTCTTTCTACGTAATAATGCACGTAAATACTGCAATTATTGAGTAACCGTCTACCGGCAGACTCGGTTATCATGTTTGGCACTCTGCAACCATCTGCCACGAACTGGGTCTGGGCCGCGGAGTCAGTGTTTGCCGTTACTGCTCTACACTGCAAGTCATTCCAGTCCCTTAAAAAAATGTTTTATTTATTATTTTATGGTGCCTGGGAAGAAGGACGACTGTCTCACACTCCATGCCTCGCGTTCCGTCACGGGTGCCTTCATCAGTGGAGGAAGGATGTCGTAAACTGGAGTTTGCGACTGTCTGTCCGAGCAGTTCAACCGCGCCAGACGGCCGTGTCTGAGGCTAACTTGAAGGTCCAGCTCCACCTCCCTCATCTAAGATCTCTTGATCTTTTGATCTCGCCTGGAACCTTGTGTAATTTTTTTTTTTTTTTTAACCGAGACGAGGAGTAACGGCCCCAAGGCTATGATCTCAAAGCATCGGTTTACGACGCCCCTTCTTCGAGAAAGAGTGCCACTGCCGAGAAAGTGAGGTTTGATCGAGTGTGGGTTATCATGTCAGTGTTCTGTTTGGTGCTGGGCCGGGTCTCGCACTCTGACTCGATCTAGATCAGTGGATCCCATCCGCGCAGGCCGGCGTATTCCACTGCAGTGAGTTAGTGGGTCGTACAAAGGCCTCGTGTGCCGTTTCAGTCATGGGGCAGTTGTCATTGGTAGGCCTATTGACCAGATGCTGAATGTGAAAATTCAGAAGGGGTTGGGAAAACATGAAACTGAAGACCGACTAAAAACACACTGAAAATAGCACAAACATTAAAACGCAGCAGACAGCTTGAAGTAGAAACAGACACCGGCGCCGGCCATGTGGGCATTAGGGGTAATTCGGCTGCAGACTCTACTGCTAAGGATGCCCTTGTTGGCGACATCTCGGTTGAGCTCATCCCCTTCTCAGATCTAAACGCCCGTACAAACAAATGTATATTAAACCTGTCGCAGGCAGTCGGAGTGGGATGAGTTCCCGGAAAAGAAACTACATAATTTTTTTCCAAATTTAAGACAGTGTACTATTTGCCCTTGGACTAACAGAAAAGAGGAAACTGTGATAGCCCGATTGCACATTGGCCACTCGTTTATTACTCATTCCTTTTTATTGAAGGGTGAGGAACCGCCAATGTCCGTCGCATGTGGTGAACGTTTAACTATGTGTAGGTGAGTGGGGATGGGGAAGCAGGTTGGAAGCATGGATGAAGAGTCACAAGTCAGAGGTTGCTACAACATAACTTTTATTTGTACACCAACCAACCAGGAAACAGTGTCTGTATTGGAAAAGACACAAGCAAACAAAACATTTAGAACATGAAAGCAAATGTAAAGTATAAACAACAGATATTACTAATCTAATAAATACAGGAACCATGTAGTTTACCTGTGGGTTACTATAATACATGACAAAATGATTAATAATCAAGCACATAAATCGTGTGCTTGACTTACACTTAAAACCCGTATCTCACAGAGTCACGGTGAGTGTACAAGAGACGGCCAGTCAATTAACTGATGAACTCCCAGTATAATGAAGTATACAATAAAGTAACAGTGAAGAATGCGAATTACCAAGCTCATTCTTAACTAAACAAGAAGAGTGAGATAATCGTTACAGCAGTTCCACTTCAGCACACAACGAGATGGATAGTGACACGGGTGGCATTTGGGACCATGCCGTAAGCGGGAGGAAGTCAGTCATAAACTGACCGGCTCCAGCCTCGTCAAGTTACTCAAAGCGTTACAGCATGTTACTGTTACTGACTAGCAGAGCATATCCGGCTGTGAACAACGTCAAGCGTCTTACTGACGCGGGTAACGCAGCAAGAATCTAAACTGTTGATCTAGCTGCTCGATTAGTGAACAGAGACAGAGACAAAGACCTAATTGCCCCCACTGACGCGCATCGCCGGCTAGTTCGGGCACCCGCACAAAGACCCGGAAAGGGTTTACAAGCTAAGTAGAGTGAAAGTCTGCGCGCCCAAGACTCGGCCATACAAAAGCCGGATCAAAACAGAAATAACATGTCTCACAGTTTATACAATCACCCCTATGCACTAAACCATATTCAACTAGTAAACTGAACATTCCACAACTATGAAGTCAACATCTTCAAAGTGTTAGCCATAATATACCACCGATTTCATGTAGAAACATAGATCGGTAGGAAACTAATCAAATAAGATGCCGCACGGCCGCACTGACAAAGTACCCATACTTCAGAGGGATAACTTTGCATCGGCAAAGCATCACTCAAACTGAACATCCAGCAATGGCAACATAACATACTAGCTACATACATACATTTTGGAAATACCGGTCATCCTGTGGCATAAAGGCTTAACATTCGAACGCACAACCAAGGTAGTCTGACGCCATAGCGGCTGCAACCAGGCGGCAATCTAACGCCGAAATTACCCACGTTCAAGAACCAAAATCAAGGCACGTTGTGAACATGTAACATTATAAACATACATTATTTACATCAGTAAGAATAGAATAACAAGCCATAGAAAAATAACTACTTACAGGCTCTCCCCTGATGAAAACACATGAACACCGGCCGCAACAGTTAAACAAACAACCTGCCTCTGCAGGGACACTGGGGGAAAAGGGACGCTGCCGGCCCAGCACACAACTTTTAACACCTTAGATAATTGGGCCATAAAACCCCCACCCAATCAAAAAGCAAAAGGACCGGGAAAAAAGGTTATAGGGTCATGGCCCGGAACATGTATACAATACACTCGGTTACATCTGAAACACATTTTACTTACTTGTTCAGATTATATATACATATAGTTTTAGCAGGTACGTATTTTTAGTATATACTGTGTAATGACAAAATGTGTATCGTCCTGATATAACCGTAATTGTTGACTGGGCATAAAGCCCAAACTCTCTCTCTCTCTCTCTCTCTCTCTCTCTCTCTCTCTCACACACACACACACACACACACACACACACACACACACACACACACACACACACACACACACACACACACACACACACACACACACACACACACAGAACCGTGATTGAATCACGTGATCAACTTAATTTTCCTGACAAGGGTAGTGGGGATTGCACGCAGGGTGTAGACGTTTACATCCACTGAGAAAGGGATGGGGAGAGATAAATGGCGTGGGAATGCTATGATTGCCCAACGTTATGGCTCCATTAATTGCAAGCCTATTAACATAGGCGATATTTTCATTCAGTTACAAGTAAATTAACTAGTACGTGTTTACAGCCTGTCCGTAAGTAAGCTGCTGATTTTCATGGACCGGTGTCGATCACAGTGGTCTGGCCTCCATCTGTGTCAGCCACTGCGGTGGTATGCTCTTCGTGTGCGTCAGCCGCCGCACAAAGCTGGCCTCTCTGTGCGTCGATGGTAGTAGGATGGCCTCTCTGTTCGTCGATGGTAACAGATTGACCTCTCTGTGCGTTGATGCAGAGATACTACAGCAAGTGTAGTGTCTCTGACTGATAGTAGCAGGCTGGCCTCTCTGTGCGTCGATAGTAGCAGATTGGCCTCTCTGTGCGTCGATGGTAGCAGGTCGGCCTCTGCGCGTCAGCCGTAACAGGCTGACTTGCGTGTGTATCGCCCACACTAGGTCGGCATCGGTCTGTTGTACCGCTAGCCGGCTGGGCCTACCATGCGTTGGTGACGCTAGAATGGAAGAATGTGTGTGTGAGATTCCAAGCACTGGACACGAAAATTACATAGCTCAACCAAAAACAGATAAGTAACATAGTTCAACCAAAAACAGATAAGTGGCTTAGCTCTCCGTCTCATTTTTTATCGTTTTTCACCATTTAACTGTTTAAATGTCATTTTGTAGCTTGAAAATTCGCATGCTGTGTTTGGCCCTAACAAATAGCATTCTTTTGGACCTTTTATGTATTTGGATCTTGTTTTAGCAGTCATTCTTTTATCAGATTTTCTTGTCATTGAATTATTGATGCCAACATTCTTCCAAGCATTGAACAAGACAAAAATACAGATAAGTGGTTCAGATATATTAGATTTTAAGAAAAATGTCGTTTTTTTCACCGTTTAACTGTTGTTTAAGTGTCGTTTTGTAGCTTGATAAAGGAGACTATCCCGAAAATGCGCGTGTTGTGTTTTGTTCTAATAAACAGCGTCCTTTGAACCTTTTATGTGTTTGGGTCTTGTTTTAGAACAAGAACGCTAGCAGTCGTTCTTGTTTTAGATCAATGTTCTTTATGCGTCATTCTTAATGGAGAATGCGTCATTTAGTCTTCGTCAGAAGGTATTGTGTTTGTCACTCTCGCGGTATCCTTGCTTTCTTTTCCGCAACAAGCGTTGAATTCGAGAAAGTTTGGAATAACTTGTTTCGCGGTCAGACTTGCGATTAATATTGATGGACCACCTTTGATGTGACGTTTTGAGCACACCAAATTGTCCATTCCCAGTTGTTTTTCCATTTGGAATCAGTAAGTATGAAATTCGAGCTCACGGGAAAGGGTTCTGGTGGCAGTCCAAAACATGCGCAAATGTTTTCATTCAGGCAAAAGAAAACGATGATAAATGATGATAACATGAAACCGGACAGGTATATAATTTCGTTTTATCATGATTTAGACTGTTTGCCTGTTTTATGAAAAAGGTGTTTACGCGTGTTTTGTGTTTTCCTCAGCAGTCTTTTTAACCTTTTGTGTGCTTGAATCTACTAAAATCAGCAGTTTTTCTCTTTTTTCTTTTCTTGTGTGTGTGTGTGTGTGTGTGTGTGTGTGTGTGTGTGTGTGTGTGTGTGTGTGTGTGTGTGTGTGTGTGTGTGTGTGTGTGTGTGTGTTAACCTTTTAAGCGCTTGGATATTATTTCAGAACGATAACAGTAAACTTTGTTTCAACTATTTTTTATTAAAAAGAAATTCCGCCCTTCTTTTCTGGTGGAAGTGACAACGGATTTTACGTGTTTCCATGTCCAGCTTTTGAAAAGGCAGACTGCAGTTTTGGGACTTTATTTATTTCAGATCCTTAAATAATAATAATGGAAACTGTAAAGCGCCTACGTCGCGGCGCAAAGTGCTGAACAAACATAATAAAGTAACACACATAATGTACACCGAGATGCAAAAATGGTGAAATACTTTAACAAAATACTGCGCAGGCCTTTTCGCCACCACAGCAATAACTGCATAACTCAACTTTAAAACCATTCGAAGTTTTTGTGTGTGTTTTTTCCTTTTCCTGCTGTCTTAAAACGACAACGTCAGTAAATGACTGTGGTGGTGACCTAAAGAGAAGAAGAAGGAAAACAAAGGGGGGGGGGGGGGGGGGGGGGGACGAGAGAGGGAATAAGAGGGGGAAGTGCCACTTAAGACTGGTTTCGTGGGAGAAGGTCATTTTGATATTTTCCCGTAAATGGCAAATACATTGCAGTGATCCTGACTTGCTTTTTTCCCTTTCTTTGTTTTGCAGCCAGACTGACAGAAACAACTACGCAGAGAAGACGACACAATTACCTTAAAAACTTTATCCTTTAGACGAAGCATAATTGTTTTTAGATTTCCCCCTGTATAACGCCAACCCCAAAAGACAACGAACAACAAAACTATCCCCAAACAATTCACAAAATACGGTGCTGGTTCGTTGAACTGCCAGCATAAACGAGCCATCAGTATTTTTGTTTTGAGAGACCCCCCGCCCCAATAAATGCGTCTCCTCTAAGAACAATCTTTTCAGTACCTCTGCTTCTCTCTAAACCTTCCACAGTAACATATAGTTTGTGCAAAACCTATGTGGAAATATTTTTTAAAAATCTTCTTCATAGCCCATTTTCGACGCGGGTCTTTTAGAGCAGTGAGCACCCGCCTAGACCTGAACCAGACCCTCACCGGTGGCACAGCTGTACAGCCATCGGACCAGTGAAGGCCCGCGGTGCCGACTCCCACTGACTCTTAAGAATACAGTTTTAGATCAGTGACGGACTTTGTGTGGAGCCGCTTGCCGCTAGCTGTCCAGTCCGCTAGTGCTAGTCGTCGACCGGGTCAAGTCCTGCTGGCTGAAATGGCTCTTCCCGTCATCACCGACGCAATGGGCGCCCGTGTCTCCATCACCCCTGAGATGTTCAGGCAAAGCATGCTACACCACTCTCTCCCCAGGATTTCTGCCGGCAGTGAACAAGATAATACATGTGAGAGCTAGTTCAGGCTAGATCTAGTACAGGTAGATCACTACAATTTCCGTTAGATCCAGTCCAAGCAGCCCGTTAGTTCACGCTAAATCTAGCCCGAGCAGTCCGCTAGTTCACGCTAAACATAGCCCAAGCAGCCTGGTAGTTCATGTTAGATCTAGTCCAAGTAGCCTGTTCGAGCTACCCTTGAGGAAGGATGGTGTAAACAGATGTTTGGAGCCAATTTGAGCAGCGTGATCGCCAAAATGCATTGTTAAAAAAATAAAAAATAAAAATAAAGAGAGAGAGAGAGAGAGAGAGAGAGAGAGAGAGAGAGAGAGAGAGAGAGAGAGAGAGAGAGAGAGAGAGAGAGAGAGAGAGAGAACAAAAACAAAAAAACTAGTCCCCAAACTGAATATGATCCACACTCCAAGCCTCGCATTCCGCCACCCTTCCGCCTGGAGGAAGGATGCAAAAAACCCGTAAGTAAGTAAGTAAGTAAGTAAGTAAGTAAGTAAGTAAGTAAGTAAGTAAGTAAGTAAGTAAGTAAGTAAGTAAGTAAGTAAGTAAGTAAGTAAGTAAGTAAACATGGTGCTTAAAGGACAACTCCAAGGTTAGGGGTGATTTTTGACACGATTTCCGTTAAAGCTCGCTGAGAACGATGATGTAGGTGAAACTGTGATCTGAGGGTTATAAATGCACGAGAGAAAAAAAAAAGGCATTTTCTGTCCTACCGAAAGCGTCGCCATGACGCCCAAATCACTTGACCATATGCCTACTACGTCACTCTGGGGAGTCGCTGCAAAATGGCCAACTCGAGCTCCGAATCGAAACTGATACTCTTTGCCCGAGAGACCCACAAGGATACAGCCGTATCAGTTTGAGCCTGTCAGGCAGGATTTTGAAAGAGTACCGGAACATCGTGTAAGCTTCGACATGCGGTATTCCATGGGGTTTGCGAAATCGCTGACTGAAGTGCTTGCTACACAAATGGGTGTGATGCGGCGCAGCAAGAAAGTCGGCTCGTTTGAATTGTATAAACTTAATCCACTTTCGCCTCACTGCGGGTCGATTGCGCGGGAGCTCTTGCATTGTTATACCTGGAGTCGTCTGAGAATTGTTACAGTTCGCGGCAACACAGTAGGCCGGCATAGGTAACTTTTTTGTCGACCACACGCATACACGGTTTACTGAAAAATCTATCATGGCAACCGCACTGACTCCCCAGACTGACGTCACTTCCGGGGAAGCCTACAGAAAATAAAATCGATTAGAAACCCAATTAAACATTCATTTTTATTTTTTATTTCATTAAATCTGAAACTAGTGACTCATTTGTCAATCATTTCGATGGTCATTTTGCATACTTAAAAACGTTGGACTTTAACGTCCACAGAAACCATACGGCTTATTAGAGACGGGGAGAAGGGGGGGAAGGGGGTATGGAGGTGGGGGGAGAGGGAGATTATATGTTTATCACTACACTGTCACCACCGGAATGACTTCTGCATTAAGGTGGGCAGCGATGAGAGCCATTTTAATGTTTCATAACTGTGATAGACAAAGTCACAGGACAGTGTCCACAGTCCACAAAAATGATACTTGTGGCAACTCCCGCCAGTGATTAGCCGGTTTGGCCTAGCGGTAAGGCGGTAGGCTGGTAAGCGGAAGGACCTCGGTTCGATACCGCTTCGGCTTTCCTTTCTCTTCAAAAGTTGTGGTTTGTGGAAACGGTCTTGTGACTTTGTCCCTCACAATTAATAAAACATTAAAATGGCTCTCATTGCTGCCCATCTTAATGCAGGTCATTCTGGTGGTGACAATGTAGCGATAGGTATATACTTTCCTTCTTCCCCCACCTCCATACACCCTTCCCCCCATTCTCCCTGTCCCTAATAAACTTTATGGTTTCTGTGGACGTTAAGCACCATGTTTACTTACTTACCACAGACCACAACTTTTAAAGAGAAAGGAGAGCCGAAGCGGATTCGAACGGAGGTCCCTCTGCTTACCATCCCAACGCTTTACCGCTAGGCCAAACCGGCTCACATAAAAACTATCATTGGCGGGAGCTGCCACAAGTATTATTTTGTCGCGAAAAAACTATGATTGTCGTGACAAACGTTTTGTCGCGACAAAATTATGTTTGTCGCTACAAACACGTGTTTGTCGCGACAAAACGTTTGTCGGGACAAAAATAATACTTGTGGCAGCTCCTGCCAGTGATAAAAACCAGTGGTTGGAGTCTGAATATATGGCCTTGTGACCGCAGCGGCTGTTCAGATGACGGAAGTGCGAGAACGCCAGCGACGCTACTCCGAGTTGATTCAAATGCCGCTGCTGGTCACGCGCTGCTTACGGGCCTTCACCGCGGCCGACCGGCAGTCCACCTTGTCCTCGCTGAAGCGCTGCTACGATAAAGGCCCCC
>OY757554.1:7141316-7146316 GCA_963584105.1 Alviniconcha strummeri
GTGAACTCTTGATGAAGTTCTAGCGGTCTCGAAAAAACAATAAAAACAACAACAAAAAACAAAAACACCCAAGAAAAACACAGTAAGCCCACGAGAAAGGTGTGGCTTTTCAATCTTTTGTTTAACTCACAAGGTTTGGTAACTTGTTGCAAATAACAAAAATTACTGACAAATCATGACAATCTGACAAGGCCCGAGAAGAGACAACACAAAACATGCGCAAATTTTCAGCGTAAACAGCTTTTTCAAGCAACAGACAGATAACCGATGATAATGAAAATGTTCCACTTATTTGGAGTCACAGTCTGAAACAGAGTAATCTGCCTTTCACATTACTTTGTGTTTGGATCTCTCTCAAAACAATCAACACGCAAGGGAGTTAATCAGCGCTGGAAATACATAACACAAGTACAAAAACAAAGACCAGAGTCGCCTACGGTAACTCTCACCTGGCATGCGTGTGAATACAAGGTACATAAACTCCACCACAGGTACATCCTCAGAAAAGTACTTCTCTGAAAAGAAGCCAGAAAAAACGAAGATAAGATAAAAATATATTTAAAAAATAATAAAAAAAAAAATTAAAAAAAGGGGGGGAGGGGGAGAGACAAAATGACGTCATGGTTATTACACGTATTCATTTTACTGCGTCGATCATATTAATTTTTTCTGCCCGGAGCAACACGTTCCGGCATTAGGTTCTGCTTCTGCATTTCAACGGGAGGCAAGGAAGGGCATGTCCAGACCCTCTCTGTGTCCTAATTGCCTCTCGACACAAATCCATTTTACACTGCAAATGTATGAACTGATTACTTCGTGATCATGTAGTTTCGTCGCAATGTGGTCAGCTTGACAACGAAACGGCGAGTAAAGACTTGAAATGTGAAAGAGAGAACCGAGAGCCGGCAGGCGGAGACCAGCGGTGGTTAGAATCACGTCGAACTGGGCGAGGATATTAAAATCGGGAGTTGTCGCTGGTCCGCAAATGTTTCGGCACTGGGAGTGGGAGTAAAGGTTCGCAGGGCTATCACCCGATTCCGGGGCTGACGAAAGTCCTTTCAAAAGCGACAGCAATATTCTGCCACTGAACCAGCAGCCGTCGGGAAACCGTCAAATAACGCAGACGAATTCACTACCTCACGGAAGACCTGACTAAGTGTATCTATCAGCATTATGTCGAGGGATAACCCACGGTCTAGTAAGACCCTAGAAGTACTTGACACAGTGAGCGCAAGGCAGAAGCATGGCAGGCCTCCTGAAATTTTGCTGACGACTGGAACATCAAGCACTCAGGATGACTCTCCAGATGCAGCTGCAATGACACAGGAACAACTGAGCGCCAATGCGCGAAGGGAACAGTATAAGAAATTAACCAGTTCGATATATCAGCTGTCATCCATGATGCAAATCGAGAAGTCTTTTAAAAGCCTTCCGGACCACCTTAAAGCAAACGCCCTCTTCGCTGGCAAGGCATTTTGCCCCACACATAGTAAGAGCCATCCACGTAGAGTAATGATGCCATGATGATTGCATGCGACAAACACGTCCATCCTGCCTTCCCCATTTACTCTAAGCCCTCTTGCTCTACCTGTCGCACTATACCTTCTCTTGGACCCCTGCCTGTAGCACTATACCTTCTCTTGGCCCCCTGCCTGTAGCACTATACCTTCTCTTGGCCCTCTGTCTACGGCACTATACCTTCCCTTAGCACTCTGTTGATTTCCCTATACCTTCGCACCCTCTGCCTATTGCATTATACCTTCTCTTGGCCCTCTGCCTGTGGCACTATACCTTCTCTTAGCCCTCAGTCTATTGCACTATACCTATATGGGGGCGGGGATAGCTTAGTGGTAGAGCGCAACTCGTAATCGGAATTCGAGGGTTCGATTCCCGGCAAGAGAGGCGGGAGTATTCTCTTCTCCGGGATCGGCTTCCTGTGCTGACTCTTATTTCGGTATCCGCTCCAGCCCCGTGTTAGGGCAGTATCACCTAAAAGATCCAGGTCAGTCTGCCTAAAGTGCAGGTGCAAGGGATACAACTAAACACACATGCACCCTTCGTATTGGTTTCGAATAAAACTGTAAACTGGTGCATGATTGTATGATGCACACAAAACGTGCGCCGAGATGGCAGCAGTTTCACAAGGTATAGGCCTCGTAACAACCAAACGGCACAGCACTTCGGTGCATATTCAAAAGACGCGTTGTGTCAAAGCGACAGTCAGTGACTGTAGAGTCGCATGCAGTGGGTTTGCTCGGAAGCTATATAAAAAAAGATCAGTCTATTTATTCACCTTCTCCTAGCCCTCTTTCACTATACCGTGTCCGTGTCACTAACAAGACTAGACACGTAGTTACATTTGACGGTGAATGCACTATATATTGGACTTATTCCTTATAGCGCGCATTCCAGCTGCACGGCGTAAAAAGGGTGTCGCCGAAGTCTGAAGGTTTTGTTCTTGTTTCACAATCAAAGCTGGATCCAAACCAGGATGGGTTTTTTTTCGTGGTTTGCCGCGAAATAAGAAACTCGACAAGTTGTGTCAGTTTTGTCGTAGCCAGCCAGTCTGCGAAATAAAAAAACACTCGTAGCCTTGTTTGTTGTTACTTTTGGCGGTAATCCACTCAGACCCAGTGTGTATGCTGTGTTGATTGTATGGCCTACAGAGGTTCGCAGCGAGGAAACTGCCGCATTCGAGGGCAGCATGGCTCCAGTGGACAAGCAGCTGAAAGAGGTCCAGAGAGATATTTACCGTAGATTGCAGGAAGCAGCTGTCAGAAGAAGGTCTCTCAAAGTGAGTCATTGCCTGTGTGTGCGCGCATTTTCGTGTGTCAGTGCGTGTGTATATACGCATGCATTTTGGTGTTTATATATGTCTGTATCAGTGTACGCGCGCGTGTTTGCGTGTATCTGTGCGTGTGACTGACTGAGTGAGTAGTTGGTGCTGATCACTTTTATATACAGCGATCGTTGCGTCCTTGTCGCATGTGTTTCTTTCTTTCTGTCTCTTATGGTGCTTTACTCGTCCACAGAAACCATAAAGCTTATTAGGGACGGGCGATGATGGGGGAAGAGGGAGATTATATACTTACCGGGCAGCGATGAGAGCGATTTTAAAGTTTCATTGACTGACTGTGAGGGACAAAGTCACAAGACAGTGTCCACAAACCACAACCTTTTTGAAGAGAAGGGAGAGCCGAAGCAAAGTCGAGCTGGGGCTCTTCTGCTTACCAGCCTTACCGCTAGGCCAAACTGGCTCGCTTGATTGTGATTCGGAATAAGGGAGCCTTATAGCGCGTTTTTGAGTACGTACGCGCATGTGACTGTACGTATAACCAAGGGAAAGACTCGGTCAAGCCGGGTGACATTTTCCTAACAAATCAGAGTGATGGAGCGCCCGAGTGCCTGTAAACACACGTGGGTGTGAATTTTGTCTGGTTCTCTTTTGGTTCTCCTGCCTGCTGCCTTGTAATCGGCAGTGGATACGCGTGACAAGTGGGGTGGGCTGGGGGGGGGGGGGGGGGGGGACAACGAACGCAGTGACCTTTGTGCCGCAAAAGAAACATATCGACAAGATTGGGAGTCATAGCATAACTAGGCTCAGTCCCATAACTAAGCACAATGGGCCGCATAAACATGACTGCCACTGGAACCGGATTGGTTAATAATAATAATGCACATTTATCATGCGCTCTTAAACGCCCTGAGCGCTCGCATGATACATTTTAACCTAAGTACAATATTCAGTACAGACGTAGAGCACAGTCCTACCAATTTACGTAAAATGTTATATAGGAACACACAAGCACACACACACACACACACACACACACACACACACACACACACACACACACACACACACACACACACACACACACACGCACATATGCACGCACTCACGCACGCACGCATTCACACACACACACTCACACACACACACACACACACACACACACACACACACACACACACACACACACACACACACACACACATACACACACCAAAACAAAAACAATTCCTATCAATATGGCTTGTCAGGTACGATAATTACTGCCACTGCTACTACTACTAAAACGAACTGATACAAATGGGCACCTAGCGCGCCTACTGTGTGACTTTCCGTTTTAACGGTCATATCTGTCATGGACTGATTGTTTGTCTCTTTCAGTGTCGGATGAGATGGCTGAAAGCCTACAGAAGGGTGCAGACCGTTTTAAAAATTTGCAAAAACATGGCAGTAAGGTAAGTATGTTGACGTCGGAGATTTAACGTTGAGTAGGGCTACGGTGCCGAGGAACTGAGACGGTCATAAGGACAGAAGCTCGTGCAAACTCCAAGCACTGGTTTACCACACTCTTCCTCCACTCTAAGCACTGGTTTACCACACCCTTCCTCCACTCCAAGCACTGGTTTACCACACCCTTCCTCCACTCCAAGCACTGGTTTACCACACCCTTCCTCCACTCCAAGCACTGGTTTACCACACCCTTCCTCCACTCCAAGCACTGGTTTACCACACCCTCGATCCACTGCAAGCACTGGTTTACCACACCCTTCCTCCACTCCAAGCCCTTACTGCACTGCAAGCACTGGTTTACCACACCCTTCCTCCACTCCAAGCACTGGTTCACCACACCCTCGATCCACTGCAAGCACTGGTTTACCACACCCTCCACTCCAAGCATTGGTTTACCACACCCTTCCTCCACTCCAAGCACTGGTTCACCACACCCTCGATCCACTGCAAGCACTGGTTTACCACACCCTCCACTCCAAGCATTGGTTTACCACACCCTTCCTCCACTCCAAGCACTGGTTCACCACACCCTCGATCCACTGCAAGCACTGGTTTACCAAACCCTCCACTCCAAGCACTGGTTTACCACACCCTCCACTCCAAGCACTGGTTTACCACACCCTCCACTCCAAGCACTGGTTTACCACACCCTTCACTCCAAGCACTGGTTTACCACACCCTTCACTCCAAGCACTGA
>OY757554.1:7151316-7168888 GCA_963584105.1 Alviniconcha strummeri
CAACGCACAGCGGTCTCTGCAAACGGCGGATGAACAGAAATAGCTTCTGCTGCTGGGACAGAAACCAGTGCCGCTGGTACCAAAGTAAACTTCACTCGTCGTTTTATCGCGACTTGTGGTTGCAGAATCTGCTTTCCTGTTGTCTATAATCCCTTTACAGACCAAACATACACACACCACAACACACCACACACACACACACACACACGCACGCACGCACGCACGCACGCACGCACACACACCACATACACATGCGCGCACACACGCACACATACACACACAAACGCGCGCGCGCGCGCACGGGAGGTTTATGGAACTGACGATACCGCCTGTGATGTGCAGCCTACGCCAAGCTGCATCAGTGGGACGAGAAGACCGGGGAGCACGTGGTACAGGCTAGCCTGTTCTACAAGACGGGGCAGACGTTTGGGGTCAGTCCGCCCGTTACTCCTTTACTCCCCCCCCCCGTTCATCTCAGCCGCAGGCATGAAGATGTCAACACTGTTAACTAGTCTGGTCGCTCGCGGCAACAACAACAATACTGATAGCCACTTTGATATCTTCTGTCTTCTGGTCGCTCGCGGCAACAGCAACAGTACTGATAGCCACTTTGACATCTTCTGTCTTCCGGTAGCTCGCGGCAACAACAACAGTACTGATAGCCACTTTGACATCTTCTGTCTTCTGGTCGCTCGCCGCAACAACAACAATACTGATAGGCACGTTGGCATCTTCTGTCTTCTGGTCGCTCGCGGCAACAACAACAATACTGATAGGCACGTTGACTTCTCTTGTCCTTAGGAATGACGGTAACATCTCCTGCAGCGCTTCGTTTTCGTGTCGAGGTTCGTGTCACGAGCAGGTGACAGGTTTAGTTTAGCATGTATTGCTTGCTGCCAGCAGTCTGTAGTTCACTTCTTTAAGACTCTCTCACCAAAGTAGCTGTGGAGATCACTGCGTGACCGGCATCTTCTGTTGTTTTCGTTTTGATCACTTGCTTGACTGCTTGCTTTAAAACATGGCCAGGGCAATACGTCCACCAAAATGGTCCGGGCAATACCTCTACAGCATGGTCCGGGCAATACCTCTACAGCATGGTCCGGGCAATACCTCCACAACATGGTCACCACCAACATCGGTGAATATTCAAAAACGTGCTACAAAAAGCTAGTCACTCGTGTAGAATCACATGCGAGCGCAGTGAGTCTGCCCGAGAGCGGAGAATAGCGCTATATGAAAGCAATCATCATCATCATCATCATGGTCATGACCACAACTTGGTCTAGGTAACACCTCCACAACATGGTGAGGGCAATAATTTTACAGCATGGTCAGGGCAAAACCTCTACAACATGGTCAGGGCAACACCTCTATAACATGGTCAGGGCAGAATCTCCACAGTATGGTCAGGGTAACCTCTACAGCATGGTCAGGGCAAAATCTCCACATTATGGTCAGGGCAACACCTCCACAACACGATGAGGGCAACACCTCTACAGCATAGTAGGGTAACACCTCTAAAGGAGTGGGTGGAGTGGAATACAGAATACAGAGAACATTTTTGGTTCGCGAGACAAATGTGTCTAGCCAAGATAGTAAAAACAAATAATTACATCACACCTATAATCAGTAATAATATCTAGTATTTACCCGGACCCCCTTTAGTAGCGCTTCTTGGTGCCTTTCTCGCTGCCCCCATCCCCTGCCCCCCCCCCCCCCCCCCCCCGTCCCCTCCCTCCTCCTCCTCCCTCAGTCTCTCTCGCACACATTCAACGTCACCCTCACACACCCTGATTCACACTCTCACGCACACACGACACGCAAACACGAATGCATATACGTACCCCCCCCCCCCCCCACGCACACACACACACACACACACACACACACACACACACACACACACACACACACACACACACACACACACACACACACACACACACACACACACACACACACACACCTCTCGCCCCAACATGCATCTGTTAGAATAGTGAAGTGATGGTGTTGCTGCTTAGAGCGCTGCCCTTGTGGATGGCAAGGAGCGAAACACCTCGGTCATCTCTCGCACCAACATGCAGCTGTTGGCCATCAACGGGGAGGACTACCTCGACATCTTCTGGAACCCGTCTCGTAAGGAGGAGCTGCCGCCACACCATGTCTACATCAGGTAATAATTATTTAAAAAAGAGAAGTATTTATAAAAAGCTAAATATTGTCCGTAGAGACTATTCACGCACACACACATACACACACAGGCACCCGCACACACGAGCTTAATACAGACTATACAACACTTAATTTACACACGACTTAAAACGGGCAGCAAATAGAAACTAGAAACGGACGAAGAGACGGATAAAGACAGCAGCACGTAACGGAATACATGGCAAGTCTATAGTTTGGGAAAAGAAATGTCTTGAGGTTTGGTTAAAGGAGGTACACGTCATGTATGGCAATGCACGACACCTGACCTAGTGTAGATGTCAGACCTGTAGGTAATATTCAGGACCTAGTGTCGATATCTGACTTGTAGGTAATGTACAACACCTAATCTAAGCTAGTGTCGATGTCTGACCCGTAGGTAATGTAGTACACCTGACCAGTAGCTAGTGTCGATGTCTGACCCGTAGGTAATGTAGTACACCTGACCAGTAGCTAGTGTCGATGTCTGACCCGTAGGTAATGTAGTACACCTGACCTGTAGCTAGTGTCGATGTCTGACCTGTAGGTAATGTAGAACACCTGACCTGTCGCTAGCGTCGATGTCTAACCTGTAGGTAATGTAGAACACCTGACCTGTTGCTAGTGTAGAAGTCTGACCTGTAGGTAATGTAGAACACCTGTCCTGTTAGGCTAGCTAGTGCTAGTCTAGATGTCTGACCTATAGTTAGCGTAGAACACCTGTCCTGTAGCTAGCATAGATAATGCCTGAGGTATAGCTGGTGTAGAACACCTGGCCTGTAGCTAGCATAGATAATGCCTGAGGGATAATGCCTGAGGTATAGCTGGTGTAGAACACCTGAACTATGGCTGTAGTGTAGGTCACTGGACACTGGTCACTCAACACACAAGGGAGTTAATTAGCGCTGGATATACATAACACAGATACAACAGCATTTGTATTTACCTGAGGTTAGTGTACCAGAGTTGACAGATGGATTGTTACTAATGTAAGACAGATGACTTGTTGCAAGTGTAGGCCAGATGACTTGTTGCAAGTGTAGGCCAGATGACTTGTTGCTAGTGTAGGCCAGATGACTTGTTGCAAGTGTAGGCCAGATGACTTGTTGCAAGTGTAGGACAGATGACTTGTTGCAAGTGTAGGACAGATGACTTGTTGCAATTGTGTTGCAAGTGTAGGACAGATGGCTTGTTGCAAGTGTAGGGCAGATGACTTGTTGCAAGAGTAGGACAGATGGCTTGTTGCAACTGTGTTGCAAGTGTAGGACAGATGGCTTGTTGCAAGTGTAGGACAGATGGCTTGTTGCTACTGTAGGACAGCTGACTTGGTCCTGTGGTTAGTTTAGCAGAGCTGTTATGTGGCTAGTGCAGGACAGGCGACCTGTGACTGGTGCAGGACAGCTGACCTGCGGCTAGTGTAGGACAACTGACCTATAGTGCTGTTTGTTGACTTTGATTTATGAACAGTGTGTAACGGTACACATTGCTTTGTGCAGTCAGATGAACTTCATGGAGAACTTCCCCATCGATGTGCTGAGGGAGAGGCCACTGATGTGCACGCTGCACCACTTCACGTGATTCTCTCTCTTCCTCTCTCCCTCTCCCCCTCTCTCCGTTTCCTTCTCTATGTCTGTCTGTCTCTGTCTTTCCCATTCCTTTCCTTCTGTCCCTTTATCCGCCCCCCCTCCCTTTCCTTCTGTCCCTTTGTTCCCCCCCCTCCCCCCCGCTATCCCTTCCTACCGTCTCTGTCTGCATACCCCCCTCTCGTACTCTCCCTTCTTCTATCTCTTCCCCCTCTCTTTGTTTCTGCTTCTCCCTCTCCTCTCTCTCTTACACAGATACTAGTGCGCTTTCGCTCGCGCACACGCACGCACACACACATACACATGCCCGCCCGCACGCAGACATACATATAATCTCACCCACCCACCCCCACCCCCACACCACACGTACACTCACAAACATACACCCACACACACCCACACCCACACATACACCCACCCACCCACACTCACTCTCTCTCTCTCTCTCTCTCTCTCTCTCTCTCTCTCACCCACACACACCCACACACACAAACACCCCCACACACACACACACACACACTCACTGTCTTTCTCTCTCTCTCTCTCTCTCTCTCTCTCTCTCTCTCTCTCTCTCTCTCTCTCACACACACACACACACACACACACACACACACACACACACACACACACACACACACACACACACACACACACACACACACACACACACACACACACACACACACACACACACACACACACCTGTTCACTTAGCCTTTTTCACGGATCAATCAGCATTTGGGCTGTTTCCCTAAGTGTTGTGGCCAGTTCACACGGTGAAATGTCGGGTTAGGAACACAGCTGTCCTGCTCACTGACTTTGTGCGCTGCGTCGGGCCTGACAGCAGCCTTGTTTTCCCTCCAACAGGCGCAACCGGGTCGTCACCCACGACAGCCGCCATTGTCGCTATCTGTACATCATCAGATCTGTGAGCATTCACCATCCCCGTTGTCCCATGTCATCGTCTTCATAGCGCCACCTTCATCCATCCTCTATCATCGTCTGCATAGCCCGGCCTTCATCTATCCTCTGTCATCGTCTACGTAGCCCCGCCTTCAGAGGGTCATCGTCTACATAGCCCCGCCTTCAGAGGGTCATCGTCTACATAGCCCCGCCTTCATCTATCCTCTGTCATCGTCTACATAGCCCCGCCTTCAGAGGGTCATCGTCTACATAGCCCCGCCTTCATCTATCCTCTGTCATCGTCTACATAGCCCCGCCTTCAGAGGGTCATCGTCTACATCGCCCCGCCTTCATCTATCCTCTGTCATCGTCTACATAGCCCCGCCTTCAGAGGGTCATCGTCTACATAGCCCCGGCTTCATCTATCCTCTGTCATCGTCTACATCGCCCCGCCTTCATCTATCCTCTGTCATCGTCTACATAGTCCCGCCTTCAGAGGGTCATCGTCTACATAGCCCCGCCTTCATCTATCCTCTTTTATCGTCTACATAGCCCTGCTTTCACCCTTACCTCTTGTCATCGTCTGCATAGGCCGGCCTTCATCCTTAATCCCTGTCATCAGTCTACATAGCCCCACCTTCACCTTTACCCCCTGTCATCGTCTGCATAGGCCGGCCTTATCCTTAACCCCTGTCATCGTCTACATAGCCCGGCCCTCGTCCTTACCCCCTGTCATCGTCAGCATAGGCCGGCCTTATCCTTAACCCCTGTCATCGTCTACATAGCCCGGCCCTCGTCCTTACCCCCTGTCATCGACTGCATAGGCCGGCCTTATCCTTAACCCCTGTCATCGTCTACATAGCCCGGCCCTCGTCCTTACCCCCTGTCATCGACTGCATAGGCCGGCCTTATCCTTAACCCCTGTCATCGTCTACATAGCCCGGCCCTCGTCCTTACCCCCTGTCATCGTCTGCATAGGCCGGCCTTATCCTTAACCCCTGTCATCGTCTACATAGCCGGCCCTCGTCCTTACCCCCTGTCATCAGTCTACATAGCCCCACCTTCACCCTTACCACTTGTCATCGTCTGCATAGGCCGGCCTTCATCTATCCTCTGGATCATTTGAAGGCGGGGATATGTATCTCCTTGTCATCAGTCTACATAGCCCCGCCGTTACTATTATCCCCAGTCATCAGTCTACATAGCCCCGCCTACACCGTTACCCCCTGTCTACATAGCCCCGCGTTTACGATTACCTCCTATCATCAGTCTACATAGCCCCGCCTTCACCATTACCCCCTGTCATCAGTCTACATAGCCCCGCCTTCACCATTACCCCCTGTCATCAGTCTACGTAGCCCCACCTTTACCATTACCCCCAGTCTACATAGCCCCACCTTCACCATTACCCCCTGTCATCAGTCTACATTGCCCCGCCTTCACCATTACCCCCTGTCATCAGTCTACATAGCCCCGCCTTCACCATTACCCCCTGTCATCAGTCTACATAGCCCCGCCTTCACCATTACCCCCTGTCATCAGTCTACATAGCCCCGCCTTCACCATTACCCCCTGTCATCAGTCTACGTAGCCCCGCCTTTACCATTACCCCCTGTCATCAGTCTACGTAGCCCCGCCTTCACCATTACCCCCTGTCATCAGTATACATAGCCCCGCCTTTACCATTACCCCCTGTCATCGTCTACGTAGCCCCGCCTTTACCATTACCCTCTGTCATCAGTCTACATAACCTTCATCATTACCCTCTGTCATCGTTTACATAGTCTTCATCCTTACCCTCTGTCATCATATATACATAGCCCATACCTTCATCCCTACCACCTGTCATCGACACTCATTGTCTACATAGACTGTAATCCTCACTGTGTGAACACTCATTGTCTACATAGACTGTAATCCTCACTGTGTGAACACTCATTGTCTACATAGACTGTAATCCTCACTCTGTGAACACTCAGTGTCTACATAGACTGTAATCCTCACTCTGTGAACACTCATTGTCTACATAGACTGTAATCCTCACTCTGTGAACACTCATTGTCTACATAGACTGTCATCGACATCTATCGCCTGTCATTGTTACTCTGTTATCAGAACAAATTGTCTACATAGCCAGTTATCCTTACTGTCATCGATACCTATCGACTACATAGCCTGTCATCGTTACCTTGTCATCAACATATATCGTCTATATAGCCTGTCATCATTACATGAACACTCATCGTCTACATAGCCTGTCGTCGCGTGTATGTATGTATGTGTGTGTGTGTGTGTGTGTGTGTGTGTGTGTGTGTGTGTGTGTGTGTGTGTGTGTGTGTGTGTGTGTGTGTATTGTGATACGTTTTATGGTGTGATGGTTTGTGTGTGTGTGGTGTGGGTGGAGTTGGAGTATAGTTGGTGGGTGGGTGATGGCTGTGTGGTTTGCGTGTGTTGTGATGCAGGGTTACTGTAAGGTGTTCCGCAAGCTGAACTGGGCAGATGAGGCGACAGACGTCGATCAAGCCTCAAGAAGTAAGAGACTTTGCATTACGGCACTGTCACTGTCTATGTGGCCATGGTGTAGGAAAAAGCTAATGCCGTAATAACAGGACTCACCCCACTCGCCCCGTCAGTGTCTATGACGCTATGTTCTGAGAGATGGCTAATGCCATAACAGCCCCCCTCTCCCACACGCACACTGTCACTGCCTGTATCGATATGTTAGCAGAGAAGGATTCAACAGGACAGCACCCCTCCAGTTTCTACCCTGTTACTGCCTGTCTCTAAGGCTAATGCCACGACAGCATGACGCTGCCTGTGTCGTGTTTTCTCAAAGAACACCAGTGCCGTGATTACAGAGCCACCCTCACCCACCCCAGTGTCCCCACTGTCACTGTTTCGATGTGTTGTATCAGAGAAGGGTAATGCCATGACAACAGGAACACATCGCCCCCCCCCCCCCCCAACCCACCCCATCCCCCGTGTCCAGCCTGTCACTGCCTGTGTCGCGTTGTCTCTCGGAGAAGGTAGCCCCCACCCCCCACTCCTAGTGCCCACACTGCCAACGACTGTGTTGTGTTTTATAGAAGGCTAGTGCCATGACAACAGGACCTGCACTCCCTTCCCCTCAGTGTTCCCTGTCACTTCGTGTCGCTGGGTGCTGGCTCAGAGAAAGCCAGTGCCATGACGACTGGACCCTCACACCTCTCCAGTGTCAGTACTGTCATTGACTTTATGGTTATGTTCTCTCAGAGAAGGCGAATACCCCCCCCCAACCCCCAACTGTTGCTCGGCAATGTGTGCACACTACCACTGCCCGCGTCCCTCCTGTGTTGTGCAGAGAAGAGAAGTACAGAAGAACAGAAGCAGGCAGACCTGGTCCGCGCCGCCAGTCAGTTGTACATCGAGAGAGACTCAGCCTACGTCACTTACTACGAGGTACCTCCATTTCTGTCAGTGTGTGTTGTGCGTCCTTGTGTGTGTGTGTGTGTGTGTGTGTGTGTGTGTGTGTGTGTGTGTGTGTGTGTGTGTGTGTGTGTAAATATAATTATTTTCAAATGTTAAGTGTTCATTGATCGCTGCAGTCGCGAGATCTTGACCGGAAGCTTCTGGGGAAACGCTATGCTCCGTGAAGACACGAGCAGTCTGCACTGTGCTACGAGTGGTTGGGATCGCTCAGTTCGTACAGTGTTGGACTGGAAGGCCAGGCGTACGTAATTTTAATTTCCCGGTGCGGCAACAAATTTTTCTCCTAGATTCAACTTTTCAGTGCATACTCTCCTACGGTGTTCATAGAGCCCCCGTGTGCAGTCGCATGCATAAACATAAAAAATCCGTATCACCGGCACACACTAATGGGAGTAGGTAGTGCTGCTCTTAAATGTAGTTTGTTTGTTACCGTTCCTCAGGTATAATCCCGAGGTTCACCCAGTACTGGGTGAGAAGGTAGCGTGGCAACCATTTCCCCACACCTGTGGATAGGTTAGTGTCCTGCATACAAGTGCAGTCTTACGCTCCAGTCTGGCAGCAGCACGCCGACCTTGGGGATTTCAATATGCAGTTTGTCATGTCAAATATGCAGTTTGTCACGTCAAGAGGATTACTATAGGTAGAAGTAAATCCATCCATGGAATTCGTCACAACAAACATTTGGTTAACCCCAAAGTGCTGGCTGGAAACTATCTATGATGAATAAAGTGCCAATAATGACACTGACGTCAACAGTCGCTGATTAGGGCCAGAAGACAATAGGTATGATGAATAAGATGCCAATAATGACACTAACGTCAACAGTCGCTGATTGGGGCCAGAAGACAATAGGTATGATGAATAAGATGCCAATAATGACACTGGCGTCAACAGCCAGAAAGTCAGTGTACAATTACGACGCCACTCAAGAAACTAAAAGCAAAAACTTGCCAAACGGGAGGGGATGGTGGTGGAGTGAAAATATTCAGACAGCGAGAGGTTAAACTGGTTTATGGCGCCTTACTTGGTCAAGAACATGTCATTTCAATTATGTTTACGTCACTGTAATTATGTCCACATAATTATAATTACATGCCTTTCGAGCTGCTTCCAACGGCCTAGTTGCGTCACAAGTGCATAATTACAGCATGACTATCATTATGGGCACGTGGTTACAGTGATGTGCGAGAGATAGATGCAGGGGTACGCATAACTACCATTATGGGCACATCATTACAGTGATGTGCTTTTGACATTAGTAGGCCGCCCTGGTGGTTGAAGGGGCCGTTGAGCATGACGGTGTCAGTTTGGCCCCTTGACATCTGAGCCCACCTTGTCCCCCAGACGCGGACCCCAGCGGGCAACACCGTCCGCGTGCCGGTGACGCGGATGCCACACCTGACGGACAAACTGGAGTACCTGCCTCTGTCTCTGCCCAGCGGACCCCGGCAGTTCGTACCCCTGATGCTGCTCAGGGAGGGGGAAGTCTTTGTACGTTACTCTCTCTGGTCTTATCTAGTGTGTCGGACCCCGGGAGTTAGTCCTCACGTCTTTGTATGTTACTCTCTCCCCGGTCTTATTTAGTGTGTCGGACCCCGGGAGTTGGTCCTCAAGTCTTTGTACGTTACTCTGTCTCCGGTCGAGTTGGTCCTCAAGTCTTTGTACGTTACTCTGTCTCCGGTCTTATCTAGTGTGTCGGACCCCGGGAGTTAGTCCTCAAGTCTTTGTACGTTACTCTGTCTCCGGTCTTATCTAGTGTGTCGGACCCCGGGAGTTAGTCCTCAAGTCTTTGTACGTTACTCTCTCTCTAGTCATATCTAGTGTGTCGGATCCCGGGAGTTAGTCATCAAGTCTTTGTACGTTACTCTCTCTGGTCTTATCTAGTGTGTCGGACCCAAGGAGGTGAAGTCTTTATATGTTTCCCTCCCTCTGGTCTTACCTAATGTTTTGTGCGTTTTTCTGGGACATGTTGAGTCGATGGGTCAGATGTCTTTTTCGGTCTGCAATGAAATGATTTTACTCAACAGAGTAATTGCTTTAGATCTGTGATTTGCGGTAGTTGTGTCAGTCGTCTTACGTGTATGTAAGTTACATTTGCCATTCGTCTAATCAGTTGGCAACATGTTCGTTCATCACATCCACAAAATGTGTTTTTCCCCTGAATGTTTTTGTAGTCACACCTGTGTCATTACTTGTAACGTACACTAGTACTGCAAAACGTAGTTTTTAAGTATATTCGTGTGTGTGTGTGTGTGTGTGTGTGTGTGTGTGTGTGTGTGTGTGTGTGTGTGTGTGTGTGTGCAGGGGTTAGACCAAACTCCAATGTGTCCATATCGGTCCAAGTCCAGGACAGTGATACTGGTGAGTGTTCGGCACTTGGGAGTTGGCTTCTACAACTAACTTGATAGTTCCACCACTAACTAGTCAACTGTTTTCGTCCTACCAGGACCAAACACAACACAGACAGAACACACAGAGAGAACACACACACACGCACACGGGGGCGTTTTGTTGTTAGTTTTTAGATTCTGTCCAGTATGGTTTAAACGTTACATCAAAAATCGTGCACAAAATGCTTTGTGTGACTGTGCATTTAAGGGAGATAATTCTCTTTTCCCTTCCGGTTTTGCACTTGAATGCGAGTCGTTCTTGTTTAGCCTCTTGTTCAGCACCGTCCAAGCGTTGAATGGTTGCTACATTAAAAAGGTCGTGCACAATATGCTTTGTGTGTCTAGTTTTGCACTTGAATTCCAGTCATCTTGGAACAAATATTCGTCTCTTTCGCGCGCGTATGTATGTGTGAGTGTGCGCTCGTATACATTCGCACACGCACACACACACAATCACGCTCAAACGACTCAAATATATGTGCATATTATTCATCCTTGTCCTTTGTGAGGAAAGGGTGGCCCGTGTGAAGAGCCACTGGTTTGTGGACTGTAGGTGAGCCTGGGGGCGGAGGTGATCGCTCTGAACAAGAACCTGTACTGCCGACACGTCAGCCCGGAGGCCCGAGAGGTGGTGGAGAAGACCTTCATCTACAACGACGAGTTCATCCGGCGCCGGGTGGCGGCGCAAGTCAACCGCGACGTCCACCTGGAGGAGGTGCTGAAGCACCACTTCGACTCCATCAACTACGCCAACAGTGAGATCAGCAAACAGGAGGAGCCGGACCTTTGACCCTCGCGCGGAACACGTGCTGGCAGAGCGCCAAGTCCTTGAGCCCCAGTCCAGTCCGCGACGGGCATCCAACACCTTGCACTGACACGGCGCTGGGTGCTTCAAGAACACGAGTCATCGCTAACAGTTACTGGTTCATTCCTGAAAAAGCCAGGCGGTTTGCGTCGCAGTCATGGAGCTAGAACGCCGACCAGCGTGTGTGTGTGTGTGTGTGTGTGTGTGTGTGTGTGTGTGTGTGTGTGTGTGTGTGTGTGTGTGTGTGTGTGTGTGTGAGTGTGTGTGTGTGTTGGGGGGGGGGGGGGGGGGCGCTGCAGCAGTCCCCTGTGTGTTGTGGTGTTAGTCGCAGGCCAGTTCTGTCGCCACGCGCCCGTCTCGGCTTTCCATCCCAGCCTTTGCTTGTAGAAAACCATGGCGTCTGTGGTCAGATTATTCTTTCTCGATTATTCTTGCAGCGGTGGCCCAATCTTCTTGTAAGAGCGATGGCTGTGGTGATCTGGCTACTGTTAGTTACGACAGACAATCCGTCGGCAGCATCATCTTGTAGTGGTCTGGCTGCTGTGTCAACAGATCATCCGGGGGCAACATAAGTCTTGCAGGAACGATGAAATGGGCGGTCTTGTGGTGGCTTCTACACGCTGTGTATAGGAGGAACGCTGAAATGAGTAGTCTGGTGACGGTGTCTACAAGCTGTGGGTAGGGATTGTGTGGGTTACTCTGGTAGTATCTACATACAAGCTGTAGCGGGAATAACGGTGTAGGTAGTCTGCTGGTGTCTACGAGCTGTAGCGGGAATAACGGTGTAGGTAGTCTGCTGGTGTCTACGAGCTGTAGCGGGAACGTGGCATGTGCAGTCTGGTTGTGGCTTCTCGCGACATTCCATGGCAGCACAATGTTCAGAACAGTGAAACATCCCCCGCTGTTTTAACTCCATGACTGTGACAAGACAACCCCAGGCATAGCAGTAAATGGCAGCGCCAAGTTTCAATGTGAAGGACTGAGAGAACGTAGAGAAGGAGAAGAAGCCACCAGAGCAGGAAGACTGCCTGCTTCTGCATCCATTAGAGTTAGATTTTAAGTTTTACTGTCTCAAATCTGAGTCTGAAAGGAAACCAAGTTGCCAGCAACATTGCACGGGCAGAAGTTATATTTCTATTATCCAATATATTCTTTTTTTCTAACGCTGTCTACTTATTTAAGGATTTTTTATATAATAGTTTTTTTGTTTTTGTTTTTAACAGTTTTATGGTTCTGTACACATTTGATACGCACCTTCCAGGAGATGGTGGGCATTTACAAACTTTTTGTGATGTACCCTTTGGACATCATTTTTGTACGACTTCTTTTTGACGGTTTGTTTTTGACGACTTTTTGTGTATACATTTTAGGCAGCAGACATATTTTTTTGTGCGTGGTGTCAAACATACTGGAATATTTGCAAAATAAAACAAAAAAGGTATCTATGGTCTGATTCTTGTAGTTTATTTCTGTTGAAAATCAATGTTGTTAATACCGCCAGGACATTTGACCAAAACAACAACAACAACAAATACACATTATTATGTTGGTACACTACAAACATTTTTCATTCCCTAGCATCACAAAGTGAATTACAGTCTCGTAAGCTTGTAATCTGCTACACCCAGAAAGGATACCACTGTGACATACTCAAATATTTTAGTACACTTAAAACAATCCCATGTACTACAAAAACGATGTTCAGTTTCAAAAGCTTGTAATCTACGTCCAGCAAGGATACTGCTGTGGCATTTCCAAACAGAAATTGTGTCTATGGCTGAGTCTAACTATCAGTTGTCATAGGTTTGTGCTATAAATAAAGTTGGAGGGAAAAGTTACTTAATAGCATTAACAACAAAGCAAAGTGTCCAGCATAAATATGCACTCAAGACCACTTCCGTTCATTCTTGATTTGTCAGCCATTTGGAGAGAAAAAGGGGAGAGAAAAAAGCAGAAAAAGAAGGCGGGAAAAAAAGAAGAAAAAAAAGCAGCAGCTGACTCTTCACCCCACCCCCCACCAATCAGACGCAAGATCCAAATACCATGAGCTACAGTCTCTTACACATTTGTTAAACAATGCCAGCATACAAATTGTCACTCAATGTCACTAAAAAACAAAACACACATTTAACATTTAAGATAAAACTGGCTACAGCTGAATTCAGTTAAATCTGACAGCCCTAAACATAAAGCCGAGATCCAAAATCAGCAAGCTGATCTGAATGTTTGTGCACACAACACGAAAAGCCGTTTCTGGACCCTTCAATCTTCCGATGGTATCTGATCCCCCGCTGTCCACTGGCCCGCCTGTCCTGTCTGTGAGTGGTGCAGCGCCGTCTAGTCCTCGGTCCACTCGAAGGGCTCAGGGGGCTCCGGCTCCTCCTCCTCTTCCGTCTTGGGGCCGCCAGCTGAAACAGGCGATGCGTTTTAACAGTTAACGTCGTTTTCTTCGTGCCACACTGGGCGAACTCTGGGCTTCCCAGCTCAGTGGAAACAGTTGTCATGCAAAATCCTATGCCTCTGATGCTCTGTCAAAGAGCAAAACTAGAGTAACGATTTCCAATACAGCAGAACCTTTTAAGACCACCCTAAAATCGAACAAAAGAAGTATTTCAACAGGGTAAAAAAGAAAAGAAAAATAGTAGTCTGTAGTTAAAGAAGATGAGGAAGAAAAAAAACAAAAACAAAAAAGCGGTCTTCAAGTCTCTGGTGAGTTAACTGACCACACACACACCAAAAAACCTTAAAACAACAACAAAAAACAGAGACAGACAGACAGACACAGACAGACGGAGAGGAGAGGGGGGGGAAATGAAAAAAGGTAAAAGGAATGGTGTTAAATGTGGTCTTAAAATAGGGGGGGGGGGGGGGGGGGGGTCTTTCATGGTCTTTACCTTGCACAAACTCCACGAGGTCCTCCTCTTCGTCCGGGTTGACATTTTTCAACATGATGATGCCACCATGGCTCAGCTGAAACACACACACACACACACACACACACACACACACACACACACACACACACACACACACACACACACACACACACACAGCGCTGGTCAATACGGCCACCAAACCTTGCCTTGCCCGTCATCGACATATCTTACATACTGATTTCATTTAATGGCACAAAGTATAACATGATGAATACTGAATACTCCCCCCCCCCCCCACCCACCCGGGATGAGACGGTTAACGTACAAGGGAGGCAATCTTGAAAGTCTGACGTTTCTTCCAGTATTAGTCTCCCTTGGACTTCCAGCGACCCCCCCCCCACCCCCACCCAACACAGTTATCCCCTGTGTGTCACCAAGAACATTAGGGTGGGTGAGAGGGAGTAAGTAAGTAACTTGGTGTTTTAAGCCCTGTCAACCATTGCGGTTACATCAGGGAGGTGAGAGGGAGGTACACTGCAATTTAGTTATTCTTGTCTAAAAGTCTCGCCCTGATATAACCGCACCGGTTGACTAGGCGTAAAACACCAACTTACTTACTTGTCTAAAAGTCATTAAAAAAGAGAGAGAAAAAAAAAGAAAAGAAGCATGCATACGAAATATTTTCAAAATACTAGGGGGAAAAGAAAAACAGATAGGAACAATATGGCATGGCGGGCAAATCAGAGCCAAACGGCCAAAGAAACCATATCCACGCCTCTCCCCCACCCCCACCCCACACGTGCCACAAGAACCCGAACAGCGCAAAAAATGAAAAAAGAAGGAAAAAAAAAGAAGAAGAGAGAGACAGACATAGTGGTTAATCTGCAGGAGCTGACCTCCTTGATAGGTCGATACTTGGACCCTTCTTTGGGCGACAGCACGCGCAGCTGGCTCTTCATGACGCGAGCTGGGTTGGTCAACAGCTCGCTGGTCGGCTCCGGCTCCTTCTTCTCCTTCTCCTCCTCCGCCTTCTTCTCTTCCTCCTTCTTGTCTTCCTCCATGCGGGTCACGGAGGAGGAGGCGGTGGAGGTGGTGCTGGCGCTCTTCTGCTCCTTCTCCTGGCCTTCGTCCTTCTTGTCCTCCTCCTGGACACACACAACCTGGGGTCAGTCTTTACACACACCGCCTTCATTGACACACACAACCTGGGGTCAGTCTTTACACACACCGCCTTCATTGACACACACAACCTGGGGTCAGTCTTTACACACACCGCCTTCATTGACACACACAACCTGGGGTCAGTCTTTACACACACCGCCTTCACTAACACACACAATCTGGGGTCAGTCTTTACACACACCGCCCTCAGTGACACACACAACCTTGGGTCAATCTTTCCACACACCGCCTTCATTACCGGTAAGAACACACAACCTGGGGTCAGTCCTTACACATCGCCTTCATTACCGGTAACGACACAACTTGGTTGCACACATCGCCATCATTACCGGTAACGACACAACTTGGTTGCACACATCGCCATCATTACCGGTTGGAAAACACACAACCTGAGGTCAGTCCTTTAAAAACATCGCCTTCTCTATCGCAGTTGGTTACATCCTGGTTGGCTTCAGGCTGCCTCTACTTGCCAGACCGTCTCTTCAGCTACGGACAGTTCTCGAGACTGTGGTATATGTAACCAGCTACTGCAAAAACGCGACAGGGCGCCAGCAGTTCTGGCTTTTGGAATGCAAAAGAAATTCCTGCTAGGAGACCATCCAAATGAGGGATTATCTCTATTGCTTCTTCTCTCGCCTTTCATCTCCCTGTCAACTTCAGTTGAGGGCCATGGCATGCGCACGCACACACGCACACACACACACACACACACACACACACACACACGCACGCACACACGCACGCACGCACGCACGCACGCACGCACGCACGCACGCACGCACGCACACTGCCGCCATGGGAGTTCCACGGCGACCCTGCCCAGCATACATACTCCTGAGCTAACACTGGCCACGTCCAAGCACAAAAGGTTCAAACGACCGCTTATTTAACACTGACCACGTCCATCTTCTCCTCCTCCTTCTTCTTCTCGGCCTCCTTGCGGCGGTGCTTGGCGGTGATGGAGAGCACGGCGGTCTCCACCTTCTCCTTCGTCTGGTTCTTCTTCTCCTCCAGGGGCGGCGGGTAGGCGTACAGCGAGGGTCGCCCGGACGACTTGAACTCCACCTTGGGCATCTGTAAGCACAACGCCAGCGGTGAGGTGGACCCCTTGCCCTGGGACATCTCCGTGGGCTGCCGGCACGTTTGATTGCAAAAGCCCGTCTAAAGAGATACAGATATGGAACCGCCCCCCCCCCCCCCCCCCAGTTCCTATAAATATTTTGATGCCATCGATTGCTACATTTGTGCTCAACGTTGGAAAGATATGGCGCAGTCGAGCCTCTGCTACCTTGGCACTATTACTGATTTTAATTATTTCGAAAACACCTTTTCCCAGCGACACTACACCGCACAACAACAAATATGAAGATAAGGACAAACTATGGCAGCGGCCAAGTCGCATGAAGGGCAGCAGGGGGTTTACCTTGAGGTCGGCGTTGAGGCCGACGAGACAGGCCGGGGAGAAGGCGAGGGAGAGGAAGTGGGTCAGCGGGTACCAGTACCAGAACTGGCAGAACACCAGCAGGCCCACCACGGCGTCCATGTTGGTGTGGCCCGTGCGGGACTGCAGCGACACCGTAGCAGTTACGACCTCCTGAAACACAACCACGTCCGTATCAGGCTCACATCCTCAAACACACTACAACGTCCAGATCCACCTCGCATCCTGAAACACTATCACGTCCACGTCACACCCTAAAACACACAACCACTTCGACATCAGCCTCACACCCAGAAACACAACCACGTCCACAAAGGGAGCGTGCAGTTCACTACACTGTAACACGTGTTGTTCTGGTTTATTAATTTTGCGTTTTATTTATGTAGTTCAACACTCTCTCTCCTTCTTTATTCCCCCCCCCCCCCCCGCCCCCCGGTCGGTCTTTTTCAGACCCTCCCGTTTTAGTTCACCGTACTCTTTCTCCCTCTCTACCCCCTTTCTGTCTGTCTCCCTCGTGTCTCTTTTAGCTCCTACCTCGAACTCCCTCTCCCCGTTCCTCCCTGTCAGTCTCCCCTCCTCTCTGTATGCCTTTGTCTCCCCACTTTTCACCATGCACACACACCAGATCTGTCTGGGAAGCCAGTTCCGGCTGACGGTAAGATAATCGTCTTTGTCTTCCTAGGGGAGTTTGCCGTGCAGAAGGGGGGGGGGGGGGGGGGGGGGGGTGTCAGACTTCT
>OY757554.1:7169088-7194056 GCA_963584105.1 Alviniconcha strummeri
GGCCTGTTAGTGAATGTCTTGTTTTCGCTTTTAGTGCCTGGCTACCTCTCCCCCCCTCCCCCCCCCCACCCCCCCCCTTCACCAAACCACCACCGCCACCGCCCTGCCTCGCTCTCTGCTTCTCTCTCTGCGCTTTAGCACTGAACTCAGAACAGACGTTTTTGGCCTATTTATGTTTGGAATGACGGCTCGAACTAAGCGCTTTCGACCTATTTTTACACAGAATTAATATATAAATCACTGCGATTGGCCGATTCACACTTGAAATATGTGTCCAAACGCACGCCTTTGACCTTACGTGGTGGGAACTACGCTACAAACCACCGCTATTGGCCTGTTCACACGGCTTAAACTCCAAACAAACGCTTTTGACCTATTCGCACGTGGGGTTGAGCTCCAACCAGACGGCTAGTTGTCGATGGCTTTCTGACTGACTAGCCAAGCGGAAGACAAATGCCTGACGATGATACGCACCAAGCTGCAATCCGGTGTCCCGACGCACCTAGGAGGCAGGGTGCGTAGAGAGAGAGAGGAGGGGGTGTGCACTTGGGGAGCAGTTGCGCGTGGCAAATTGACCACCGGTCTTTGACAGTGACTTCGAGGCGAACCTCCGTAATGGCCTCATTCCTTCGCGTGTCATTTGCGTCTCTCGTGCTGTGATCGCTTATGTCCCTCTCTCTTTCTGTCTTTGTCTCTCCTCCTCTGAATAATTTTTTCCCTTCTCCTCCTCTCTCCCTCCCCCCATCGGCATGCTAGCACTGAGTTGCTCAATGGAAGCCCTTCTCTTACGCAGCCCGATAGGTACTCTTTGTTGCCAGAATATTGATGGCAGAGAGAGAGAGAGAGAGAGAGAGAGAGAGAGAGAGAGAGAGAGAGAGAGAGAGAGAGAGAGAGCAGTTTAAGTGAAGAAACGTCACTCAAAAACCCAACATGTTTAGATGAACGCCCTTGCCGCGCATTAAAAGTCAAGGAAAGTTTAATAACGTATTGGTTTATTGCTTGTGCAGTCCGCCAGGAATGTTGAAGACGCGCTCACAGTAATCTTGTTCGTGTACTGTAATGGACCGCGCGTCACACGTTCGTTACTGATGGAAGGCAATCGATTGCAAAATGACAAGTTGACGGGGCGGGGCACGTGTGGTTTAATCGTACTTAGTTCAGTGAAGTAAAATTCAAATTTGAACGCTTTACAACATGGCCACGAACTTTTAAAAAAGAAGTACTTTTGTGTCATTCCCGTTGTGAAGGTCGACTTTTTGTGTGGACTCGGAGCTTGAGGATCGTGATTCGGCATTGCCTGAGAGCGAGACGTAACAAGTACTGAATGTTCCTTAAATTGTCCCGTACCGGCGTGAAGCTTCATTTCATTGACAACTATTTCTTCGGTATGAAGTTGACAGCTTCTAAAAGGCACGACAAGTTAAGTAACTGGTACAGAACTAATGAACCTCAGAAACTGAGAAAGCGAACGGAATGGAGGGAGGATATACAGAGACAACAAACAGCGCAACCTGGAGCGTTTCTTTATCGTGGCTTTGTTCAACAAAGCAACAAAAGAAGCAGCAGAAAAAGAGAGGAAATGTTTAAGTTGGCTGTGCGGCAGTCAGTGGAGAGAAGAAGTAAAAGTTTGCTTGTGAACATGAATAGTTCTCCGTCTGGTGTTTTTTTGGTTTGTCGTAAGGAGGTCACAGTCCAGTCTGTTTCTTTCTCTTCGCATGCGTTCACTTCTCCGTTACAACAGTGTTTCCATTTTGGGTGTACATTACGCAATTTTTCAGCCGCTAGCTACCGTCATTATTTCCACAAATACCCTCACGTCGCTGGAAAAGGTCTCCATCCCTTCCATTTTCGGACGACTCGCGGCAGTCAGGGGCCGCTACGCTAGCAGAAGAATCTACTGGAGCCGGAAGTGGTGCACATAGATTGTTGGCGAGGATAAGACAGATGATGGAGAGGATGGAAACTTCACCGTGATGAATCGCTACAGGTCGTATAATCGAGCTAAATAGGATCAGCGGAGAATCAAAACCAGAGAGGGAGAGAGGCCCATCGACTGAATGAGAGTAAGTCCAGTCCCCCCCCCCCCCCCACCCCCCCTCCAGTCCTCTCCATCCGTCTCTCTCTGTCTGTGTCTGTCTGTCTGTCTGTCTGTCTGTCTGTCTGTCTCTGTCTCTCTCTCTCTCTCTCTCTCTGTCTCTGTCTCTCTCTCTCTCTCTCTCTCTCTCTCTCTCTCTCTCTCTCTCTCTTTCTATTTCAGTAGCACGTAAATATCGCGTTTTTTACAGGCATGAAATACAAAAAATGCAAGGTTTTGACTTGAGCTTTTCTCGTGACACTGCATCAAGAGCGTAAAAGAATGTTCAGTTTGCAAGTACCGGTGGATGTATCTCTGACGAAGTTCGTTGTATAACGGACAGAAGCAAATAAAATGCACTTCATCTTCAATTTCAGTTTCACAAAAACTGCACAATATTTTGGAGGCATTTCCGTGGGCATAGCGAAAGCGATTTGCATTTAGAGGAAGCACGCCCATCCTTAATTTTATGAGGACATCTCTAAAGCATTTTATTCGAACAAAGTCAAGGTAGTTCTCTGTAAGTAAGTTGGATTTAAATGATGCATACAAACAAAATCTCTCACTGCTGTTAATAGCGGTAGTCCATTCTTCGTTAAAATCATCGCAGAGTCGTTCCTTGAGAATTGCCAAAAAGGCCCTTTCATTTCCAACACTCTTTTGCAACCAAACAAAACCAAAGCCAAATTTACACAACAAATCCCTCAGTCTAGATGCCCAACACCGTTTGCCATTCAGTTCCATGTTAATTTGCATATGGTAGGCTTGTTTTGGCAACCTATTCTCGTTCATGTGTAACAGTTTAAACCAGTATTTAACAGCTCGTATACACGAATTGACAAACAAGGGGTACCTTCCAAGATCCCCATACACACATTTGTTTGGAGTCTTTAATGGGACGTTCAAAAAGCGTTTACAAGCAAGGGTGTGGACTTTCTCAATCACATCAACACGCTGAAGGCCCCATATTTCTGAACCATACAGAACGATTGGTTGGATTTGCGCATCAAACATTTTGAAAAAGGTCTGCCTTGTCATTTCACTAAAATTACGCAAGGCTCGGACACAGTCATATGTTGCTTTTTTACCTTTAGCTGCCAGGAGGCTAACACCTTGACAGACACTAAGTTTAGTTGTGAACGTATAGCCGAGGTAGGTATAACTATTAACAGCTTCTACTTCATTCCCCTCTAGAAACCACTTTTCATTTTTGCCGAGAAACCCACCTTTTCTGAATACCATGACTTTCGACTTTTCAGTATTGATGGACAAGGAGTGTTCCTTACACATTAAATTCAAATGGTTCAGTTGATTTTGTAACCCCATGGCAGTACTTGACAAGAGCGCTAAATCATCCGCAAACAGCAGCAAAAATAGTTCAACTAAGCCAGGTTGGAGTTGAATACCATGTTTCCCGACTGCTTCCATGCCAATCGCAATTTCATTTACAAACAAGGAAAAGAGAGCAGGACTCAGAACACACCCCTGTTTGACACCAAAAGGACAATCAAAAAATTCAGTCACCTTGTTATGTACACGTACACAGGAAACGACTGACCGATACATTGCTTTGATGGCATTCAAAAACGGGCCAGACAATCCGGCTTTTACCTGTGTTAGGAACAAGGATGCACGGTCTACAGAATCGAAGGCTTTCCTCAGGTCAATGAATGCTACGTACAATTTCCCTCCTTTCCTGCTTAAATACTTCTCTATGATAGCTGATAAGGTATATATATGGTCTATGGTAGAATATCCCTTTCTGAATCCGGCTTGGGCTTCAACAATTTTTTCATGATCATCCATCCACTTTGTCAGTCTATTTCGTAAAACAGTTGTGTAGCACTTGCTTGCCACACTCAGCAATGAAATCCCTCTGTAATTGTTTGGAATGTCTCTGTCTCCTTTTTTAAATAGCGGTACAATCACAGAGCGAGACCACTGCTCTGGATACACCCCTTCGCTGAAAATCTTATTGAATAACTGAGTGAAGAAGGTGACTGCGATGTTACCCGAAGCTTTTAGCATTTCTGCTGTGACATTATCATGACCGCATGCCTTCCTGTTTTTCAAACTAGAGATTGCTACATGCACTTCTTCGTCCGTTATTGGTACATTTAATTCATCAAACATTGCATCAGCACCGTCAGATGAGTTGATGCTTAATGTCCTCAGATGTCATTTGACATATTAGGGACAAGTTGTGACCAATGCCGAAGCACGGTTCAGTAAAATCCACATACGTAAGGTGTATGCGTGTTTAGCTGTAACCTGCCACCTGCACTTTTGGCAGAATGACCGGGATTTTTTACGTGCTACTGTGGTAACACGGGGGTGGAACGGATACCGAAATAAGAGTCAGCACAGAAAGTCGACCCTGGAGAAGAAAATTCTCCCGCCGTTCCAGCAGGGATTCGAACCCGCGACCTTTCAATCACGAGTCCGGTGCTCTAACCACTGAGCTATCCCCGCCCCCTTCACCGTCAGTATCACTAGTAGGCATATATAGACTGGTCATAGTCCGAGGATTCCCGTGGGGTCAAACGTCCAACGGGGCATGTGGCCGTGTGTGACTACATGTTACAAAGAGGATCGTTGAGGAAGGGACGGGTGGATGGGTGGGGATGTTGGGGGGGGGGGGGGGGTCGGTTAGAGAGAGACGTGTAATCAGGCTCTTTACTAAGTTCAGATGTATGTTTTCCCACGCACTTGCGTTTAGGCTTGCCTAGTATATCCTAGTGTTGTATCCTTTGTAGTGAATATTGTAACTTACTATTTGTCGGACTTAACGTTCATATTTTGGGTAACATTTCATACTTTATACGTCAATTACAATGAATGTGTTCCTGCTGTATTGTTAGAAGTCTTAAGCACTTGAAAACAATAAATCTTCTGAGTCTGAGTCTGAGTCTCTCTCTCTCTCTCTGACGATACACGTTATAGGCGTTTACGGAAACAGGCTTAGAAACTGGCTGTGCGTGTAAGAAATGTCTTTGGTGTACCTTCATTTATGGCCAGTTTGATCATAATGCTTTGTGTTTGAGTAACGAAAAAAAAGGTAACAAACATTCCTCTGAATTCAAAACATGAAGCAAACTGCTTTAAGGTGTGTTTGAGGGGAGTTACCGGGCACAGTTCTTTCTGCGCAGCATAAAATTCCGAACTGGTCCTGATCATAAAACCTTCCGAACCGAAAGCCTGTGGCTTACCTGACGTGCTACCAGCCGTTGTTTTGTTTAATTAATTGACATTCTCTGAAGCCGCCACCTCCGTTGAAACAGTCCAGACCAATGCAATCACATGGCCGCGTCCAGCACCCCCGGTGTTTGCCTGACGCGAACCCGGCATGGAAGAGGCAAAGTCGAGGAAAGACCATGACCGTTAAAAGCAAGTGTCCCTTTCGGTCTTTGAGGCGAGAAAGTAGAGGAGGCTGCTGTCACAACAGAGGACGGCATATTGTGTGCAGCGGTGTAATTTGGCTGTCACATCGATTGGGTATCGTGCGCCACAGCGCCACTCCTCGTCTTCACAACAGCAGCAGCAGCAACAACAACAAAAGGGGGTGAAGGGGTGAGTATGTGGCTTTTAAAAAAAGAAAAAAGGGAGGACAGACTAACACACAGGGACGGGGGGAGAGGGGGGGCTTCAGAAGTAAGAGAGAATGTTCAGGAGACTTCAGAAATTGTGTGTGTGGGGTGGGGGGGGGGGAGTTCAGATTGGATAGAGGTCGTTTGGACGAGGAAAATTCGGAGGGGGGGGGGGGGGGGCTACGAGGGGGGGCTACGAAAAGTGGAGGGAGACTTAAGTGTACGAGGGCTTCAGAAGGGAGAGAGAGCGAGAGTTTAGAACGGAGATAGAGAAACTTGGGTACAGATTCCTCAGATGTGTGTGTGTGAGAGAGAGAGAGAGGGACAGACAGACAGATGGAGAGTAAAGGCAAATTGGAGGGTACAAATTGGTGTGTGTGTGAAGAGAGAAGAGGAAAAATTAGAAAAGAGAGAGCGGGGGAGTTGGTAAGGGAGACATTTCAGGCTGAAGACGTAGAGAGTGCTGTATTGTGAAGACCGATAGACGTTTGCAAAACGCAGCTTCCGTTCATCATGAAAACTAGAGAAGACTGGATAGATCCGGTTTGTTTCCGCTGGTTTTCCACTGGAAAATCCATCTGTTTTCCACAGGCAATAATTGTTAATCTGGGCAATAAGGTAAAAACAAACAAACAAAAAACAAACAACAACAAACAAGAAGAAGAGGGAAAGCGAAGAAGAAAAAGAGGCATCACGCGCGTGCGCATGCGCACAGCATCACACAACCAACATTGCGTACCTGCTGCATTGCTCACGGGTGCCTATCAGCTGTGAGATGGAGCAATTATGCCGGTGCGAAATATCCACAACACGTGCTTTTCGCGTAAAATACGGTCGTTCAGTGTGACAGACGGACAGGAGACTGGCGAGACGTAGTCTCACACGAGTAGGAAAGGTGTAGAAAGACAGGCCATTCGGAAATTAGAAATGGCAACGACAGATTACGGGAGCAAAGAAGGAAGTGGCAGTAGGATAAGAATATCAGTGTAACTGTGTGATGTTTACAGAACACACACGCATAGGCATGCGCGCGCGCGCGCGCACGCACGCACGCACGCACGCACGCACGCACGCACGCACACACGCACGCACGCACGCACGCACGCACATACATGTACACTTTAATGAGCAAACCGGAGCCATCTTACCTGCACTGTGTGGTGTCAATCAGACGCTGCTGTATTCACCCAGCACGCTAATCAGTCAATCGTCACCTCACCAGAATCAAATGGATGGCTGTTTGTAACACGCCTATTCCATTTTCATTGTTCATGCTCTTGGAATCTCATTGCTGCTTATTCCTCCAAAGTCAGATGCTGATTGTCAATAAAAAATATAAAAAATATAAAAAGTTTCCAGATCACTCACGAGTTCAGTGGCAATATTACGTGCGCACGCCGAATGTCCACAGCTTCACTTCTATTTTGAGTCAAAAGTAAATCAGTCAGAAACGGTGTGGATAGCAGCACGCTAAACTGTTGAACGGAACTCGTCAAGAGCACCAAGAGATTGACGACAGCCACAGTCGTCCCCCCGATGCCAACACGCCCCAAGTGTTGAGCCGGCAAGCACCTGCGGTGGTGATTGACAGTGCGGCTCCCTGATTTCGCCGCCGTGTGTGCCAGATGGCTGCGGCTGAGGCGGGGGGAGTGAGCCAGAGAGAGAGCCCAGCGCTGTCGGCGCCGAGAGCTAGAGGGAGAGAGAGAGAGAGAAAGGAGACCCTGGGACTAGTGGTGTGCAAGGTGGTCGGTCGTCCGTCGCCTGCCTTCTTTTGTCTCTCTCTGCTCCTCTCTCGCTTCCACCACCTCACACGCTTGGCTGGGACTCATCTTCAGCGTCAAGTTTTTATGATCTGAAGGGGGTGTTGTGTTGCTGTCCTTCTTAACCCCGCGGTGCACGTGTCTGTTTTTGTTGTTGTTGGTGGTGGTGGTTTATTGTTTTGGGTTGTTGTTTGCGGGGGGAGGGGGGGGGGGCGCGGGTTTGTTGCTGGGTTCTGTTGTTGTTGTTGGTTTTGGGGAGGGGGAAGCGGCGGCGTGATTGTGTGCCAGTGTGTGGGCTTTTCAGATGGTAGTGATAATGACTACTTTAGGCGCGTCATCTCCGAATGAAGCGTAAGTACCGTTTGAAGATGCAGCACACACAACGTGGCTCGCAGACTAGGCGTAGAGCAGAAGATAAGGGTTGGAGTTGGCGTGGGTACAGCGTGCTCCAAAACCATCGCGGTCGAGTAGTTCTGTACTTCTTGGGCCCGTGCCCTTGGCCTGTTCTGTACACAGCATGCAATTTCACGTGTTTAATGCACTTTATAAAGGCTTTCAAACGAGAGTGGGATGTAGGAAGTTATGTGAGCACGCACTAAAACGACCATGGGCAAAGTTTGCGTGTATTATCTCCCCACCCCCCGCCCCCCTTCTTCTCCCCATGAAGTGCTAAATTTCCTCTTTCATGATCAAGAGCAGTTGCAATTGAATTCTGTTCGTACTCAGTTTGAAGTCTTGCAGACCTAAACGTATTGCCTCAAAAGTCAATGACTACCTTTTATTTTTCTTGCTTCTGCACTTTAACCTTTATAAGTGAATGAGAATTCTCTTCTTCTTCTTCTTCGTCTTAAAGGTAAATGTTTTGGCATTCCTTTCACATTTAAAAAATAAAATAATTAATGAGCCTTATATTAGTTAAGTTGAATTGCCCTGTGAGATATGATTAAAGTTTTTTTTACTTGTAAGTAAACATGGTGCACAGAAACCGTAAGGTTTATTAGGGTCGGGGAGAAGGGGGGGGGGGGGGGGGGGATATGGATGTGGGGGAAGAGGGAGATTATATACCTGTCGCTGCACTGTCACGACCAGAATGACTCCTGCATTAAGATGGGCCGCGATGAGAGCCATTATAAGGTTTCATTAATTGTGAGGGACAAAGTCACAAGACAGTGTCCACAAACCACAACCTTTTTGAAGAGAAAGGAGAACCGAAGCGGTATCGAACCGAGGTCCTTCCGCTTACCAACTTAACGCCTTACCGCTAGGCCAAACCGACTCACCTTTTTGACTTGACGAGACGAAAAAGACTGTACATAGCCCACATGATTACAGACGCATTTCGCTGACTCGTGGGTGTTCTGAGCAGCATTTACAACCATACCGTCAGCAGTAGATTAACTATGTGGGCCGAGAGCCATTTTATGTGAAGTTACGCACAAGTGGGTTATGGAAAGGATCGACCTACAGTGGATGCCTTGATCGGGCATGCTGCTGTATAAACGCTTTTAGAATAATTCTGTGTTGGACTTCTGCGTTGCGTTCATCGAGTTAAAGAAAGCCTCCGATACTGTAAAAGTGGTCAGTACTTTTCACAGTGGACACTTAAAACAGCGGTTCTCCTTTCTCTTCAATACTCTCTCTCTCTCTCTCTCTCTCTCTCTCTCTCTCTCTCTCTCTCTCTCTCTCTCTCTCTCTCTCTCTCTCTCTCCCTCCCCCCCCACCCCCCCCCCCAAAAAAAAAGAAGAAGAAGAAAGGAACTCCCTCTTGAATGCACTTCAGAATCTCAAAATCTGCGCACCCGAAAAGAAAGATGCGCTTATGGCCAAGTGCACATACGCGAAAACAGAGAGGTACGCTTATGAAGTTCTCCGGTAAAGTCAGCGGGGCATTCCCAAGCAGAGTCCTCCCCCGGAAGTGTTTACTTGGATCTCTTCTGCTACCCTTTGGACGGAAAGAGGCTGATTCCTTTAACCCCCCGCTTTCTTCTTTAATTCGATTCGGGCGGCTTTCTGTGCTCACCAGCCGCCGTCCTCCCACTCCCCCTGTGCCGGACTGTGCGGCGCCAACAACTGAAGTACTCCGGTTCCAAAGCTGCTTTTCGCAGGGCTGTATAGCGTATGACTTGCCGCTCTCATCGAAGACTGTCTCTAGGGATAGTCCCTGCTCTCAGCACACTCCAAGCCTCGCTTTCCGGCACCCTTCCTCGACGTGTCGTAAACTGATGCGTGGAGTTTGTGCTCTCATTTTGAGATAGCCTTTGCTCTCACCCTTCCGGTGCGTGTGTAGAGATAGTCTGTGCTCGCATTTGAGATAGTCTGCTCATTATAGATTGTCTGCACTTTCATCTGGGATAGTCTTTGCTCTCACGCTTCCGCTGCGTGTGAAGAGATAGTCTGTGCTCTCATTTGAGATAGCCCGCAGTCGCTATTGATTGTCTGTACTTTCATCTGCCAGTGCCGCGGCAACGTCTGAGAAGCGAGGCGAAAGCGCATATGGGCTTTCTGTCCCCCCTCCCCTCTTTGTTCTCACTCTTCCGCTGCCTCGTAGTCTTTGCTTTCACCGCTCCCCTGTTCCGTGCTGGACTTTAGTAGGGGTCTGGATGTGTGCTTTGCTGGGCTGTATGGCGTGTGACTTGCCGCTCTCGTAGACTATCCCCAGAGATGGTCTGGTCATGATTATGAGATGGCCGTCACTCTCACCCTCCGACTGCCCCGTGCTGGACTGTGGTGGGGTCTGGATATGTGCTTTGCTGGCTCTCACCAGCGTTTTTCCCTATGCAGAGAGCCTTTGCTCTGAAGGATAGTCATTGCTCTCATCCTCATACCTCTTTGCTATCATTAGATCGGTAGTCTTTGGTCTCATTTAGAAACAGTCTTTGCTATTGTTAGATCGGTAGTCTTTGCTGTCATCAGAGGCAGCTATCCAAGTGCTGAGAGGCACTACCTGCGGGCACAAAGCCAAGGACAGCACACCATCAATAACTTGGAATAGAGAGGCCTCGTTAGAGGAAGCGCTCGGCGATCTTCCGTTTAAGGACGAGAAAGTTCCTTCGTCAATTAGGCCAATATTGAAACTGTTTCAAAGGCCAGTGCCGCGGCAACGTCTGAGAAGCGAGGCGAAAGCGCATATGGGCTTTCTGTCCCCCACCCCCCCCCCCCCGTCTGCCCTCGCCCCCTCCCCCACACCTCTCTCTAAAGCAATACAGCTAGAGCAGGCTGCAGTTCGATAGACGTGGACGACGAGAAGGAAAACGTAAATCAGGTCGTGACCGTTGCATGTAGTGATTTAGTTAGCATGGGGCGGGGGATAATTGAGAGTGTCACCGCCATGTGTGTCAGTGTTTGACACCCTTTCACTGCCCCCAGCCTTCGCCAGCAAGACTGGGCCTTCTTTCTACGACCCTCCTGCCTTCACACTAGTTGGTGGAGTAGACGTCGAAGCCGCCTCTGAGCATGTTCTGTGTCTACATTACCACTCAGCAGTGTACTCGTCAACCCTCTGTTAGGCTGCATCCACGTTATTCAGCATTATCGTCTTCCAGACTTTTTCTGAAGCTTCCCTGTCGTATTAATTATTCAGTAATGCACCCAGCCTTGCTCACACTAGTGTAGTCGCCAAACCATCTTTGGGCCCTCTTAAAAACAGCAACCTCTCATTATCGCACCAGTTGCCCAGGTCAGGTTTGTTTTTGTTTTGTTTGTTTGTTGTTGTTGTTGTTTTCGGGGAGGGGGGGCCTTCGGATGCAACCCTGTCGTATTCACACCACTCAGTATTGTACCCTGCCGCATTTCAGGTCTTGATCATTTCAGTGTACACTGTGCCCTCCCGACTCCTACGAACGTCCCCATGACAAAATCATTTACACATGACGACATTCCCACAGGAGCATTCTGCTTCAAGTTCGTTGCGTTAGCCAAATATAGAAATGGAATGAAAGGTGCTGCGTACGTTGTTCGTCCCGAGATGACCCTGTGTGGCTGACGGGTCGTCGAAATCCAGTTGCAGACTGGTTGACCTTCTCTAAGTGGTCCTTTGCCAAAAAGCAGAGAGAAATAAGAAAATTGTGTCTTGTTTTGTTCCAAATGCGTTTACAAAGAGAGGCACATTTAGGTTCATTCGAAAGTTGTCTTAACAACGATGGTTACTCTGCTCTTGATGAGCCTACATTGACTTGGCTTTTCCAGAGTTAAAAGACGGGGAGGACGAGTGAATGGGCGCAGTTATATAACGCATCACTAAACCGTGACGGGCTGCAGAGTGAATGCTGTAGAAACAGACTGAAAATTGGCTTCTGGTGTTAACACGGCCTATTTCTCCCCTTCAGGACAGACCTTTGTTTAGTCGTCCTTTGACATGTAGGTAAGCTTAAACTTGTGAAAGCATTCTTATTTGAGGGAAAAATAAATAACAAGTGGTGTTCAAAATGTGGTTAAGGGAGATTCTCTCTTTGATTCAATGCAAATTAATAAACGAGCGCGCGCACGCACGCACGCACGCACGCACGCACGCACACACACACACACACAAACACACACACACACACACACACACACACACACACACACACACACACACACACACACACACACACACACACACACACACACAAACAAACAAACAAACAAACAATAGCAGTAATCCGTGACATCATTTCAGCCTGCTCATTTACTCGCGACTTGCGAAAGCAAAAACTAATCATGCTGAGTGTTCAGTGGGAAAGCTCACTTGTTGCAAACCTGTTCAGCCTGAAGGTTGCTAAGAGCGTTTCTCGAGGACGTAGGCATCATTATAAGTATACAGAAGAGTTTCCCGCAGACGCTGGGGCCGGACGAGTGCGGTCCATCATGAGAGCTGCCACCATGGCGAGGTTGGCAGCTATGAGTGATGGGGGAGGGGTGGGGGGTGGGGGGAGGGAACGGCCCACCTTACCGGCGGCAGGCAGTGAGAAAAGACGTTGTCACTGAGCGTGTCGGAACTGACCTCTCGCTTTCAGCCACGCAGCTCCGCCCACTTAGACAAGCGGACTTGACAACGTAACGCGCGCTTCGTATTGCGCAGACCCGGGGCGTTTGGTCATTGTTTTTTGTTTGGTTTTAAACAACGCGGGCACGCGTTTTGTTGACCTTACAGTGATATTTGGACAGCCCGGGGCTTCCCCGATGAGGTGTGCTTGTACGCGGGCGCTGACTTGGCTGTAAAGCGCACCTGTCAGTCAGAGAGCGGCGAGAGGACGTTTCCACTGACCTGCCGTGTCTCGATGCATGGCCGCTGCCATGTTCGGCCTTGGCTGATTAAGCTCAGCGGTGCTGCACCCAGTTGTTTCGCGCTTTCTCGCTTGACGGTCTTTCCGGATGTATCGCTCATAAAACCGGAAGACTCGTTCAAGCCGTTGTTGAAGACAGTTCTTTATTCAGTGTCATGGGTCAGGAAACTTGTGAATAGCCGTGATGTCTTGAGACAGGAAGAGACCTGCGAGTGCGAGTGCGGCTGGGATCGACTGTGAAGCTAGTTCGATTAGCGGTGCGCGGATCAGCCATGGTAAGTAAATGTGGCGCTTAACTCCGCAGAAACCATAAGGCTTTTTAGGGACGGGGAGAAGGGAGGGATGGAGGTGGGGGAAGCAGGAAGTTACATACCTATCGCGACACTGTCACAGCCAGAATGACTCCTGCATTAAGATGGGCAGCGATGAGAACCATTTTAATGTTTCATTAATTGTGAGGGACAAGACCACAAGTTTTGAAGAGAAAGGAGAGTCGAAGCGGATTCAAACCGAGGTCCCTCTGCTTACCAGCTTAAAGCCTTTCCGCTGGGCCAAACCGGCTCACTCCATTCGCCATGGTGGCTGTGGAGAGGTAGAAATAATTATGAGGTGAGTTGTCCCCTGCGTCGGGATTGCAACGGAGACGACTTGATTATCAACTTAGTTCCTATCAACGGTGCGTGGATTAGCCGTGTCCCTCGTCTTGGGATTTCAACATTCATCGATTTCCAGTCGCGTTCCGACTGAACGGGAGTGCGTCCGTCATCCGATTTGCGCTTTAAACAATCAAACATGACGGACACGTACAAGTCCGCGAAGACGCATGGAGGCAGTTGGTTCTGTTTGGCAGAGCGATCGGTCTCTTTCACTGCTTGTGGCCTGGAAGTTGTCTCTCCGTCTTACAAACACTGCAAGCAGTATCCCGGCACCACGGACACTAACTGTATCTGGAGGACAAGGACAGAGACGGCGACTGCAGCGTGCCACTTTCGCTCCCAATGGGCAGCCAGCAATGCATAGCTCTGCTCTTGATTGGTGCGGGCTTTCGTTTCCGTTTGTTGTCTGTGTTTATGGAACTGAGGAGGTGTGCGTGTTTACAATGCACTCCGAGACAGCCAAACACGAACTTCAGGCCACTTTGTGTGCGATGATTCTGGTTTCATAGCCACGAAGGTTTTTCTGCTGCTGTTGCCAAGTATGAACAAGTCTGACTGCCAGAAAGACATAGAATGTATAGTTATTAAAAATTCAGTCACTAGGCCGACCACCTGCTTGACCACCTGCTACCCAACTCTAACGGTGCAGTTTTATCGGCAGCTATGTTGTTATGTGTTAAACAGCGTCTTACGTAATGCACATTAGGCTTTACCGGTTCATGCCACTTTCAGTGGCCGTAACCATATTCAAGGTCACAACAATATCAAACAGTTTAACTGAAAGGTTTATGTTCTTATCCGATTTAGTTGGAACTGTGTGTGATTGGAGTTTACGTCGACTAGAACCCAAACGAACCCTCCCCCCCTCCCCCCCCCTTCCAACCCCCGTGGATACAGTTTAAGCAAGGTCTTTTTATTGGGAATCTACTGATTCATGCCATACTTAATGACATTGACCTTCTTTCAAGGTCACAAGTATTTTTTATTTCTTTTTAAACAAAGAAAAGGAAAAAAAAGGAAAATTGCAAATTATGTTCCTTCCATTCTTGTCCGCTGTGGTTTAAACGTTTATATCATATAAATATGATTTGTATGGGGTGCATAAAAGGGGTCACAAACAGTGTGCTTTTTGCGACTGTCGTGCATTTTAAAGAAGATGTCTAACACTTTTTTTTCTTCTCCTGTTTTGATGTTGAATGTGCATCGTCAGAGCGTACTTGCTCTCCTTGTTTGTAGTTCTTTGTTTTGATTGTGTAGCTGTGTCCATAGCATGTTGGTGTGGATGTGGATGGCTGTTTTGTTGCTTGCTTGTCGGTGTACCTTCATAATTATGACAGCGGGTGAGCGCGGTGGGTGGTGAACACCCCACGAGTGTCTTACGCTATCCCCTCCTGTCCTGTCAAAGAATCATCTGCTTGTCCCTAAAGCCCGTTCTTAATTAGGCGAATGTTTCTTCGCGAACCTAGTTGGAAGTATTCGGCGAAGCTAGTTGGTTCTTAATTGGGCCAACTTTTCTTCGCGAACCTAGTCGGAAGTATTCGGGGTCCAAAAACATTCGCCATATTGGATGATCATTGCCTCTGATTGGCTGAGAGCAGAGCTCTCCTGTGAATGGAGAAAAAACAAAAATAAAAATGGATGACGGTGTCGCTAGGTTCTTCACTCGCTTCGGAGGGAATCTGTTTATTTGTTGACTTGTGGAAGGCGCAGCCTTGTCTCGGAGACCCAGAATGAGATAGTAGTTAGTTGAATTACCCTGTGAGGGATGATTAAAGTGTACTGACTTGACTTGACTTTAGCCTACATTTTTGATCATGCTGTCTGCTGCGCGTCTGCTGCAAGTTCGGGCCGAAGCTTGCATCTCATTACAAGCCAGTTGAGAATGAAGTAAAGCTTGGACTGTCCGAACCATATTCGGCGAACTAAATGTTCAATTAAGAAACGAATCATAGTTCGTCGAAGTGTCCGAAGTATGTTCGGGCGAACAAACATTCGCCCAGTTGAGAACGGGCTTAATGCCCCGCATCACCAGGCGGTAGACGCTCACCCACCGGGCTCGGCTGCCATGCTGGCCACAAGGCCCGACCAAGGAGGGTCTCCGGGGGGAAATCCCCTCCTGTCCTGTCAAAGCCGCCTTACTTTTTAATTACAGCCCAGCGCGTGCCGGACAGCACCAATGAGTCTCTCAATCCCCACACCGCCAATACTTGTCAGCCCCCCGCCCAGGTCACCACACCCCGGTGGGCTGGCAGGCGAGAGAGAGAGAGAGAGAGAGAGAGAGAGAGAGAGAGAGAGAGAGAGAGAGAGAGAGAGAGAGAGAGAATGAAGGAATGAACGATATATGGGACGGGGGGATGAGTGAGCGAGATAAAGAGGGGGATGGGGAGAGAGTGAAGGACAAACTCCAAGCACTGGTTTACGACATCCTTCCTTTGGAGGAAAGTGCCGGAAAGCGATGCTCGGAGTGTGAGTGAAGGAAGGGGGGGGGGGGGGGGGAGAGATGCAGAGGGGGATGGGGGTGGGGGGAGATTGAAGGAGTGAGCAATATTGGGGGTGGGGGTGAGTGAGCGAGATAGAGAGGTGGATGGGGAGTGAGAGGAGCGGGTTTAGAGAGTAAGTGAGCGAGACAGAGATGAATGAGGCGCGTGGGAGAGTGAATAAGTGAGCGAGATAAGAGGAAGGGGGGGGGGAGGATCTTTCTAGCTCAGCGGGGGAGAGTGGAGGAAGGAGTGAGCGAGATATTGCTGGGGATGGGTATGAGAGAGTGAATGAGTGAGTGAGCGAGATAAGGAGAGAAGAGGGAGGGGCATGAGAGAGTAAATGAGTAAAATGAGTCAGCGAGATTAGAGAAGAAGGTAGGGGGTGGGGAAAGAGTGAGTGAATGAGCGAGGTAAGAGAGATGAGTGGGGGGGGGGGGGGGAGAGATTGAATGAGTGGGCGAGATAGAGAGGAGGGAGGGGGTTGGGAGAGAGCGAACGAGTAGCCGAGGTAAAGACAGAGGAGGGAGGGAAGAGGTGCGAACAAGGGAGAGAGGAGGGAGGGGTGAGTGTGTGAGGGGGACAGCTTGACGCACTTTTCAATTTGATTCCGGAGACGCCGTATGTCTGCATTATCCTCACACAGCCCATGACGGAGAACACAGGGGGAACAAAACTGCACAACAAATGGCCGTAAATTCGAAACCGCAGGTGGTTTCTGCTGACGGGCAAACAAGTGGCGTGATTGCACTTTTGTTAGGGTTAACATAAATCGGGAGACGGCACTTTGAGTGTGTGGGGAGGCGGATGGCGGGGTCCACAAATTCCATCGCCTTGGATGGGGGAAGGCCGACTTGATGGTGCAGTTCAGGATGATAAATGTAGTGCAGTCTCTTGACAAGTGGCGCTGTTGTCGTGCGAGCTGGTTCCCCTTGTTGAGCCGGGCCCCAACGCTTGAGCAGTGGTCTCTGAGGCCGCTGGGTCGGTTGGGCTGGGGAGCTTCGTGTCCAGGGCGATACCTAATTCCTTCCACCAGCGGCCCCATTAGCGCGATTGGTCGGAATTGTCGCCAGTGCTTGGGGGTCAGGGGTGTCTCGCGGCTCCCCCCGGGGCGATTTTCATGGGTACGGGTGAAAGGCGGGGGCGGTTCTCCAGCACCGTCTCTCTTTGGGACCCCCTCCGTAGCCACCCTCGGAGGCCAAAGTGAAGCCCCCCCCCCAAAAAAAAAAACAAAAAAAAAACGCCTGACCCCGTGGCAATTACAGGTTCCCCTTTTCACGCCAAGAGTAGGTCAGAGTATGGCTTTGCGTTGCTTCGCCTGGTGCCGAGAATTTTTACATGCTAATTTCTGCCTTTGCAGTTCGCCCACCTCAATCAATCAGTGTTTTATTTTATGTCAACAACAACAGTGAAAAAACTAGTATACAATTATTAGTAAGTTATATTTACCTACCCGCAGGACTATAAACAATCAATTTAACAAAAGAAGTTAGTATGTAAAATAGCTCTTACATTGTTACAAGCTGTAAAGTTATACCCATCTTTGAGAAATAAGCGTGATAATACTGGGTTTTGATCGTGCCGATTAGGATGATGTCCGTGGCCAGATATCAAATGTCGGTGCCCTCCAGTATTCGTTTTCTGCAGTTCTAAAGGCTGCAGCGTCTGCTTATGGATGTTTTGCAGCGATTATCGGTATGCGGTAAGCAGCGGTGACTGTAGATGAAAAAACGGTAATAATAAGCAGTAACTGTAGACCATTCATCAGGCGTGAGCAGTTTAACTGGTGGTCGTAGGGCAGTGTTTAATGAGGAGCAGCTGTTCGTCGTAGGGCAGTGACGAATAGCAACTGTAGTAGTAGGGCAGTAACGAGCAGCAGCTGTAGGTCGAAGGGCAGTAAGGAATATCAGCTGTAGGTCGTAGGGCAGTAACGAGCAGTAACTGTAGGTCGTAGGACAATAACGAGCAGCACGTTTAGGGCGTAGGGCAGCAACGAGCAGCGAGTGTAGGCCGTAGGGCAGTAACGAGCAGCAAGTGTAGGCCGTAGGGCAATAACAGGAAGAAAGTGTAGGTCGTAGGGCAATAACGAGCAGCAGGTGTAGGTCATAGGGCAGTAACGAGCAGCTCGAGTACATGGAGTACATTTGAAGCCCATGGAGTACAGGCTTCAAATCTTGCAGCCACAGACTGAAACCGCAGACAGTAGTTACGGTTTCCGTACACTGACGATGAAAGACAAGATCACTGGTAGTGACACATGGTTTGTAGATGATGTGTCATTGTCACGACAGAGAAGCAGACAATCAAATAAAGAAACAAAGCAAAAATGAGGAAAAGGGTAAAAAAATTAATGGAATGACACCATTTGACTTCTTTTATATATGACAAGGAAAAGGAAAGAAGAAGAACACACACACACACACACACACACACACACACACACACACACACACACACACACACACACACACACACACACACACACACACACACACAGTTAATGGGCAAACCCACCAATAATTCCAGCGCATTACGGTTTGGAGGAAAGATGCCGCATCTTTATGTGCAGTTAACCCTTTTCGACACGATATATAAATATATTCCCGTGCAAGAAGACCGTACGGGTGATCGTGATGGAAGTGTACTTTTTCAGTGGATGTAATTCCACGGGCAGCCATCTTCCGCGGGAACTGGGCCGTAAACGATAATGTCAGTGAGCGGCAAAAGTACTTTGGGAAGGACGAGCCTTTCCATCCGCCCTTCTCAACGAGGAACACATTACAGCAGAGGCGTGTTATTTCTCCTTCAATTACGATTTATTTTCGCGGATATGAAGGGTGGTGTGGGGCGGGAGGGAGAGAGAGAGATGGGAAAGGAGCAAGACAGCGGAGAACGTATTACGTGAAATACATGTATTTAGTTGTTGTTTGTTTTCTAAATGTGTTGCTCGAGTGTTGTGGAAATAGTTTGATGCAGGTCTGATTAAAAAAATATATATATATATTATGTGTTGCGGTGTATAAAAAATATTTATAAAATGTAGTTGAAGGACAGACGCAGTAAGTTCGAGAGCACTTGGAGGACAAAGAGCCACTTCCGAGCAGACGGCGTGGTTTGGGTCAAAGAAGACTTGAACCTCCAACGGGGCGCAATACGATGGAGGTAGCAAGGAGTGGACAAGCGCTTCATCAAGGGCCATAATGGGTGTGCGTGTGCAGCGGAGCGTGCCGTGGCGCGGGCTAAGCGGACCGGTGTCTGCCTGCCGTCTGCCCCTCCTCAATCCTGTCCCAGTGGCGTGGCGTCAATCAATCGTGTTGCAGCCATCGATGGATGCTCTGATCCAATCCTCTCTTGGGCTGGCTGGCCCCTCTCGCACCACGGACAGTTGGGGGGGAGGGGGGGCCGAGAGACACGTTCAGGAGAACTGGCCGAGAGACACGTTCTTTTGATAAGAGTTTGCGAAAATTGTGCAAGTTGGGAGGGCTGGAGGGGGGAGGGGGGGTGCGGGTCCACCCGTCCTTATCTTGCGGGCAGGGGACGGCTGGGCAGACGGGTTAAACACGGCCCCGTTTTGTTGGGAATTCGTCGATTGCCGGCATTCCATCCACCAATGAAAAGATCAGCTGCCGAAGGCCATCATCCCTCCCTCTCCCTCCCTCTCTCTGTCTCTCCCCCCCCCCACCCGCGCGCCTCCAGACTTGTTGAATATTCACACAAACACCATGAAATCTGTTTGAATTAAATTATCGGGAGGTGTAGAATTTGGAATCTGCTTGCACTTGACCCTTTAACATTGCATTCCATCCCAACAGTACGGCTCTCCCTCTCTCCACCCCTGCGCGTGATTTCATCCCACCAAGCACATGTCACCTCGCCCTCAAACTCCAAGCACTGGTTTACGATATCCTTCCTTCAACCACTGCCGTATTTAGTTACGCCATAGGTTTTTGTTGGTGCTCAAACAGTAGTAAGTTTATTACAAACAACTCAAATAAAACGAGGCGTGTCATTTGTATCTGCCAACAAACAAAGTTTACACTAGCGCAAATAAAACCACAATCGTTTGAATCGAGACGGAACTCTTTTTCTTACCTGGGGTGGATGCGTCTCATGTTTTACGTGCGTGCTTTGGCGCTAGGTTGCTAGCAAACCTTTCGGAGGGCGCTGACCGCGTCGCTGGACAGTAGCACAGCAGCGCGGAGATGAAGGCCACTTCAGTGGCGAAACTAAATCTGGCAGAGTTTGGAGGAGGGTGCCGGAAAGCGATGTTTGGAGTGTGTTCTCTGTCCTCACGTTCATGTTAAATAACATAATACAAAAATTGTATATCGGCAACGGCTCTCCGTCCTCGCTCTCGTGTTATTTCACCCTACCGTGCAACTAACTGCCTAAGGAAGTGAAGGTGGTCTATCCTACCTGCACAGCTCTCCCTCCTCGCCCCCACGTTATTTCACCCAGCCCCGCGTTTACCTGAAGCGAAGGTATTTCGTTAGTTCTTGGATTTTAACGTCCCGTCAGCCGCAAGGGGTCACCTCGGGTCGACTGAAGTGAATGGGGTCGGGGTGCGGGTTCTCATTTCTCTTGTCGTTAGGATTGTGTATGCTTGACTGGGCAGTCCCGGCGGGACGTTTTCAGGTGGAATCGTGGGATCGCTAGCCCCCGAGGAAAGGAAAAAGAAATCCAGCAACGGCAGGGTCTCGCCACCCAGTGCAGTTGACCCCTAACGCAGGTGAAACTACTTTAGACTTCGCTCGGACATAAGCCAGCGGCACAGGACTGGTGGGGAGATGTCGTCAGATGACATTTTTTCTCTTTTTTTCTGGGTCGCTGGGGAGTGTTCAACAGAAAGCCCCTTTCACCCCGTTGCTATTCATAACGTCGGTTATTGCGGCGGCATAATGTGGCGATGACGTTGATAGCTCATTAGTAAACCTTAGCCGACAGGGGAGCATTCGGGAGTAATGCACGCGCAGCAAGGTGCCGGCAGTATTGGAATAATATCGTTGATTAGATTACAGGCTGCAGCAGTTGTGTTGTCACTGTGCAAGGATATATTGTTTTGTGCACCCGGGCGAACTGCCCCACTGCCCCTCCCCACGCCTTCCTTGGCAGGGCTTTTCCCGGGCGATCGACTAGATACGAGATGAAAAATTATGAATGTCACTTTGCACGTCCGTCCGTCCGTCCGTCCGTGTGTGTGTGTGTGTGTGTGTGTGTGTGCGTGCGTGCGTGCGTGCGTGCGTGCGTGCGTGCGTGCGTGTTCCCTTTTCGCACAAGCAGATTGCAATCGCAGTCCACGACAGCTCATAGGTAACTGGCACTTGGATTTTTTAATGTCCTGTCAACCGTACAGGGTCACCTTGGGATGATCAGATTCTGTCATAAGCAAATGCATATTTCAAAACTTTTCTTGTATAAACCTTTCCACAAGTCAAACTCACAAAATTGGACCCTACATATATAAAACAAAGCATACCTGTATACACAAACATCAGTAAGAAATTTTCGAAGAGCTAGTCATACATGCTGGTATGGTCGACTACTCCATCAAATTTATTTCATACCAGATTAAAGATTTATTTTATTTTTTAGGGAATGGACAGGAACAGTAAAAACATAATTTAAAAGAAATATATAAATGTATAACGGGGAAATACCAGTACCATACGGCAGCAAGCTGCACATACCTCCTGCCAACTATCATCTCCTAGGAGCTCACCGAGAGTCATGCAAAAAAGCATGGATCATTTTCTGAGAAACGTCAGGAGAATGAAACCATAAGCAGAAAAGCGACAAGACAGAGCAAGACTAGGCCAAAAAGCAAGAGAGGAGATAGGAAAGGGGAATGAAATGGCAACGGGAACAGATGAGCCTGCTTGCAGATGGGGGAAGCTGAAAGGCTGTTTTTGGTGGGTTTTGTTTTTTGTTTTGTTTTCACCTGTCGGCTGGCTGGCTACATGCAGGTGACAGCCAAAACTTGGCCTCTGTTCTCCGGCGGCTGGTGTCTCGGTACAATGCAAAAAGGTTGACGTCCCCAGGGGCCTGGCCAACTTCACACACACACACACACACACACACACACACACACACACACACACACACACACACACACACACACACACACACACACACACACACACACTGTGCTATTGGCGCTGACCTCTTCCCGCTCTGGGTGTCGATTTGTGTGGTCATGCTGCAAAATGTCACTCGGCGCAGTTTCTGCCTTTCTGCAGTGCCAGTGCTTCGTTTAATTATGGAGATCTGAAATCCTGTCTCTGTCTAGGTCTCTATCTATGTCTCTGTCTCTGTCTCTCTCCCTCTCGCCCTCTCTCTGTCTGTCTCTGTCTCTCTCTCTCTCTGTCTCTCTCTCTGTCTCTCTCCCTCTCGTTTTTTTCTTCTTTTTTCTTTTCTTTTTCTTCTGGCAAAGCTTCTGGATCGGTGTTTTGCCGTCCAAGTAATCTGGGCAAAAATATCAGCGTCCAAATGTCAGTTTGTCTCTGAGGAGAGTGCCGCGACGGTTGATCTGACGATATCCAGCGCTACGACGAAATAAAAAGAACATTTCGCCTAGTGTTGATCTGCGCTCGGAAAAGACCAAATGTGCACACGATATTCAACTCATTTTGTCTGGTTTTAAGTGTTTTTGTTTGTTTTATTGTTTAATTTTGCGTATATAGGTTTAGACTGTTGCGTGTTTTTGTTTTGTTTTTGTTGTTGTTTCGTCAAAAGGATAAAGCCTTTGTGTTTTGCATTTTCTCGGTACTCTTAGCCGGCTAGACGTTGGTTTTAACATAGTTTATTCATGAAACATATCAGTATATAGTAAACAAATTACTGTTTTGGGGGCGTCAAACAAATATTTTATTCAACGGCGGAAAAAGTTCAAACGTTCTATGCTTGTTCTGTTCGGGGACACTGTCACACACAAAATGCCTTTTGTGACACTGACCCACATTTAATGGAATACTTCACACGTTTCCAAAACATCAGATTAAACACACACACACACACACACACACACACACACGTCTGTGTCTGTGTGGGTATGAACGAGACATCTCGCAGACACAGGAAGTGTTTCTGGACGATCGCTCCGAGATTATGATTTTAGCTTCAAATCTTCACAAGCGTACGCGATCAGAGAGATAGAACGTTTCCCCGAAGAGGTTATAGGATGTATTTATTCCGTTTGTTTTACCATTGCTCGGCTACCCCGCAAGCAAAAACTGAGTTGTCAGATAGATGCCTGTTGCTTCGTCTTGAGGACGTATGTGTCCCCGAGCTCGCTGCGTTTTGTGTTCTGTCTGCGTCACACCATTGTCGCGGGACCCAGGGAGACGACCTCGTACTTCGACAAGAATTGCAGTGCAGTATGTGCGCTTTGAAATCATTCCAGGCAATGGCAGTCACTGTCGCTCAGTCCTTGTGCGTGTTTGTGCCCCCCCTTTTTTTTCTTTTTTTTTTTTGGGGGGGGGGGGGGGGGACGGGACTGGCCACTGTTCTTCCCTCTTTGTGTGTGCCCCACTTCAGACCGGGCACTGATTTTCCCGCTTTGTGCATGCTTGTGCCTCAGTCTTTTGGGACGGGCCACTGTTCTTCCCACATTATTTGTGTCCCATATTCCTTTTGGACGGGCCACTGTTCTTCCCTCATTGTTTGTGTCTCATGTTCCTTTTGGACGGGCCACTGTTCTTCCCTCATTGTTTTGTGTCCCGTATTCCTTTTGAACGGCCGCTGTTCTTCCCACATTATTTGTGTCCCATATTCCTTTTGAACGGGCCACTGTTCTTCCGTCATTGTTTGTGCTTCATATTCTTTTGGACCGACCACTGTACTTCCCTCATTGTTTGTGTCCCATATTCCTTTTGGACTGGCCACTGTTCTTTCCTCTGTGTGCGTGCTTGTGCTGACAAACGCTGGCGCTGCACGGAGTGTGCGGTCGTGTGAGAGTGGATTGCCGATGGTCGGCCAGCGTGGGTCCGGATCACTCACTCGGTTAACGATTTACGGAAGCCTTGGTGGTACCGTATCAAGCGAGTGAGCTTTCTTGGTGATTCAGCAAACTGCTACCTATTTTACCTTGACTGCTTTTCATTTTGGTAACGGTGTCTTCGAGGAAACATGCACCCGGATTTCGACATGGAACACCTAACAGTAGACAGTTTAACGCAACAATTTGTTTGGAGTTGGGTTATCGGTTGAACGGAGGGAACGTTTGTTTCGCAGAAAGTCTGGACGTTCTGTCTGTAAACATGGTGCTTAACGTCCACAGAAACCATGAGGCTTATTAGGGACGGGGAGAAGGGGGGGGAAGGGGGTATGGAGGTTGGGGAAGAGGGGGATTATATATATACCTATCGCCACACAGTCACCACCAGAATGATTCCTGCATTAAGATGGGCAGCGATGAGAGCCATTTTAATGTGATGGACAAAGTCACAGGACAGTGTCCACAAACCACAACCTTTTTGAAGAGAAAGATGAGCCGAAGCGGTATGAACCGAGGTCCTTCCGCTTGTGTCTTGGTGAAGTGATGCTTAATGTTCTCAGATGTCAGTTGACATATTAGGGACAAGTTGTGACCAGTGCCGAAGCATGGTTCAATAATTCTTTACGTCCACGGAAACCAGAAGGTTCGTTAGGACGGACAGCTCAGGACGGCCACCTCGACTCTCACACAGCTCCTGAACTATGAGGGCTTGTGTCTGGTCTAGTCCGCGCTTAAATAACGCCACAACACCTCTGAGCTCGCACCCGTGGTTGCAATGCCTTTTCTCCGACAGTACCGTTGGAACTCACTCATTGATTGCATGTGGACTCTTCCACTATGCGGACCGTTGTGGAAGAATGTTGTGTCAGAATGCACGGGCTCCTGGACAAGACCTGGTGTCACGACAGAACTTCAGAGAAGTAAGCGGCTCTTTAAGAGTCCAGTCTGCACTGTGGCTAGTGTGCCCCAGGAGTGGAGGAAGAATGTGGGGTGGGGGTGGGGTGAGGGGGGTGAAATGGGTGACGAACTTGGGGCCCGTACCACAGACGTCATTATGCTTCCCACCTCCTCTGTCTGACTGGCCATTTGACGCTGGACATCGTCTTGCTGGCCTCCTGTCCCCTGGGGTCACTGCCCGTCATCTCTGGCGCACCATCT
>OY757554.1:7194256-7236756 GCA_963584105.1 Alviniconcha strummeri
CCACTTTGGTGCACACCCTCACCACGCAGAGCTGGGTACGCCACAGTGTGGGAGCCCTTGGCTCATTGCACTGCATTTCACACTAAGATGTAGCTCAATGCTCTGGAAATCCCATGCTCACCACACACACACACACCTGCTCCTGCCCCCCCCCACCCCCCCCCAAAAAAAAAAACACCCCAAAAACAGCTGGTCTTTGGCAAAGACCGGTGCCAGAGCTGCACACTTACCTCACTTTTGCCACACTCACTTTTTATGTATGTACTTCTGTTGTTGTTGGTTGGTTGGTGGTGTGTTGTTGTTGCTGTTGTTGTTTTTGGGGGGAAGGGGGTTCACAACAGCCATTTTCCTCTGAACCTCTGGTTCTTCTCAAAGCTAACAAAGTGGCAAGCTAAAAAAGCCATAATAAATGTAGAGGCATTTTTTTTTTTTTTTTTTTTTTTTTTTCTATGTTGGCAAGCACATCATTGTGGAGCATTTGTTCAAAAACATTCATCCATCATTACTGTATTCCTCTCGCTGTGACAAAGAGTGACAGTGACAGTTATTGCCCTGGAGATCAGCCTGGCTGACAGCAGTGTGGGGCACTGTGGATTGAAATGCAGTGCTATGTAGTGTAGTGTAGTGCTGGGTAAACAGATGATTGGGTAAAGTTCCACATCTCTCAGGTGATGATGAGGAGATCATATCATATCCTGTAGATATTCATGCTAATATTTAACATGCTGCACTTGGGTGGCGGGTGAAGGTAAAAAGTAAATAATGTCTGGTGATTAATGTCTGCTAAATAATGTCTTTGTAAACAGATGATGGGGTAAAGTTCCACATCCCTCAGATAATAATGAAGACGGTCATGGATTGAAGTGTAGTGTAGTGCTGGGTAAACATGATGGGGTCAAATTCCTCATCCTTCATGTGATAAAGAGGAGGATCATGGAGGTGAAGATGTATGCTAAACGTGTAGATATTCATGCTGATATTTAACATGCTGCACTTGTGTGGTGGGTGAAGGTAAAAAGTAAATAATGTCTGGTGCACAGCAGGGGGGGGGGGGGGGAATGCTGCTAACAGTTGTTTGGAGGAATTGTGTAAATCGGTGTTGACCTCTGTGTCTGTTTGTCTTTCTGCCTGTCTGCCTGCCAGTCTGTGTTTGCTTGTCAGTCTGTGTATGTTTGCCTGCCTGTGCCTGTGCCTCTCAATCTGCCTGCCTGTCTGCATGTGCCTGTCTCACAGTCTGCCTGCCTGCCAGTTTGTGTCTGCTCATCTGCATGTTTTTAAAGGAAATGTGCAGCTACCTGTTACAGTAACTTATACCCACTCAAGAAGATTGAGATCAAACATTTGGTGACAGTTATACCATGTGTTTAGGTTATTGAGATCAAACATTTTGGTGACAATTGTACCATGTGTTTAGGTTATTGAGATCAAACATTTGGTGACAATTATACCATGTGTTTAGGTTATTGAGATCAAACATTTGGTGACAATTATACCATGTGTTTAGGTTTCGTCTGACGATATCTTCTGAACCACTCTACCTTTTGAAACCAGACTTGGTATGGTGGTGCATTGCCATGACCTGGAGTACCATGCATAAAGATGTGCTTTGTTATCTTCAAGGTTAAGGTCACTGTGAGGGCCCATATAATCAAATTATGATGATTTCTACTATATTTTGTGAACCCTGATCCTTTTGCAACCAAACATTGATAGTACATCATCACAAGGGAGAGTGTCTTGCAGAAAGATTGGATTGCTGTGTTCAAGGTCAAAGTCATGGCAAAGCTTTAAAATTGTAATTAATGTTTGCCCAGGCATATATTCTGGCAATAAGTTGAGTAACATTTTGGCTTATACACTACACAATCTAGGCACGTGGGGGGTGGGGTGTATTCTGCCACACAAGATTTACACAGGTGATAATTACTTTCAGAAAGACAGTGAACCCTGTATATAGAGAGGTCTTGGACAGACTGGACAGTGGCTAATCATACACAACAAACAGTTTCTTCATACATTGTCAGAGGGTCATTGTCAGTGTTATACTGTATGTATGCAAATGTCTGTCAGAGAGTTAAGTTATGAAGGAGATAAGAATTGTGAGGTTGGCTTTGTTTTCATGTGACATGGAAATTCCAGTTTTATGGAAATTTGAGCTGGTAGCTTTGGAGATGTGACTTTGATGCGTGTTGTATGTCAGAGACCTGTGTCAGTGGCGTGCAAGAAGAGGGTGAGAAGAATGTGAAATGGGCTGTGTGTTTGATGTGACAGAGACAGTGTAGGTGGGAATGGTTGTAACTGGTGGAAGCGGACATTAGAGAAATGTTCTATATTGATCACATTCACAGTGAACATTTTTTTTACCTTGAGTAACAGGGCCACTGTAGGTAAGCATTGACATGATGTAGCAACGGTATGCTCACTAAATTGACTTAGGAACAATCTTCCTCTGACTTGTCAATCTTCATGACAAGTGACATCCATTGTTATAATCAGGTAAGCACATTGTCACTGCTTGTCATCTGATATTACAATGGAACCCCTATTTCATGACCATCCTGAAAGTCATGGGGAAGCGGTCTGAGTTCTTGATGATGAAGAGTTTAGGTCAGTAACACCAGACCATCTGGGGCAGTAAGTAACACTAGGCCGCCTAGGGCAGTAAGTAACACTGGCTGGCTGGTCGGTAACACCAAGCCATCAGGGGCAGCTACTTGCCATGGAATCCAGGCTTGAGGGCAACAGTGTCAACAGCAGGATGCTGTGAGTAAACTGGGGAACTGTGTCAACAGCAGGATGCTGTGAGTAAACTGGGCGGGTGGAAGGAAGCCAGGGAGGAGTTAAGGCCTGAGTGAACAGTTGTCTTACTCTGAAAGGTCTTCGCCAAACGGCTGCAAAGCTGGGCATTAATTAACTTTGACCTAGTCACAGCCTGCCCATGTGAGTGTGACTTAAGACCACTGTGCCAACTGGCTGCTGCTTACTGACTAGACTGCACTGGCACCCATGTCTGCAGACTGCATTGTGAGTTGTAGAAGTTGGGGCTGCAAGCCAATGGCAACAGAGCTGCCCATCACTTGGTCCCTAACATTGGTGCATTTATTCCATTTTCTGCAGAATTTTGCAAGGTTTAGTTTGTGTGTGTGTGTGTTTCGTTTTGTTTTCCTGCAGTAAAAAGCAGTTGTTTTTCTGCTGTGAAAAGAGTCTTTGGCAAGCTTATGTCTGTAGGGCTGTTTCTTTTTTATGATGTCTTCTTCAGAGAGAGGACTTTGCCTGCCACTGTAAGGCTAGGGGAGCTTACTGCACTTCTCCATTCTGAATCCAGTGCCAAACACTTGGCCGCAGCCCTTTATGTGTTAAATGTGAACAGTTTGTAAAATGAATTGTTGCATAATGATCCGGGAATACTTTGCTTCCATGGATGGAAAGGACATGAATTTATGTTGTTTACTGCCGTCACTTCTCAAGGCAGCTTGTGCTGTGCTACATGTGCATTGTGAAGATGTGCATTAAAGATGCTGGAAGTGGAACTCTTTTATATTGGGAGTCTTAGGTTCCAGTCAGCTATTCCAGTTACATGTGTAACCACTAGTTTTCTGTTATGTTCACATGTTCCAGCTACACATGTGACCATTAGTTTTCAAGTTTTGTTTGAACGGCTATTGCAGTTATACATGTGACCATTAGTTTTCAGTTCTGTTCAGCTGTTCCAGTTACACCTGTGACCATAAGTTTAAAGTTTTGTTTCTGAGCTGTTGTGGCTATGCCATTAATTTCAAGTTCTCAGTAGGCCTCTGGACCAAATCCTCAAAGCTTCCTTTCAGTCAAAATGTTGCAGTTTGTTACATACATGTGCAATCACTTCCAGTGCCTACAATTTAATCTAATTAGCAACCACCTCCTTGGCTAGCACTTTAATCTGAAAACCTACCACTTCCACTGAATTTACAAAAGTATTCATCAGAGTTTGTTTCTTTTATTATTGTTAGTATTAGTCACAGCTTAAAGACTGCGTATTTCAAAATAAAAAAATGTATTCTGGGGCTGTGCATGCGTGTGTGTTGAGAATTAAGAAAATCTGAGACAAACACTTTTCAGTCCAACACAAGTTCCGTTATTTCTGGCACATAAACAAGCAGGTTTTTTGGAGAGAACAAAAGAGAGGGTGTTGGCATTGCGATCAAGCAGGTGCTTACAGTGGTGGTGGTGTGGGGAGAGACAACAGTGTGGTTTGTGGTTCAAACTGTGGGTGTGTGTCCAGGGCTGAGGCAATATTGGTCAGCAGCAGCTTACACTGGGGCTCTGTCCTCCTCTCAGGACACATACTCTTTCCTTGCCCCTCACACAACACCAGCCAGTTTGCTGAGTGTGTGTGTGTGCATGTGCGTGCATGTGCGTATGCATGGAAATGCAAGTTTGCTGACTCTGTGTGTGTGTGTGTGTGTGTGTGTGTGTGTGTGTGTGTGTGTGTGTGTGTGTGTGTGTGTGTGTGTGTGTGTGTGTGTGAGAGAGAGAATTATGATATATGCTTGTATGCATAAGTGTGTGTGCTTGATGATGCAAGTTTACTGACTGGGTGCGTGCATGTGTGTGTGTGAGAAAGAGAGAGAGAGAGATTTATGATTTGCTTGTGTGTGTGTGTGCATGTTTGAGAGACAGTGACTGTATATGCAGTGTATGTGAAAGTGCATAGTATGCTGAAATGTACATGACGCAGGTCAGCATATTTGGTTCATTTGCATTTATGCTTGCTCATGCATGTGTTCACACACACACACATATGCTTACATGGATGTATGCAGGCACACACACATGCACACTGTACATCTGTGTCAGTGTAGGCATGACTCATCTTCATGTCAGTAGCTACATGCCATGTGGAATTTATTTTGTCAAATGATTATTGCTCAAAGTCATAGTTACTGGCCTCTGGCCATCCACATATTCACAAAGCCCCCACCCCCCACCCCCACATAATCTATGGTTGACTAGGCGCTGACTAGACTCAGTTAATCACACAACTCCAGGACTTAATACATGGAGACCTTGAAAGAATGCCTTGTTAACATGCATAAAATAAATCTGTTTAAAAGTGAGTTATATATAATCATACTGTGATAGATCCCACACTGAGGTGCATCAACTAGGTGAATGTTATCCATAAAGTCTGCACTTAAATGTTTAAAATGCTACACTGACTATATGAATATATATCTACAAAAACTGTACAATACTAACCATGGGAGACTCAGACCCAACAGGCTTTGTGAATATGTGGATGGCCAGAGGCCAGTAACTATGACTTTGAGCAATAATCATTTGACAAAATAAATTCCACATGGCATGTAGCTACTTTATTGCTGAAGTGCTAAAACTTGTGAGGCCCAGCAGGTGAAGAGACTATGTGAAAGTGCCCTTCCTCTTTCTGTGTTTTATCTGTATGCACATGACTCACTGCACCAGGCGCTGACTTGTCTCTCTGTGCTTTATGTCAGGTTTTTGAGGTGTGCTCCTGATGACCTGACGCTGGAATATTATTATCTGACAGTTGTGCAGATTTGGTCAAACACTGTGCTGCACATATTCTAGTCTGGATTTTAATTATTAAATCTAAATTTACTTATTTAAATTCAGTAATGTGGAAATTACAGCAACTTTAATACAATAATAATGATTAAAGTATTTATAAAGTGCAAAATCTTGTCCTTACAGACTTTACTAAGCACATACATACACACACACACACACACACACACACACACACACACACACACACACACACACACACACACACACACACACACACACACACACACACACACAGGCACCCACTTGCATGAGCATACCAATTGTACAGAATTCAGTTTTCGCACAACTTAAATGGACAACAGAGGTGGACTGCAGCATGGAATGGAAAAATGGCTGGTCTATTGTTTAAAAAACATTCTCTTTTATATTATGTGCTTCCTTGTTCCTTTTATATGTGTTCCTTTTAATCTGTAACAACAACAAAAAGAATGCTTTATTCATCCCAGTCTGAAATTAAAGTTGTTGTTAACCTTGTACATTAAAGAACAACCAAAAATTGAATTGCAAGCAGTCTGTTAATAATTCAAGCATTTGCGTGAGTGTGTCATGAGAGTGACAGGATTGCCTCTGTGTACCAAATGAGGGATTATGTTGAATGTGTTGGAGGCAAGTGACACCTTAGTGTAGTTATGGCAGTATCATTTGTGTTTTACAGACATTGTCATTTTGAAAAGTGAGCCTTGTAGTGAGCCATAGTTCCATGCTTAGACCTTTTTGGGCATGTTTGATGTTTGTGCGTGCTTACATGCATACTCACACAGCACACTCATATGTATGCATGCAGTCACCACCTCACTTCCTTGCTTGCATACACCAGATGCACGTGCGCATACACACACACACACATGCATGTAGGCTCTCTCTCACACACACACACACACACACACACACATGCATGCACACACACATGCATACACACATGCACTCACACAGACTCATAAATTCACAAGCACCTGTACTCACACAAACATGCACACACATGCCCAGACAAACACATACACACACACACACACACACACACACACACACACACACACACACACACACATTCTTCATCCTGATCATACATCCTCTCCCTCCCCCTGACCCTCTCTCTCTCTTGACCCCATGCTCTGTCAGCTCCATCCCAAGTGTGTGTGAGTGTGATGACTATGTGGAGGTGTTTGAGAAGAGAGTGACATGTGTGCCTGTTTACCTTTGATCACAGACCCCTCTCTGCGTGGAGGTGTGAGCATGCCCACACCTCCCCCTGCTGCACACAGTGTTTGTCTGTTGGGGCAAGTTATGGTAGCAGCATGCTTGGCAGCATTGTCAGTCTGTTTGTCTGTGTGGTCAGGGGATGCAGAGGCGTGGCCAGACAGACAATAGAACAGAAACTTCACAGCCTGAGATTTGTAGTAGTGGTGCAGTTATAATGCCCACATCAATTGAGGATGGGCACAATTGTGTGCTTCACACTGTTTCACCTACTGAAAGGCATTTACAGTACATTATATCATTTTTGCAAACCTTTCTTTGTTTTTGTGTTGTTCACTTGTTGACAGTTTTGATTGGAAATATAGAAATTTACTGTGCCACATTTTGAAACAGCAGAGGGATTATTCAATAAACTAAACATGAAAGTACATTAGACTTAGAGTCCCTTGTGTAATAATGCCCCCAATGTGTATAATACTTTCCCTGTTTAATGACTGTGTCCACTGCCCCCCAAATTCTCCTGTTCTCCCTGTTTAATAAAGTTCTCCTGTGTAATAATGTTCTTTCTGCATAATAATGTTCCCCCAGTTTAATATTGTCCCTGTGTAATGATGATTTCCCTGTATAATAATCCCCCCTCCCCCCTGTGTAATAATGTTCCCCCTGTTTAATAATGTTCCCCTGTGTAATAATGTTCCCCTGTATAATAATGTTCCCCTTGTGTAATATTCCCTCTGCATGTGTTTCAGGGGCTGGGATGAAGTGCCCCCAGCACACCGCATGCGGCCAGAGGGTGAGGGCATTGCAGTGAAGAACACCAGCGACTCCATGTTTGACATCATGCGCAGTGACAACCCGCCGCAGACCAGTCCCGTAAGGGAGACAAGGCCAAAGCCGCATATGATGGAGTCCTTGTCACCGTAAGTTGACTCTGCATGCTGGACATTTCCACTGTCAGGCATGCAACAGGTGCTTTTTAACTCATTGGAAGCTTTCCACATATTGCAGTGCACGGCTACTGGCAGAGAGCATCAAGTGGCGCAGTAATAATTGGACATAATTAGTAAGTAGCGACAGAACCATCAACAAAATGATGTTGGCCGCTGTATGGAAGAAGAAGAAGAAGAAGAAGTGGTCCGGGTAAAAGTGCTGTGTTCTTCTTCCGTAGAGTGACCTTGATTATATTGAAGATTATGTTACTGTTATACCATTGATACCATTCCCAAGGGTGGTTTGTTTTCTGCACTTTGAATGAGATATGCCTGCATACTAAGCATAATCATGATTGAATAAAATGCCACTTGCCCTGCAAAACAAATGATTGTTTTGGAAGTATGATTGCTCTTTTTGATAGCAAAATCTGTTTTGTACTAAAAACTGATCATATTTCTAAAAACAACCAATATTCTTGCTAATAGTCTGGTAGGGGCTATTTAGTGCAAATGGGAGGGGAAGAGTGTAAAGAAATGTTAGCTTTATTTTTTATTAGGGAAATCAGATTAAATTCACTCCATGGAGGAACATTCCCACTTTTCTTGCAACAAATTTGCACCAGTTAAAACAATGACAGACTAAAAGTAAAAGAACTGAGTGGTCAATTCTTGAGACAGTGTTTTCAGTCTGTTTTGAGAGTGTGAAAGCCTGCAAACTTTCCTACTGTGGTATGTTAGGAAGAAGAGAACCACTGAAAAGCTTGTTGGTTTGCATTGTGCCATTTTTTGTACTTTGAAGCTGACTTCCTTATACATGTACATATTCAGAACTGAGATTTTTTTTCCTTCTGGACATGCTTTTCTGCTTCTTTTTTATTTTTTAAAATCAATATAACTATTATAGTAAAACACAACAAATACAGTTGAGTGGTGACATTGTTGTGAAACAGATGTAACTACTTGAAACAGTTTTTCAGGAATGGGTACTCATCTAGACTGAAAGTGACATGCCACTGATGACTGTATTAATGTGCAGTGGCTCCCAGTGGCTCTTCATGATAAAAACAATCACACAAACCCACTGGGAACTGTGCCTCTGCTGGTACAGCAAATGGTAACACTACTGGTCGTATTCTTTTTCAGGAAAACGCCACCCAACCCACCTCGCACACGTCCCGGGGAGGGTATGAGGAATTATGAACGAGCCCACAACCAGTCTGAGATGGCAGCCATTTTGAGAGGGGAGGGAAACCAGCGGCCATCCACTCCAGCCAGAAATGTTCGTCACCTGCAGCGCTCAGAGCTGTGGTGATGGCAGCAGGGTTGTGGCGCAAGCTGCTGCAGAGACTGGTGGAATGAGGGCGCAGCAGCAGTAGTAGTGAAGGGTTTGTGATGGGCCTCCGGATCACACCCACAGCAACCTCCTGTCTCAACTGGCCGACTGGTGCTGGGTCGGGGTGTAAAGGAAGCAGGCTTTGGTGGCCCCTTTAGCATGACAGGGTCACGCTGTTCTCAATTTTGTACTGTTCCATTTGGGAAATATTTACTGTTAGAATTACTTTGAAACGTGTTTGTTCTTTGAGCGTTGAAGGATTTTCTTTGCTTTATGGTTTGTACGTCATCAATATTTGGTGAGAGGAACAGGCTTTGTTTTACATATTTAAAACATAAAAGTATTTCACCCTTTTAAAGTTTATTTTATAGCTTGCTTCATGCCACTTTTCAGTAGCTGCTTTGTAATACGCTAGTCATAGATGAACTCAAGTAGAATGACGGTTTTAGCCTTTTGGAGTGAGATCATGTGCATTAAATCAAATCAGTACCTCAAATCAAAAATGAGCAAACAAGCTTTTAATGCGACTGTAGCTCTGACTTATGGTCTGAATTTCATCAGACTTTTATTATTTTAATTTCCTTCTGCTATTTTTTGCAAGGCTTCTGTGTAGAGTGTCTCAGGTATGTTTGTCCTGTTAAACACTAGACAATGAGATTTGGCCCCTGAGGACTCTTGTCCCAAGATTGGTGGCTAGGGGAGAGGGGGTCTTCACAGAACAGTTTATCTGAAGGGTTATAATTTATATGTTTGCTGATCCGTGGGGGGGAGGGGGGGGGGGATGAAGAGTGGTTAACATGTGAGTAAACTGAACCTCTTTTTTTGTCAGGCTTACAAATCATACTGAAGGGGTTGTGGGTGCTTAACTGCCCATATACTTGTACAAAGTGGCAGTCAGTACTTAGTAGATGTTGGTTTCGTTTTCGTTCAGCTGTTTTGTTTGTATGTGTAGCTGTCTTTCTGTTTATTGGTTTTGTTCAGGTGGTTGTGGAATCCAAACAGATGCATCTGTGAGTGGTTACTGGAGTGTATAAAAATGAAACTGCAGTTGTGAATCCCTTTTGCCTTTTTCTGTAATATCAGTTTTGAATGCGATCATTTACTTCCAGGTTTTTTTACCAGTGTAAAAAGGGAATGGAATGCTTTGTGGTGCAATTTATAGCTCCATTACCTTTATGGGTCAGCTTACTGTCACAGTTTGTGAATATAACTATAGGACTGTTTTACCAGCTAGTTTCTTCTGTGAACACCGAGTTTGCCCACATTGTGCACCCATGTTCAAGTGAACTGCTGTGGACATTAAGAGTTTGTATCAATGGCCACAGCATATTTACAGATGGTCTTGCCTTACATAAAAAGAAAAACTAGATGTTTACATTGTAATTTTAACATGGTTGTAATGTTACAGTGCTGCACTGAAATAATTCATAACTCGAGTAATCATTTTGCTTGAGAGGTGATTTTTTTCCTCCCCATGAGCATTTTGCATGTTGATTACACCCTATGGCCCTGTGAATTTTATATCTGAACTTCTCTACAAGTTTGGTACTGGAATTTTTTTTTATGCAGTATAAATCATTAAACCTCACCCTGCTTGACAGAAGCATCTTCACTGCCCAGATGTTGCTTTGCTGAGTTTATCCATCAAATTGCCATGCAAGTGGTGTGCAGCAGTGCTTTGTTTCTCAACATTATGCAAGCAGTGTTCAGCATTGCTTTGCTGTATTCATCTGTCAGCGTTAAACAAGCAGTGTTCAGCATTGCTTTGCTGTATTCATTTGTCAGTTTTATACAAGCAGTGTTCAGCATTGCTTTGCTGTATTCATTTGTCAGTTTTATACAAGCAGTGTTCAGCATTGCTTTGCTGTATTCATTTGTCAGTTTTATACAAGCAGTGTTCAGCATTGCTTTGCTGTATTCATTTGTCACAGTGTCAGTGTTTTACAAGCAGTGTTCAGCATTGCCTTGCTGTGTTTGTCAGTGTTACATAAGCAGTGTTCAGCATTGCCTTGCTGTGTTTGTCAGTATCAGTGTTATGCAAGCAGTGTACAGCATTGCCTTGCGGTGTTGGTCTACTGGTTTGTACCTTCATCTGTCCTACAATGGTGCAAGTGGTGTTCAGCATTGCCTTGCTGTTTGTCTGTTGGTTTGTACCTTCATCTGTCGTACTGCATTGCAAGTGGTGTGCAGAATTGCCTTGCTGTGTTTGTTTGCAGAACTGCCTAGCTGTGTCTGTCAGTGTTATGCAAGTGGTGTACAGCACTGCCTTGCTGTGTTCACCCATTATGCAAGGTTACACAAGCAGTGTGCACCATTGCCTTACTTTGTTAAGTAGATTCATGTACAAGTTATACACATGATGTGCAGCCCTGCATTGCTTTACTCATGTGTTGTACAGGTTTTGTGCAACATTTTAGTAACTAATGTTTCTCTGGACTGCTTTAATGTTGCTTGGAATCCTTCACAGTTGATAAAAATTTGTGTTAACCAGCCATTGCAGCACTGCAACTACATGTACTTAACAATCTGAACAGATTCGTCAGATTCACCCTGTTTTCAGATGCATCAGTCAGTCCATAGTTGCTCATCTGAATGTCATGCTTTTGTTCACAGTTCATTCATTTGCTCTACTCAAAGTGAAATGGACAGCTTGTGTGTCAGTGGATGGACATGCATCCAGCAATTTTCATTTTTAACCATGGCAAGAAATAGACCATGACTGCAGATTTTGGGTGGTGATGACAAAGGCAGAAAATTTGAGGGTGGTTTTTACTCACCAGACTGTTTCGAATGGCTGTCTTTGTTGTGTTGTCTTGTTGTGCGCTGTGTGATCAAGTTCTGTGTGTGCAAAGATCTTTTAATTACATCAATATGCGTGCCTTGCCTTTTTCTTAAATTTTACTGATGCATCTAATGAACATTACTTGTTCAGTGTATGTTGTTTTAGACTTTTTCTTTTCCTGATCAGTGTTTTCTTTTGTGAATGTTTCTCAACATGTTTTCAAGTATTGAAATGCAGATTGTTTCAAAATATTTTTTTGACTGTTAAGTTTGACAATGTTGCATGATATTCTGTATTAAAAAAATAAATAAACATTACAAACAGTCTGACATGCTTTTGTATGTATGATCATTATTCATTTGGACTGTGACTGGCGACCACAATCCTCATTCTGATTTGTTAATGTTACCAGCAGGCCAGACCCCACTTGGCAAGATAGGAAAGTTTTTCACTGAGTCCTGCCACAGTGGCCACATTGTGCAACAGTTCGGCTAGAATAGCTTAGCCTGGTTAAAACTTCTAGCCTAGAATAGCTTAGACATTTAGCCTGAGTAAATCTGGTCACATATCATCAGTGTGTCTTGACACCACAGGTTGCTGAGCCTTCTCTTATCAGAAGGTGGGCCAGCTTTGGTGCGTGCAGCACACACGAAGATGAGACAAAGTCCCTGACCCAGCCATAACAAGACATGAAGACTGGCCCCAGGATTGTGAGTTATAGTTCAGCCAGGTCCCTGTATCGTCATGTCCTTCGTGTGGATGGTGTCCACTTTAGTCTTTAGTAGTAAAAACTAAAATTAATGCAAAAGCTTTGCCAAAGACAATGTGTCAAAATCTGTTTTAAAAAGTTGCCCTCACCTTGACATTGAAAATAGAAAGCTACTGTTTTCACACGACACTCCAGCTCATGATGATGCACCACCATACCAAGATTGGTTACAAAAGTTTGACACCACCAGAAAACTTATAGATGATGATTTATTTTACACAAATTGTACACATTGGCATTATTCATAAAAGCAAAGATGAATGAATGGATTATTTTTAACTGTACAATGTGGGATGCAACATGATATAAAAGGATAAGAATTGTAACGAAATCAAAATTTCATTCTGGTCTCTTTATCATGCACACACATGACCATGCAAACACAAATAAATGTACACACACACACATACACACACACACACACTGGTCTCTGTGCACAAACAACTCTCATCCACCTGCTCTGCAGCAAACATGTTTGCTTCCTATCTTTCTTGTGCATCACCCCATCCATTGCCACAAGAAACGCACCTGGCCAGAAATAAATAGACTGGTTCATTCACAATTTAAATAGTATGGCTGTAATTACAGCACTTTCATTCTCTCCACATCGGAATTTTCTTCACAGATTCTGACTGCACTCCCTGCCTTTAAGCCTGTATGGTTGGTAAGACATGAATGGTGCAAGTGTCTTGGCGCTGGTCCATAACCATTACTGTTGAGGCAGGTCTTGGCACAGTCACCACAGCTACAGTGAGACTAGTTTGCTGGAGACCTGGGTGATGTTTGAAACAGAATGAGCTGAAGACTAGTTCGCAGGAGGCGACATCAGTTTAAGACTAGTTTGTGGGAGGCTTCAGTGCTGTTTGAAAGGGAGCAAGTTCAAGGCTAGTGTGCAAAAAGGCCTCAGCATTGCCAGCAAGGGTGAGAACTGAACTGATTCATGGAAGGCTGCAGTGCCATGCACAAGAGCTGAAGTGAGACATGTGTGGAAGACCTTTGCACTCTGTCTACACAGACTACAGCAGAACTTGACTTTGTGGAAGGTTTTGGTACTGTGGGGGGAAAAAAAGAAAAAAAGAGGAACCCAGTGCTGAACACCAGAAAGTAAGTTCAGTTCATAATAATTGTGGAAAATGGTGCTTGGCATGGTCTCCAACAGTTGAAATGCATTTATGGAATGGCCTTAGGCCTCGGCACTTTCAATGGAAATTCTAGACTGGGCCAACACAGCAAGGGGTCTCAGCACTGCCTGCCAGAATGAAAGAAGCCCTACAACTACTATCCACAAGTTTAAAAAGAGGCACAACATCAACATGTGCCTCATAAGCACCACTGGCCCCCCAAAAGATAAATATGCCCAAGCTGGCAGCAGCGCCTCAGCATTGTCTAGCCAGTAAAAGATGCCTGCAGCTGATCATCTAAGACTGCAAAGGTAGGCCATGCGGACGATGTCTGCAGGAGCTGGAAGTGGTCCTTGATGTTCACAGTGCTTTAAGTGAGGGCTCTGGGCACTGGCCTTGATGCCTCCTGTTGGTAGTTGTTGAGGCCTCTGTGTGGGCCTCTACACCTCAGTACTACCCAGGGTTGTTGAAGTGAGGTGCAGGTGACAGGCCTAAACACCTCAGTACTCAGTTACATGGGGTGGGCCGTAACACCTCCGTACTGCCCACTGTTGAAGTGGAGTGCAGGGGGTGGGGTGGGGCCTCAACACCTCAGTACTGTCCATAGTTGTTGAAGTGGGGTGGGGGCCTCAACACCTCAGTACTGGCCATAGTTGTTGAAGTGGGGTGGGGGCCTCAACACCTCAGTACTGGCCATAGTTGTTGAAGTGGGGTGGGGGCCTCAACACCTCAGTACTGGCCATAGTTGTTGAAGTGGGGTGGGGGCCTCAACATCTCAGTACTGTCCATAGTTGTTGAAGTGAGGTGGGGGCCTCAACACCTCAGTACTGGCCATAGTTGTTGAAGTGGGGTGGGGGCCTCAACATCTCAGTACTGTCCATAGTTGTTGAAGTGAGGTGCAGGGGCGGGAGGGGGCGGGCCTTGCATGCCGGAGGACATCCTTCGCTGCAGGTGAGCCACGAGGGCGGCGGTCTGCTGCTGTTGTTGCTGCATTGGCTGAGCCACCTGCCCTGGCTGCCCTGGCTGCTGGGCAGAAAAAAACCACTGCTGAATGCTTGCCGAGGCAACAAGGATATATGGATATTTATTTGCCAGTGACATTTAAATGCACACAGGAATTAGTCTTGGTGACATTCCACTCATACAGTGCATTAAAAAACAGACGAAACATCAGAATCAGCCATGTATAAAAGTTATAAATAAATATTGTTATGTTCAACAATCTGACGATACAATGTAAGGTACCACACACACATGCTGATATTTCTGGCTGAGTGCGTGATGTAGTTAGTGTCAGCATATTCTATCCCACTTTGCACTACCCCTGGCTATCAGCAACAGTACATACAGCCTTACACCTATGTTTGGTTGCAAAGATCTGAAAAATACAGAAATGACAAAACAATTGACAGAGTTTGCTTCCAAAAAAACACACTCTTTAGTTTGGAAGATATAGTCAAAACAGTCATATTTTGATCATATAAGCCCTCACTGTAACCTTGACCTTGAAGAGAGCAATCCAATTTTTTTGCATGACACTGCGACTGCCCCATGATATGCACCACCACAGCAAGTCTGAGTACAAAGGCTGGTGGTTGAAAAGAAATTCTCTGGACAAAGCTGGTCATGGTAACCCCCCCACCCGGTTACTGTGGAGGAGGGGACGAGGACAAAGAAAAGAAGAGAGGAAAACAACAGGCAAAGGAATGTGAGTAACCAAAGTATCCCTTATCCCTCATCTGACCTGACCGGCATGCCTACAACTGTTCACTCCACCAACAGCCAGACTCGGCCTCACCTGCTGCTGTTGCTGTTGCTGCTGCTGCTGCTGCAAGGCCATCAACTGCTGCTGCTGACGGAGATGCTGCTGCCGCATCTGGACATTGGACATTTGGCCCATGTAGGCCCCCTGGTGCTGGGGGGCGGGCCCCGGCCCCATCTGACTGTAGCCCGACATGCCACTCATGCCAGTGGTGGGCGTCTGCATGCCCGCAGCTCCGCCCATCTGGGACTGCATTCTGTCAAGATCAAGACTGTTTGGTGCCAATGAGGTGCACTTTGCATCTCAGCACAGGTGCAGGGTCAAAAATAGTTTTCATCCATCAATCAAAAGCAGTCCTCAAGTTCACGCAAGAAGGGCATTCCCCGTCATATATTCCCAGTGAGACCATAAACTCCTACTACTGGATTTTAGCTGAGCTGAATTCATCTAAAGTACAGGTCAGCACCATTATAATATGCACTGAGGGCTAAGGGTTTTGAGCTTGCTTCACACACACATCTGCTTTAAAGGATCAGGTCATCCTAATCTTACTCTATGTCATTAGCAGTCTGTGGGTTGTGCAGCAAAGAACCTCTCCTCTGCTCTGATAAACTTCACCCACTCTCACAGTCTTGCACCAACTAAGGCCGGACTGGCCTCCTACCTGTGTCCATCCCACCTTTTGTTCAATGCCCTTTCCTAGACTAATAATTACTGTCACAGATTTGATCGCATCTACTCCTCCCCCCTGGCTTCCAGTCACTGTAGAGGGAACATGTGGGGCAGGGAACTGCTGGGGCGTGTAGCACTCACCTGGGTGAATCAGGGAACTGCTGGGGCGTGTAGCACTCACCTGGGTGAATCAGGGAACTGCTGTGGCATGTAGCACTCACCTGGGTGAATCAGGGAACTGCTGTGGCATGTAGCACTCACCTGGGTGAATCAAGGAACTGCTGTGGCATGTAGCACTCACCTGGGTGAATCAGGGAACTGCTGTGGCATGTAGTACTCACCTGGGTGAATCAGGGAACTGCTGTGGCATGTAGTACTCACCTTGCTGAAGCAGGGAATTGCTGGCCCTGAGGAATGGGCTGCTGGGGCATGTAGCCACCTTGCTGGGTGGGAATGCCCTGCATCATGGGCGCCCCCTGGGGTGGGGTGTATGAGGGCTGGCTGAACCCTGGCGACATCATGCCGCTGCTCATGGGGTCCATCATCCCTGGCTGCTGTGCCGGCACTGACCGATAGTAGCCACCCTGCATACCTGTCACACACACACAATTCATTCAGTGCATCAAGTTTTTGTTTTGCAAAATGATTTGTGCTCTGTAAGTGATATCTGTTATTATTATCAGTTACATATGTGAATGACTTGTCATATGCCTGTACCTTCCCCCTATTTCCTGCTCTTCCTCCCCCCTCCACCCCCCACCCCCCCCCTCCCTCAAATGATTTTGGTAAAACACCATTCCTAGCCATTATGCACCTCTTAGAAACAGGACCATGTCTCAGGACACCAGTTCACAGCTCATTACCTAACGCACTGGACTGGATATCCTGTGACCCAAGTCTGACTCTTGAACGCGACAGGGTGACAGACCATTATAATACTTGTGAAGACTTCTCGGTGCCTGTCTTGCCTTTGTGTGCACAGCATGCACTGAGATCACTCATCACTGATTACAGGTTACTGCTCATGTTAAAGATCCCTTGTCCACCTTTTGCTTTTGACAAGAGAAGGTTTCACAGCCAGTGGCATGGAAACACGCAGATTACACGTAATAGCTGCAGACTAATGAGAACGACCGACTGTGGCTACCCCTGGTGGAAGGAGGAGGAGCAGTACTCACCCTGAGGTTGCCCCATCATGTGGCCCATGGCGCCGGGCTGGGACGTGTTGGGGGGAATGGCACCAGCTCCCGGGTACATGCCAGGGTCCATCCCACGGTTCTTGGACAGGATGTGTTGTCGCAGCAGACTCTGGTTATGCTGCTTCTGGATCATGTACAGGTTCTGACTGCCCGGCTGGCCCTGGAACATCATCATTCAGCTTTAACAGCCGGCACATTGGCCATGCACACCGTGCGCTGGAGACTGGACACCAAGTGTGTGTGCAACAGATGGCTTTCTTGCAATACACAATTTCTGGAAATAAAAAGGAATGTAACTTAGGGGACAATTTCTCTCCCGGGACCGATGAGGAGGACAAACATTGCACTGTCTGCTTTGCTGTGTGCTAATAAGAATGGAGGTTGTTGGCAAAAGACAAAGACATTTTCAAAATTATCCATCTGGCAAGTGTGTGTGCGAATGTCTGTGTGTGTGTGGGGGGGGGGGGGGGGGGGGGGGGGGTAATAAGCAGTGGTGGGTGTGCATACATTTGTGTGTGTGTGTAATGTATGATTTGCTATTTAGCTTCCTGTGATTTGAACTGCTTGTAGCCACTGTTGTTTTCTGCTTGAGGTGTCTGAACAAAGATGTAGTTTACGACTGAATTATGCACAGCAAGCTCAGCTCTATTTTTATGTTAGAAGTTTGCTTTTGATGACTATTTCATCATCATCATTATTATTACTGTTGTGACCCACCTGTGGCAGGTGACCGTGGGTGTTGCGGCGCTGGTGGATCATGGTGTTGAGGGCGGTCTTGGTGGGGCCGGCGGGCATGCTGAAGTGAGGCGGCCGCTGACCCATGGGAGGGGGGTAGTACTTGGGTTGCTGGGGAGCGTACCAGTTTGAGTGGGGACCCGATGGAGGAGGGTACATGATAGGCTCCTGCTGGTATGGGTACGGCCGCAGCTGCCCTGGTTGCTGTGGAATCGCAGAAAAAAAAGCATCTTTCATTTTTCACAAAGAAATACAGGTGGTTAAGAGAAAAGAAGAAGTAGATAACAAAGCATAAGGACAAAACTACATAAAGTCATGCATAAATAAATGCATGAGAAATCCAATCAACACCAAAGCTACACATATGAGATCAAAATTACTGCTTTACAGGAGCTACCTAATGAAAATTAGTTCTTTTAAAAGCAATTATAGAAATTATAATTATCTACAACAAACTAGCCTAGACAGCTTACCACCCTGTTTCACTCCCATCATGACCGTAACCTCCTACCCTTCCTGAACTCAGCTGACACAGTGGGCCTAGTGTAGCTTGCCAGATAACGTCACTAGCCTGTTACACCCAGACCCCCCTCCCCAGACAACACCTGTGGTTCAGGGGAGGTTACACTGGTGTGGAAAGCAGATTGTATTCCAAAAAGTGTCTGGACACCCTGAGTACCATGGAGACATTCGCTGACAACAGATCCAGAAAATAGCACTGAATCCAAGCACCTCACCTGCATGTAGCTGGAACCGCCCTGTGCTTTGTTGCGAGCACGCCGCTTGTTTTTGTTGCTCTTCCTGCTTGTGTCTTGTGCCTGGACGTCCACAATCTCCTTTGGCTTTTCTTCCTGAAAATACCAACCCATATGTCATGGCACGCAGGCAATAAATCTTTCAAGAAACAGCACACAGGCAAGTGATGCAAAGCATTTTACTTGGATTTAAAAAATGTCTTCTTTTTTTTGGTTTTAATCTCTAATGCCCAATGCATGTGAAATAAAATTAAAATGCAAGTTTTAACAGCAGCATTACCAGAAGCAACAGAGAGAGTGAGAGTATGTGTGTGTGTGCATACATAGAGATGTGACATGTCATGCACACATATGCAGAAGCACTGACACAAAACCTCACACAGCTCTAACTCACCTTGAGCTCCAATGAGAGAGCAAAAACAGTAACAACAAAAAAAGGTCCCCTTTTCCTCCCTTTCCCCAACCAAGAATCCCCACACCCGTATGACATTACACGATATCCTTGATGAAGTGTTTTCTATCACATGATGTCCTGAATGAAGCGTTTTTTATCTGTTCTTGGTGGAGAGTTTTCTCTATCCTTGATGAAGCGTTTTCTATCACATGATATCCTTGATGAGGTTTTCTACCATATGATGTCCTTGATGAAGAGTTTTCTATCACATGATGTCCTTGATGAGGTTTTCTATCCCATGATGTCCTTGACGAAGTGTTTTCTGTCATTGACAAAATGTTTTCTACCACAAGATATCCTTGATGAAGTGTTTTTTACCACATGATGTCCTTGATGAAGTGTTTTCTATCACATGATGTCCTTGATGAGGTTTTCTATCACATGATGTCCTTGATGAAGTATATTCTATCTGTCCTTGATGAAGTGTTTTCTATCACATGATGTCCTTGATGAAGTAATTTCTATCATGTCCTTGGTGAAGCATTTACTTTCTGCCTGTCTGACATCACAGGAGACCATGCTTGAATTCTGACTGCTCATGCAAACCCTGGACAAGCAAAGGTGTAGAAAAAGAGCATTTCTGGTTGGTTCAATTCCTCTGAAAAATTTGTTTCTTTGAAGCAGCTGTGTATCAGCGGCACAAAAAGGGTTAACGACAAACAGAGACACAAGCCCACTAAGAAAACAAACAATGCTGACCACTTTTTCTGGAGGCGGCTGCAGTTCCTCAGGAGGCAGTGGTGGGGGCTGCATGTAGTGGGAGTCTGGCTGTCGCAGGGAGTGGGTGTGGTACATCAGCAGGCGATGCTGGTCCTCGTGCGTCAGAGTCTTCTTCTCCAGGCGGATGGCGCCGAAGTAGGACCAGGAGATGGGGGCGGGGTTCTTGTGGCCTTCAATCACCTCCCAGGGACTCATCTTGATCTTCTGCCCCACTTGCAGTCCCTGCACAAAGACAAGCCAGGCAACAGGTTCCCAGTCAGCCCGGGGAGCATCGGCACAGAGCAGAAAAACATTGATAAAGCGTGCATTCCAAATGTGGATGAAAGGCACATGAAAAAAACAGTCTGGCTTCAGGGCCTTTTCAAACTCTTTCCCCAAGGCCCTGGAATACTCTCCTGCAGACTGTGAAAGAACAGGCTTCCTCAAGAGTCTTTGGCAGACGTCTGAAAACTTGTCTGTTTACGGCCCAATGCTAAATTGCTACAATGACTGATCCCGTCCCGTCCCTCCAAATTTTTATTTTTCATTCGGCTTTTCTTCTTTTTGCTGTGTCTCTTTGACAACATTACTGCACCATGAACTGGACTTGTACATGGATACTGAGTGCTCTACAGGTCTACCGTCAAAATCATCACCATGAAAGAACTGATTAAAGGCTAAGAGAGTTATACTGTAATTCCAGCTGAATCTAAGATCCTCACAATCCGGAAAGCAGCCTCATAAGCAAACAGCTTACCAACCCACCAGTATTGTTTGCAACCCCCCCCCCCCCCACCTATATTATTAATAAAGGGCAAAAATCCATCCAGTACATGTACAGTAGAACCTTCTGTCAGCATCCATAAAAGCAGCAGAACATCCACAAAGTAGTATCCTTGTTGGTTGCTGAGAGCTTATGTGATTTTTTATACACAATCTGTACCCAACGAAAGCAACCATCCCATGACAGAGGGCAGCCCTAACAGCAGGCTGCAGATGTTGGCAGCACAAATAACAAGTGATTCATTTATTTATTAACTTGTTGGATGCTGGACACTTTTTTGCCTAACTTAAGACATTCATCCACAAGATATTCCAGCCACTTTTCCTAGGCAGAAAAAAGTGACACACAGATGAATGAAAGTTTAAAAGATTTTTTAACAGACAGATAAAGCAAGGTAAGTAGACAATGGACCTGTTTCTTGGCAATGGAATCAAAGCCGGTGATGCGGTTTCCCTTGGTGTCCACCAGGGTGCCAAAGGGCTCCACGCTGATAACCTCATAGAATCGCTTGGGCACTGGCAGCAACTGACGCAGCCGGTCGGTGGCATCTGTGTGCTTGTCGCCAAGCTCCTTCTGTTCATCCACATAAAGAACACAATTACAAATAATGCTGTGGAGATAAGAAAAACAGGACAAAGTTACAAACAGCTGTCAGTCTTTACAAACACATAAGCCTTTTCTTCTTCTTCTTTTTTAACTCAATATGACTACCAAAGGTGATGTGGATCTCCAAATCTGCTGCCTCATCTGTCTTTAATGTTTTGCTCAGACCAGGTATTAATCATTATGTTTTGTTGTCAGCAGCCACCAGTGCATAACATGACAACAGACCAACAGGTAAAGCTGCAAGAGCCTTCAAGTTGCACATGACAGCTAGAGACACTGACTTGCTGACTTGCTACAGACTTGCTGTTTCATACCAGTTGTGCATGGCAGAGTCTGTAGCCAGAAGACAAATGTGTTTATACTGACCCACTAACCTAAAAGTAATACTGAGATCACTATGAAGAGATGCAGGTGTTCATTGTGCTACCACTGAAAGGCAACTCTGAAATGTACCTCTGGTGGAGTTTATGTACCTTGTATTTACACACATGCCAGGTGAGAGTTACTGTAGGCAGCTCAGGTATTTGTTGTGCTTGTGTTACGTATTTCAAGTGCTAATTAACTCCCTTGTGTGTTGATTCATTTCCAGAGGTCCTGTGGCAGACGCATGTAGCAATTGAGGTCATCCATGGGGTGCAAGAGAAAGATCGAGAGAATCCCTCTGTTTAACTGTGCACATTAGATTGGACTGAACCCTTTGTTTGGATTGTGTGCCACTATAACTGAGGTCAGCACCCCTTCATGCCCCTTGACCTGTCAGCTCTTCTCTTTCACACTCACTGTGAGGTCTACCTGAGACTCATTTAAATTACAGTGTTTGCTCCACTTCTCAAGCTCCAGATGTAACGGCACACCTGGGAGCTGTTTGTCTGTGCAGGCAACTGCTGAGGTGTCACCCCAAGGATACAAGGAAAAGTTGGAAAGCTCTCAAACCTTGAGCTTCTTGATGAGGTTGTGGTAGACTTTCTTGTTGTCCTCCAACTTCTCTTGCCCGTCGCTGATCAGCGTGCCATGAACCAGCACGGACAGCATGTCGATCACAGTGTAGAACAGCTCACTGCCAACACACGCAGACATGTCACGGTGAACACCACTGCACCACCAGGGTTGTGAAAGAAACTGAACAGACAGCCCACCTGCTAAACTGTGAACAAGTTGAACACAGGCCAGGGTACAGGGACCGCATTCAAAACATGGGTTGAAAATGCAACAGACACACATTTGCTATTTTGGGTCAAATTATTTCCCTTTATTTCCCTATCTCAAAATATTCAAACACCTGAATTTTAGGCTACAGACCTTTTTTTTTTTTTTTTTCATCTTCTTTTTTAACAAAAGCTGATTTCAGGCACTCAGACTGAATGGCACAAGAATACCTGCTCTACCTCTGTCCGTCTCTTGATCACCTTTCTTTCTCCATCTTCATTGGTGTGAGCACACACACACACACACACACACACACACACACACACACACACACACACACACTGTGATGTCATGATTAAGTGTAAGAGTGCCAAACAGGGGCTAGGAGAGTGGGGGAGGGGAGAGGAAGGAGAGAGCATGTTCCAACCCCTAAGATATCCAACATCTACAGAAGTGTGCTCTTCCCATAACGCCTGGCAAGCAGAAAAGACATCCATGCTGATGACTAGGAGATGAAGCAAGTACTGTGGTTACCTGGTGGTTTGACAGTCCACTAGACAGAGCAAGCACTGTGGCTACCTGTTGGTTTGACAGTCCACCAGACAGAGCAAGCACTGTGGCTACCTGTTGGTTTGACAGTCCACCAGACAGAGCAAGCACTGTGGCTACCTGTTGGTTTGACAGTCCACCAGACAGAGCAAGCACTGTGGCTACCTGTTGGTTTGACAGTCCACCAGACAGAGCAAGCACTGTGGCTACCTGTTGGTTTGACAGTCCACCAGACAGAGCAAGCACTGTGGCTACCTGTTGGTTTGACAGTCCACCAGACAGAGCAAGCACTGTGGCTACCTGTTGGTTTGACAGTCCACCAGACAGAGCAAGCACTGTGGCTACCTGTTGGTTTGACAGTCCACCAGACAGAGCAAGCACTGTGGCTACCTGTTGGTTTGACAGTCCACCAGACAGAGCAAGCACTGTGGCTACCTGTTGGTTTGACAGTCCACCAGACAGAGCAAGCACTGTGGCTACCTGTTGGTTTGACAGTCCACCAGACAGAGCAAGCACTGTGGCTACCTGTTGGTTTGACAGTCCACCAGACAGAGCAAGCACTGTGGCTACCTGTTGGTTTGACAGTCCACCAGACAGAGCAAGCACTGTGGCTACCTGTTGGTTTGACAGTCCACCAGACAGAGCAAGCACTGTGGCTACCTGTTGGTTTGACAGTCCACCAGACAGAGCAAGCACTGTGGCTACCTGTTGGTTTGACAGTCCACCAGACAGAGCAAGCACTGTGGCTACCTGTTGGTTTGACAGTCCACCAGACAGAGCAAGCACTGTGGCTACCTGTTGGTTTGACAGTCCACCAGACAGAGCAAGCACTGTGGCTACCTGTTGGTTTGACAGTCCACCAGACAGAGCAAGCACTGTGGCTACCTGTTGGTTTGACAGTCCACCAGACAGAGCAAGCACTGTGGCTACCTGTTGGTTTGACAGTCCACCAGACAGAGCAAGCACTGTGGCTACCTGTTGGTTTGACAGTCCACCAGCAGAGCAAGCACTGTGGTTATCTGTTGGTTTGACAGTCCACCAGACAGAGCAAGCACTGTGGTTACCTGTTGGTTTGACAGTCCACCAGACAGAGCAAGGACTGTGGTTACCTGTTGGTTTGACAGTCCACCAGACAGAGCAAGCATTGTGGTTACCTGTTGGTTTGACAGTCCACCAGACAGAGCAAGCATTGTGGTTACCTGTTGGTTTGACAGTCCACCAGACAGAGCAAGCATTGTGGTTACCTGTTGGTTTGACAGTCCACCACCTCGTGGCTGATGAGCTGCAGCAGCAGCATGGCCCAGTCACTGGTGGTGGCATTGGATCTCTGTATCGTGTCAAACATCGCCCCCACCTGTAACATCATCAGCATGGTCATATGCCATAATCCGCTGCATACATCACCACCATCATGACATGGCACACCAGGTGTTAACATGCGACTCCCACTGTATATGCATGTTCCCACTGTTTCCTTTTCATATCATAGTTCAGGAGCTGTGTGAGAGTCGAGGCGGATGTCCTGGGCTGTCCGTCCTAACGAGCCTTCTGGTTTCCGTGGACGTAAAGATTTACTGAACTGTGCTTTTGCACTGGTCACAACTTGTCCCTAATATGTTAACTGACATCGGAGGACACTAAGCAACACTTCATCATCCATCCTTTTTGATATTTGTCTGGGGTTGGGGGTGGGGGTAAGAAGAAAATTCTTTATTTTCTTGACTGAATTGTGTAAGGTTACAAACATAATGGCTTTTAGAAATACTTTTTAAAGAAAAAACACACACTCTTGTCTGCACTTGTAACACACTTGTTTTTAGAGAATGCAAGCTTGGTTGTCTTTAAAGCATGATTGAGAGTGACAAAAACAACTGACAGCACAAACATTCACAAAACAAAAGACTGTGATGATGCAACTCACCAATGATAGCCGAAGCCTCAGTGCTTCATGTAGATGCATACGAATCTTATTTTCATCTGGCGTTTTCTCCTGTAAAAATTACAACAGTAAATCATTATAACTTCCTTATTCCATTTTTGTTCTTCTTTTTGTAAAGATTTTATTAACCATAAGCTCAGATCAGCTAGTATAATCATCACAAGAATAACAGCAGTCATTTCTGTAGTGCAGTATCTAACTGCACACTGCACTTTACAAGGTCATGTCCCGCATATATGTACACAAGACCTTAGACACTGTTCAACCCTGTCATCTTTTAAAGCCAAACCGAAAACCTTCCTCTTCTCACAGTATTTCCATCCTAACTAATATAAGTACCCAGTGTCTGCTACAGTCAGCGTGTGCATGTGTGTGTGCGTGTGTTTGTAGTGCATTCTTGTTTTTGTTTCGTTTTGTTTTTTATAATATTTTATGTAGATCGTTTTGGTAGGACTATGCTGTACATGTGTATAGAATATCATATTCAGGTTAATATGTATCATGTAAGCGCTCAGGGTGTTGATGAGCGCATGATAAATGTACTTTGTTATTATTATTACTGTCTTAACAAACACAGCAGGTAAGTTTTCACCTGGTTCTGTCTTTAGCTAATCCCCCCTCCCCCTCCCTCCCTAGAGAAAGTGTAAACTAACCAGAATTTCTTTGGTGTTGTTGATGAACTTCTCGAGCTGTGACATGAGTGAGTTGAGCAGCCCCTCCCTCTGCTCGTCCTGCCCCTTCAGACAGGTCTGCACCAGTGACAGGAAGGGCTGGTGACCCAACAGCGACTGGCTGTCACACACACACAGCAACATGGGGTCAGCAATGCTCAACGGCATTCTCTTTTCTTCACCAAAGACTGTCCACACACCCCCAAAAGTGAAAAGTGAGAAGAAAAAGAAAAAAGAAAAAAGCAAGAAAAAACAGAACAGAAGGAAAAGGTAAAGCTCTACTCCCCCCCTCCCACAAAAAAAACTTAATACAGCTATGCGATTCAACAACCCTCACAGTGTATGGAGATAGCTGCCTGATCTCCCAGAAAAGAACAAACCAACACCCATGCCACCCCAGCCTGCCATGTTAACTGTTCCTCCCCAGCAGCCAGCTGACCTCTTGAGGTTGCGGTCCTTCTCCTGCTTGCTCTTGGCAGAGACAAAGAGGTTGTTCCCACTCTCCAGCACCTGCCCCGCCAGCTTCAGCACCTTGCCCTGGATGGCGCTGGGCAGGCGGGAAATCAGCGGTCCCACCAGCCACACTGTCTCCGGGTCAGAACTGGACCTGAAAGGAAAAGAGAATGATTTTTTTATATTTTGATTCAAATAAATAATTGTGCATCAAAATTTTATTCACAGACACAGGACGCTACCGACTATAATGCGCATAGATCAGTGATGGAGGGATGGGGGGGGGGGGAGGAGGGGGGTATCGCCATACAGACCAAAATAACGGCAGCTTGTGCGTTTATTTCATCATCCAGATTCCACCCTTCATTGATTGGACTTGTGGTGGCGGGGAGGAGTGCGGAGCCACGGCTGAGATCACGCAGAGTTTGCAAATCGATCTAGTGTTGAGTAACACGGCAGCCACCAGTAAGCCGTAACTTGCTGAATCGATGGTCAGTCATTTTGCGTATGGTGACACAGCGATGTGGCCAAAATGCATACAGCACTCAAAAATGCAATATTTACGCAAAATTTTGCATTGAGCATACATTGATATACATTTGACAAACAACTAGAAACCACATGTATGAACATATGCTACACATTTAACAAACTAGAAACCACATGGATGAATATATGCTACGCATTTAACAAGCAACTAGAAACAACATGTATGAATATATGCTACCCATTTAACAAATAACTAGAAATCACATGGATGAACATATGCTACATATTTAACAAACAACTAAAAACCACATGTATGAAAATATGCTACACATTTAACAAACAACTAGAAACCACATGTATTAACATATGCTACACATTAAAATTTCAACAAACAACTAGAAATCACATGTATAAACATATGCTACACATTTAACAAACAACTAGAAACCACATGTATGAACATACGTTACATATTTAACAAACAACTAGAAACCACATGTATGAACATATGCTAGACATTTAACTACAAACTACATGAACATATGCTACACATTTAAGAAACAACTAGAAACCACATGTATGAACATATGCTACACATTTAACAAACAACTAGAAAGCACATGTATGAACATATGCCACACATTTAACAAACAACTAGAAATCACACATATGACTATACAGACTTGATCTCCTCCTGCGGTGAGCTGCCTCCAGCCAGTTTGATTTCTGTCTGCTGGTGAAACAGGTCAATGGTCGCTCGTGCAATGTGGTCCAGAATACTGTTCGTCTCCTGTTGAACACGTGCATATATGTATATGTGTAGAAAATCTGCATCAAACTACCCTTTGGTGCAAGTTGCACTATCATTACATCTCAAGACATGAGAAGTTCTAATGCATGAACTGCAGCAACTCTGTATTACTGATATCAAATAAAACTCCTGCATTTGTGATCATCATCATCATTCCAATGCTTTTATCTTTGAATGAGCTGGTTATATATCTTGACCCATTTATTGCTCTTTTCTTTAACCGGTTCTGTTGGCTGGCATTTTGGACTCTATCTGTTTTGTAGAAAATCCTGGGACAATTTCCATACCAATCTTACACACCAAACTGAAGACAAAGTCTGCTTAACACCTTCCAGCTGGCCCCTGAATGACTTCACTCTTGCCACTTGATGCAATATGGTGGATCTCTGAATTGAACATATCCCCTCCCAATGTCTGCTTGTGGTAAATGTTCATAATGCTCTCAATCTCTTCAAAATGCAGGTGAAAACTGCTTGATATGTAAGAGGTCATCCATGGGGTGCAAGAGAAAGATAGAGAGAATCCCTCTGTTTAACTGTGCACATTAGATTTGATCCACTGGCTTCAGTGGATTGTGTGCCACTATAACTGAGGTCAGCACCCCTTCATGCCCCTTGAACTGTCAGCTCTTCTCTTTCACACTCGCTGCCATGAGACCCCTTTAAATTAGTGTTTGTAATTTGTATACCAAACTCAGGTCTGCTATTTTGCCTGTGGTTCTTCAGCAGGGTGATAAGTAATAATAACAATAATAATAATGGATACTTACAGCACCTAACCCACACAGGCCCTAAGCGCTTATGCCTTCTTTACATGTACATATTGTCAAAATTCAATGCATACAACACGAACACACACACACACATGCACACACCCAAGCACGCACATACACACACAAATGACAAGTATTAATGAAGTGAAACATGCAGAAGGTGAGGAGGAATAGATAGATTGGTTTTTAACACCCACTGAAGAGTACCACTTACAGCCTGAGTGGTAGCCTGTTCCAGCATCAGCTTCAGCTCCAGGTAGGACACGCGCAGCGACCACTGGTCCAAGTTCTGCAAAACTCTCTCACTGTATTGTCGATTCAGACCATGCACATATACAATGTAATATCAAGGCTTAGACTGGATGAATTGTAGATCCAAGGGAGAAACACAGTGTTCTGCCTGGCAGTCAATTACCAAGCAAAACGTAAGCAAAAAATGGTGCTATGTAGCTTTACATTACAGAAGCCGGAGTAGAGTGGGAACTGCCTGAGGGTATGTTTCAAACAAGAACAGCCACCACAACAAAAATGGTCTCCTATGAACATCTTTCTAGACACTGTGTTTCACAAAAATAACACCTCCCAAGAAAAACTTTCAAAATGCCACATAAAAGCAAGTTCTTCTTTTCTTCACTCATATATGCTGCACGGACACACACAGAGAATTACACAGACACACATAAAGAATTATACAGACACACACTGACAATTACACAGACACACAGAGAATTACACAGACACACACACGGAAGATCTGCAAGACGATGCCAAAGACAGAGATGGATGGTGTGACTGGAGGTGCGAGGTCTCACCATCAGGACACGGTTAATGAGCTGCTTGTGGTCAGACTCACTGACATCCAACGAGCCTGGCAAGCCCGCTGGGTAACAGATGGTGTGTAGCAGCTGCTGGGCCTGTGGACACAGAGGGACACAGTTGACGTCTTCCTGCTGGCAAAGTGTGTGGAGCAGTGTCAAGAACATAAAGCACAAATTTAAATCTGTCAAAGCCCACACATCCCTCTCCTTTGTCTCCATCACCCTTCCCTTACTATCAACATCCCTCTCCCTTGCCTCCATCACCCTTCCCTCATCACTGACATCCCTCTCCCTTGCCTCCATCGCCCTTCCCTCATCACTGACATCCCTCTCCCTTGTCTCCATCACCCTTCCCTCATCAGACATCCTTCTCCCTCATCTCCATCACCCTTCCCTCATCACTGACATCACCCTCCCTTGTCTATATCCCCCTTCCCTCATCACTGACATCCCTCTCCCTTGTCTTAGACATGCTCTCTCTTTGATGTTCCCTTGTCACAAACATCCTCTCCCTCTTCACTGACCCCATGCACCCCCCTCCCCATTAAACTCTCATAATTCTTGATCCTGACCCAAACAGAGTCTCAAAAGCCAAGCCCCAGCAGCAAATGACCTGTTTGTTGCTGAGCATGGGGTCGATGAGAAGGTCACTGGTGAAGAGGTGGTCCACATCCTTCAGGAACTTCTCCCGCACCCACTCCTGCTGGCAAATCTCCTGTAATGCGTGCTTGGCAAAGTCGTTCAGACCTTTGCTCTCCATCCCATTTTTGCTGGATCTGAATGAGGAAAATGTTGGCTTGTCCGCATGATGAAGCCTTCACTCAAATATACCTACAATCAACTGTATGAAATAAATGAGATATTTCCACACAGGGGGTCCCCCTTTAACCATCCAGCAAATAGAAATGACAGCCTGACAGACAGCTGGCAGATGTCAGCTGTTAGCTAATGGTGTGTTGGTTTGATAGGTCACAAGGGGAGGGTTTTGCTTTGTCAGATGACAGAGGTTACTCAGTCAAGAAGACCGTGGAAGCAACACCATTAACATTTTTATTATTTTAAAATGCACATGCATACACAAGCATAAAAGACTTATTCTTGCTCTGACTGATCATCCATGGAGCACCTAGACAGCAGTCTTCAGACCAGCAAGACCATCTGGGACTGGAGGTTCAGAGGGAGGGTCTCATGAAGAGGGCCCGACACAGCCCACACTGGCCTCTTTCTACTGCAACAGCAACACCACTGACAATGCGTACCTCTGATGACAAATCCTTCAGATCAGACTCTTGTCTACCTTTAAGTTTGGGGCCTAGTGACTAATACTGTGTTACATGACTTACCCCAGTAATACTGTGTTACATGACTTACTCCAGTGATACCATGTTACACAACTTACCCCAGTAATACTGTGTTACATGACTTACTCCAATGATACCATGTTACATGACTTACCCCAGGACAGCATCCATGTCCACATCACCATCCGCTAGGTTCTCCAGCAAGGAGCTGATGTTGCGCTCATTCTGCCGAGCAGACCCGCATTTTTTGCCACCATCATTGGTCTCATCACCTGGAGGGATGGGCAAGTTAATGGGTAAACAAATGCCAAAATGACAAACAGCCCATGTTTTTACCAGCATAACCCTCCCTCTTTCCACCGCTAAACACCAACTAAGAGAGAAACACAGATGATCATTTTCATGCAAGTTACTAACTGGATTTTATTGTCCTGTAAACCGCACTGGGTCAGCTCAGGATGATCATTTTCATGCAAATCTAATCTATATCAAAACATACCCTGGCAGGTTACATGGCACATTCATTCCCTAATCAGAGACTGTCAACACCGACATTATACAGTTTTAGCAAATCTTTGACTAGACAGAACTCTGTGGTTAATCTGTAAAGCCAAAAAAGTATGGTGTGTTAAGATCCCTATGTCAGGGTTACTTTCAGCCCAAGTAAACCTCACAACCCGAGAAGCACATCACTGAAATCTTCTCGCCCAGAGTCAAAGGGCAGCTGTTTGAAGGCAGGTAACGCTTTAATTGTGTGTCTGACAGCATGTAGTGGTGTGGGGAAAGAGCCGCACACTCTACTTCCACACCCAATGCTAGGTGAACGTCAAGGCTTTAGCTCAGGAAGACCAACAACAAACACTATATTCTTCACCATCTCCTGCAACAAACACCACCTGGCAGCTTTCCTCCGCTCATAATGGCAGACCAGTGTTACATAAAGATTACAGAGTCAGGCCATAAATCCCATTAAATGCTTACACATGCCCACAGCAGCACTTCAGTACCTACCCAAGATGAGCATAGCTTTGAGGATGGCGGAGAGCGGGCCAATGGCCACGTCGCTGTGAGAAGCGGCCAGCAGCTGGCGGTCGCAGGCCTCCTGAACCATGGGCACAATCTTGGTGGTGTAGGGCCCCGCCGACTGCTCCGAGGTCAGCAGCGAGGGCTTGAAGAGACGCAGCAGCAGGTGGCAGGACAGTCGGGCTCCCGGCTCTGCATCCTGGTCGCCTCCAGCTGGCAAAGTAATCATTCTCTCACATACTGATGCCTTCAGCTGGCAAATCAATCATTCTTTGACATACTGTTACCTCCAGCTGGAATATCAAATATTCTTTGACATACTGTTACCTCCAGCTGGCAAATTAGTCATGCTTTGACATACTGTCTTACATAAATAAGTAAATAAGTTGGGTTTTTTAATGCCCAGTCAACCAGGATGGTTATATCAGGATGAAGACAGACTGAGCGAGCAATGTGGATGATAAAGTCCTACAGGGGGAAAAAGTGAGACGGGTGGGGGGGGGGCGGGGGGTGGGGGGGGGGGGAGCTACACACCAGAAGGACAGGCAGCCAGCAGACTGGGCAGAGCGATGTGGATGATGAAGTCCTGCAGGGAGAAACAGTGGCGTGCCACCAGGATGGCTGTGAAGACTGCAATGTTGTCATGGAGAGACAGGTCTGCCACCTAAAACCAAAGTGCTTCAGGTCACAAAACAAGCTAAGAACACAACCCTGTTCAGATATAAAACTGTGGTTACCTGCAGTGTACATACATCACAGGCCATCATATCAACCAATCAAGCCAGCCAATCACAAAAATAAAATCAACTGTGTCCTACTGGTCCACCTGAAAACATGTCCAACCATGCAAAATGTATGAAACTTCACATTAAAATTCAATACAAATTCAACCACCAACATGAACAATCCATTACACTCTCAGCTGATCCACTGGTAGAACCAAACCATCTATGCATTACTGAATATGGGTTATCTAACTAACAAGAGAGGTGGTGACAAATCGTACAACAGAAAATGCTGCCATGGGCCCAAGGCTCAACACTCACATCTATCTGTGTAAGGACATCAATGAATCCGCTATTGTGATTGGATGAGCAGCACAGTGACCTCAGCACCCCCAGCCAATCGCTGGTCAGAGTGTTGCACTTGGCTGTCAGCTGGGCGCAGTAGATGGAGATCTGGTTGAGGCTGCAGAGACAATCAATGCCAGTTATCATCAGTAGTGACCACGGTGGGCAAAGTGCACCACAGCCAGTTAACATCAGCAGTGACCACGGTGGGCAAAGTGCACCACAGACAGTTATCATCAGCAGTGACCACGGTGGGCAAAGTGCACCACAGACAGTTAACATCAGCAGTGACCACGGTGGGCAAAGTGCACCACAGACAGTTATCATCAGCAGTGACCACGGTGGGCAAAGTGCACCACAGACAGTTAACATCAGCAGTGACCACGGTGGGCAAAGTGCACCACAGCCAGTTAACATCAGCAGTGACCACGGTGGGCAAAGTGCACCACAGCCAGTTAACATCAGCAGTGACCACGGTGGGCAAAGTGCACCACAGCCAGTTATCATCAGCAGTGACCACGGTGGGCAAAGTGCACCACAGCCAGTTAACATCAGCACTGATCACTGGGGGGCAACGTGCACAACAGCAAAACAAACAAGAGGCTAGGAATGATGGTTTCTTAAAGGGCCCCTGAACACTGATTTTGACCGATTTTAGCTTTAGATCTCCTCTTTGCTATATTCCACTGACTAAATATTTTCACACAGTAAATAGAGGTATATATCCCATGCCTCAGTAATCATTTCATATTTTTCAAGTATCTTAAATGCTTATGCATCGCAAAACAAGACCAATATGTCACGGCAGAATGGGCAAGGGAAATAACAGCTGCAGCCGTGTGATCGTACATGCTTTGGCCGAGAGTTTACTTGGAGCCGTAAAGTCAATGGCTAATCGTGACGTCACGATAAGACTTGACTGCCATTGGCATTGTTGCTTCTACAGTTTCAGTGCACAAAACTCCAGATAAATTTGCCTGAAAAGTTGGAAATGGCAACTGGATGGGCATTCCAGTACGAGCCAGTTGCGGATATCAATTTTGGCATCGACTGGGAGTTTCAAGTGATGAAGAAGTGTCATGAGAATAGTGATGGTTATGCTTTGTGTTTATTGTATATTGTGATGTGTGCGATACTACGTGTTCTTGCATACTTCTTAAGTGTTAATCTTTTACATATGTACACTGTCTTTGTGGCTTTATGTGTGGCACATTTTCCTGTGAAGGAACAAAGAAGTTCTTGACTTGACTTAACTTGACATAAGAGCACAGAAGCAAAAATAACTGTGCCAACGACAAACAGATGGAAAGCCAAACTAACCCTAACTAACTCCTCACTAACCCAGCCTCCATCTAGAAACACAATGCCTGCAGACTGATAAAGCAAATCGCTAATCAGGACTACCAATGACATAGAATCGGGATGTAAACAAATGCAGACGAAAAGAAAAATTCAAAATGGCTGCCCTAATCAGGCAAGCTAACAGCGGTTACGCATTGGCCAATAAGCCAGAGATAAAAACGAAAGACGTATGGTGGAAGAGAAGACAGGGAAAACAAAACAATGACAACAACAAACAAACATTTTCTGAAAAGAAAGAGGAGGCAGGAAATGTCAGCGAGCAACGTGACAAAGGCTGGATACATGTAATCCATGTACACGATACAACCCACTTAGCAGTGACAACAACATTGCGGGGCAGCAGACGCTCATGAGACTACCCCCCTCACTCGTACATCATAAATGAACGCTATAACCCAAGAAACAAAAGGAGCTGAAAGAGAAAAAACAGTCAATGGCAAGGACCGACCCAACCCCAAACCATAACCCAGGGAGGCCACAAAATCACTAATCTATTGAACTAGAACGAACAAAACTTTTTCATCTTTACGTATGATGGAAAAAAACATGGATAATTTGGGAAAATAAAACACCCAATAAAAGGCAGGCTCCCTGATGAGGTCTAGCCTGTTGTGAAAGCTAGAGTAAACACAATGAAAAAGACCGAAATGCCACGCACCTAACAAGGCTCGAGAAAGATGGAATGACAAGGGGGAAATAAACAAAGGCCCAACTACTGGCAATGGCGTCGGAGCTTCATCCTTGGAGATTCGAACTGGAAATCTTTCCAAGTCGGTTACCCTGTGGACATGTATTTGAGCCCAAACTGAATGCTCAGCAGGCTGCAATTTGTGAAGCATTTTTTATATTTTTTAAATGCTTTGAGCAGAGCACATCGTGGTGTTTTGATTCCCACTTCTTTGTGGCTAGGTCCCATCGATTCATTGCCATTTGCCACTGTCGTTTTCTGGCTTCATTTAATTTTTTTTTTTTTTTTAAAGGAATAGCATGGAAAGAAAACTCCTTTGTCAACTTTTCACAGCAACCAACTGCAGCACACTCACTCAGCATGCTTTAACTGATTTGCCAGACCACTTTCGATTCAATTTTGTTCAAGTCGTTACTGAGCCATGCCGGTCAGTTGTCTTGTTGTGACACCACGGAGGTCATGTGACCGAAAACAGGATTTTCAGCTGCAGACGACGCAGACGCTCGAAACGTCGTGTTTGTTTTCATTCAAATCCATACTTTTACGTACCTCAGGAAAATGTCAATCTATCAAACGAACAGCGTGTATGTTAAACTTTATTTATATAGTACAAAGTAAGTGATATTTACGACTTAAAATCAGTGTTCAGGGGCCGTTTAATAAGACACAATGAAACAGCCTACTTATCCTACAGGTCATAAAAAAACACGTGCTGTGTTTCCACATTTGCTGAGCTCAAACACTAGCTTTTCCACCAGTTGGGCACATTCCCCCGCAGCTTCCCACTGTATTTTCCACAGGCATCTTTTGCTTCTTCTTTCAAAATCAATCCTGGTGGCCAGGTCAGATGGTCAGTCAAGTGGAGTGGCTGTACTCACGTTTCTGTGCTGGGAGACTGAGCGATCTCCAGCAGACAGTTGCAGACAAAGCTGTAGCGATTCTGTGGATTCTCCAACAGCCTGGTAATTTCTGAGTTCACCTCAAACCTGGCACAAAAAGAGTTGCCCATCAATACACAACTGGTCTCTGACAAAGCATTCATTTAATGAACAGAATAAACCAATGCATATATGTTTCAAGAAGTGGACCAAATAGCATCTGGATGAATGTTTCTTGGGGGAATGAACAAAAGAGCTGGCCCTGATTGGGGGGGGTGGGGGGGTGGGGGGGAGAGAAGAAGACAAAAATGAAGAAGAAAGAGCAGAAGAAGACAGATGACTGGTTTTAACACACACACAAATGCGTCGGTGATAATTATGAGGGTAAGAAAAAGCAAAGTGCCCACTCACTGTCCTCTGATGTTGTGGATCATGTAGGTGGTGTCCAGGGAGTGGTTGGGGGAAGAGGGCACCACTGCTGCATAGAGGGTCGTTGACATCCTTGTAAAGGCCGGTGTGAACAACTGATCAAAGTCCACCTGTCAGGTCAAATCACAGTACAATCAGTCCCGAGGCAAAAGGAACAAATCCATGGTCTCCCTTTTATTTTCTACAAAGATACACAGTTCTGGCTGTCAACCCTCCAATCCATGCAACAAACCAGCCAACACTCAGACCAACACTCAAAATCAGGAAAATAAAATGTTCTACTTTAACTCCACTCTTCTGTGACCATAGTTATAAAAAGTGGTCTCCAGAAGTGATGTCATCATTTGCAAAGGTTGAAAGCTGTCATTCAAACAGTAGTGCCATGACCAGCTAGCCCGCCAATTCCAGATCATCAGGCACTCACACTTCGTAACATGACTCAGAAAACTTGAGAATGACAAAAAACAATTTGGGGATGATGATGAAGACAAAATCAGGAGCACGATGTATTGCTGTGCTCCTATCAGACATCAGATTCCAAAATATCATGTTTGACAAAAAAATAAAAAAATTCACACTGATCCATGTCCACAATTCTAATCATTTCACAGGTAACACCATAAAGCATATATAATAATAATAATAATAAAGAGGATTTCTAGAGCGCCCATCTACCACACTAGGTGGCAGCACAAGGCGCTTTACAATAACAATAACCACACACACACACACACACTTGATGTTATACATCTTGATGTAATAACGGTAATGACACAGAGGGTAAAAACGAAAGTGATGAAGATGACCATAACAATAATGCCTACACACCTTCAGATAGCTGGTGGTACTGAACATATCATACAGGAATGAGAGCATGTTGCGCTCCTCTGTGGAACAGTTGACCGGATTGCAGACGTTGACCACCTTCAGTGCCTCCATCAGCCTGCACAAAGGGCCAGCAATGCAGTCATGTTTATCAGTTACTTCATCCCTCTAGCAATCCAGAAGGCAATAAATCAACCACAAGTAGCTCAATCAATCAAATGATCCACCCATCAGTCAGTGAAATAAGTCATCAATCCTTCCATCAACCAATCATGCAGTTATCATGGACATGATCAATCTCTTGGTCAGCAACACACAATCCTTCAATCCATCACAGTCCATCAAATACATGATCAGTCTCTTGGTCAACAACACACAATCCTTCAATCAGTCAATCATACCACCCATCAAATACATGATCAGTCTCTTGGTCAGCAATACACAAACCCTCAAATCAATCAAGTACACATTCCATCAAACAATAATCAATTTCTTGGTCAGCACCACACATACTTCAATCAGACAGTCCATCAAGTACATGATCATTCTCTTGGTCAGCCACACACACAACCCCTTAATCAATCATCAACCTCTAGGTCAACCATACACACAATCCATCAGTCAATCAGTCATCAATCTCTTGGTCAGCCAGACACAATCCATCAATTAATCAGGCATCAATCTCTTGGTCAGCCACTCCCACATAATCCCTCAATACATGATCATTGTCTCTAGTGCTTACGATTTAAAGACTTCAAAGACGATTTCCCTGGAGGCCAGAAGGTAGCAGGTGTATCTGCGCAGAACTCCCACCACCCGCAGGCACAGCTTGGTGGTGTAGCGCACCATCATGGACGACTCCGTGGAGAGCAGCTGCCGCTCCACGTCGCACAGCATCTTCAGCAGCTGAAAGTGGAAACAAGTTACAACATCAGGGAAGCATCTTCAGCATCAGCAACATCTACTGACTTAACAACGCTTAACTAAAAGAAAAAGGAAAAAAACCTGCAACAAAGTTGACTGCTAGTGGTCTGAAACAATTGTGGCCAAGAGTTAGCAGGTGTTTGCAAATACATATGTGCATTAACCCATTTACACACTTTGTGCATGTTTCGTGTTGTCCCATTCTTTTGAATCTTTTGTGTGTTTGCAACACTAAACTAACAGTACCAACAGCCTCTCTTTTAGGAAAAACTCCCATTTGACACTGTTAACAGAAACACCAGCGTTAGCACTTCTGTCACTCTTTCTAATACCAATCCCCTTCAACACCTTTAAAAGAACAATTTTAGCACAATTACCACTCTCTTTCTGTACAAACTTCTTGAACAGCACCATGAACAGAATACTGTTAGCATAATCACCACTCTCTTTTTTGTATGAGCTCCCTAAACAGCACTGTTCACAGAACACTATCAACATGTCAACACAATCATTGCTGTTTCTCTGGATCAAGTATCTCCAACACTTGTTAACAGAATGTTAGAACAAATATGACTCTCTCTCTGCAGCTGTAACATGACTGTCAACAGAACAGGTAGGTACAGAACAGAGAGCCACCATTGCCTCTTTGTGCATCAACTCTCACATCTCTTCTACTTAAAACCAGACTCTACACCAACTTTCACATCTCTTCTCATTAAAACCAGACTCTACACCAACTCTCACATCTCTTCTCATTAAAACCACCAGCTCTCACATCTCTTCTCATTAAAACCAGACTCTACACCAACTCTCACATCTCTTCTCATTAAAACCAGACTCTACACCAACTCTTTATGCCACAGGTCATTTCCATCAGGCATCAAGTCCACACCAGAGTCATAAATCACACCAACTGCATTTTCAACCAGAATAAATAATGGTCCCCACCAGGATCAGAATGAGCTTTGATAACCCCTCTAGCTCTCTGTTTGGCTTTGTGAAGCAAAGAAATAGCAGCTGATTCGGTTTTGGCAGGGACTGACGCACTCAATCGGCTCCTTGTGATAAGCTTACTCTCTCTAAAGCCCCCCAGACCTAACACCACCTGAACAATCAGTTACTTGCTTTTTCTATTTCCTTCTACACTTTGATCTAACTTGCTATTTTCCTTGTCCCAAAACTCACATCCACCACAAAGTTCATGAGGCCGTTGAGGTTGAGAGCATTCTGCATCAGCTCAAAGAGGAAGGCGATGGGCTGCACCTGCGGCAGGTAGGGGGAGTTGGACTCCACAAATGCCCGCATCTGATCCAGGATGGCCGTGGTGCACTGGGCCGTCACAGAGTGCTGGTCATGGTAGGACAGCTTCTGGAACTTCTGCATCAGTGCCTCCAGGTTGGAGGTGGAGATTGCAGCGGGTGTTGCTGGGGTGGAGGAGGAGGGGGTGGAGCACTCCGCCCCACCTGGACACAGGTTGCCTGTTGAGAATGACTGACAATGTTAATCATGATGGCCAGCATGGTGTTTGTCTTCTACCTGCTGGTGGTGCTGAGGGAGACTGGTGATCAAGATGACGGTGATGATGTTAATGATGACGGTGAGGATGGTGTTTGCGTTCTACCTGCTGGTGGTGCTGAATGGTGATCATGATGATAGTGACAATGGTAATGACAGCAAATGGGGATGTTAACCATGTTGATCAGGTTAATAATTCTGGTGATGAATACATTATTTAAGAACAGACACAGTGCAGCTTACTTCAAATGTTCTCCCACTCTATCACAAATCAGGCAATGACATTTAATGGCCCCCCTCCTGAGAAAAAGGAAGAAAGAAAGAAACATAAAAAGACATAAACCAACATAAAGAACCAATATAAGGGTGGGAGACATGTACATAACATTCTTGCTCTCTGTTTTCTTCTTACCTGTAGCAACAGTCTCTTTGGCTTCTTTGTCTTTCTTCTTCTTCACTTTGCCCACATCTCCACTGACAACGTCAATGCAGTTGCGCTTGGAATAAAGCTTGACAATCTCTTTGGTGGTTTTCCTCAAGCTGTGTCGCGCTTCCTCGCGTGCTTTGCCCACACCATACAGGACGATCAAACGCTGGTTGTACTCATGTGAGGAGCAATCCTCCTGTCAAACACAGTGCATTACGAACAGTATTACATTCAGGGCCTTGCTTTAAACAGACTAACTTAGAAAAGACCTCTGGTTGAGCAACCATGCCACCCTCCTTCCTGTAAGCATGCAGTTTGTCTGCCTGACAATGTCTTACTTGTTTAGAAGTTACATGAATGCACAAACAGCCAAGCACAAACACCCAGTCTCTGTCACACACACTCATACATGTGTGTGTGCATGTGTATGTATGTGCATGCATATGTGTGTGTGTGTGTGTGTGTGTGTGTGTGTGTGTGTGTGTGTGTGTGTGTGTGTGTGTGTGTTTTATCATAAGCAACCTGGATCTTATTGTGTCCTTAATATATCACTACATGCTGTTTAGCATGGCTGAATGCCAATATTCAACTTGCTTTTCCTTTTAATGCCATTCGCACTGCAATGAATATCAGCACATCTACTGCAAGCCATCTGAATATCTCTCCCTTCCTTTCACTGCCTTTAGGTCGGTCAGTCTGCCTGTCTCCATCTCTCCCTTTCCTTCTCCCACAGGACTAAACAAAAACCTAAACACACAGAACCAGCTGTGCTGCACAAATGTCCCCAGACACCACTGACCTGTGGAATGGGCATGTGTGTGGCATAGATGAGATGTCGGGAAGGTCCCCTGGGCACCTGCTGCTGATGGGAGGGGTGGTGGGAGAGGCCGAGGAGATGGGAGGGCATGGGGTCACCCATGCTGGCAATGGGCATATCCTTCTCCGACTTGACGGACTTCACAGAGGCTGCAAGGAAACACCCAACCATGCACAGCTCTTCACAAATGTTTATGGATACAACATACACTGTTTTGTTGAAAATTTGATCCAAGCGACATTGCAAACAGACTACTTGGCAAGCTCTTCCAAAATGTTTATGGATACACTGTAAGCTTTTCATTGCAAACTTGATCCCAACACAAACAGATTATTTGGCAAGCTCTTCTGAAATGTTTATGGCTACAATGTAAGCCTTTTCATTGCACACCTGATCCCAATGCAAACAGATTACTTTATTTTGTTGTTGTTTGTTTGTAATTCATGTGTGGCACCCACGTTTTCCTTTGATTCATTTAAATGGAACACAGAAGTACTTGGCTTGACTTATTGGGCAAGAACAATCACTCAACTTCTGACAGCAATGGGGTAGGATGTCCAAACAAAAAAAACTGTCTTGTTTCCATTTCATTCAACATGATGTTCCAAGCAGCTCACATATCTGTTCTTTTTATTTCAACAATAAGTGGTCCTGTGAGGGCTGCTCATCTACACTCTTCTTCTTTGTCGTCATTGTTTAATCAGGTACAAAAAGTCCATTAACAAAGAGAATGAAAGAGAAAAGCTTCATGAACTGCAGTCATTTAAAAAAAAGTGACTGCTTCTTTGCAGTTAACACCAAATCAACTGTAAAGTTCATATGCTAAAAAAAAAAGAGAAAAAAAGAAGAGAAAAAAAGAAAGAAAGACAGAGATAGAGAGAAAAAGAAGAAAGAAGAAAAAAATAAAACAAAAACAGGTCATCAAATCAGAAGTTAAAGCCTGACCTACTGTTGATGTGACACATCATTAATGTTGGAAGAGGACTGTGACAAATGAAGCTGAATGGACCAGGAAGGCAGAAATTACAAAGGTGGAACATCCTGGCAGTAGGTCAGCATGCAGAGCTAATTCTGACCTACTCTAGAAGAGGGAACCTCTGATAGTTCTGGGTTCTCTGCAGAGGGCACAATGTCCACATCCAGCGGACCCCAACTGTGCAATTTGAATGAGCAAGCAAAACGTAAAGGACGAAAACACAGCCACTAATCTGAGAACTTTCTGTGTGTGCCCTGCCAGTTGCTGCCCTTGTATTTTTGTTCAGGGGCCAAACCATCTCTCACTGACATTTGGCTCACCATATAAACATTGTCTTGCGCATGCATGTTTATGTATGTATGCATGCATGTGTGTGTGTGTGTGTGTGTGTGTGTGTGTGTGTGTGTGTGTGTGTGTGTGTGTGTGTGTGTGTGTGTGTGTGTGTGAGTGAGTGACAGTTGCTAGAGCCCAAGAGAGTACATCAGAGAGAAACCCCAAAGTATAATGCAAAGAGGAAGAAAAGGTGATGTGGAGAAGTAAGGCCCACAGGGGATGGAGAGTTCACTGACACAGACAGAACTGGCAGCAGGTAACTCCAACCCCATGCACTGCACACAACAGGAAGACACACAACCCAATACAAACATACACCCATCTTTTCAGCTGCCAGAAGGGAGTAGGTGTTTGTCATATTAGGAGTAGGTGTTTGTGTGTGTGTATGTGTGCTCAAGTGAGAGCATGTGTGGGCATCATTGTGAGTACCAGTGTAAGTGCAGGTGTTGTTTGGAATGATAAATGTGGCTGGTGTGCATGAGCATATGTGTATATATATTTGTGTGTATATGAGCCTGTGACAAAAGGTGCTCCCGCTTAACCCGGGTATGTTTGTATGCTCCTATTTATTTTCGTCTTACTAGAGTTACATGAAACTGTGGTTGCTTTTATTCAGTATGCATTGATGAGTAGTTAAAGTAAAAATTGGCAGCTTTGGTCACCAAGAAGAGGATTAAAAACAAAAATACTTGACGAAAATCGACGAAAAGCGGCTTCCGGAAAGTGGGACAACGTGGCTTGTTTGACTTCAGCTCAAAACCGCAACTAACCAGCTGAACTATTCTTCACAACTTGTACACCATTTGACTACTGAATAATCTAAATTTAGTATCCAGTCGATTTGTAAGCCATGCGTGACGTTTCATAACCAAAAAAACGAAACTGAAAATACACT
>OY757554.1:7241756-7251756 GCA_963584105.1 Alviniconcha strummeri
CTGGTTGTTATACTGACATAGAAAACAAAAGCCAAAAGCCAATCTCACAGTTTAATGTATTGTGGTCAGATCATATGACAGCCTCATAGTCTGATTAATGCGCACAGTTGATGCAATATCTCAGATTGTGCCAAATGCCCCTCACATTTTCCTTTATTTAAAACTCATAAAACATCGCCAGTCAACTAAGCAATGTTTCTCTGTTCAACATATATTTTTCTTTTTTTTGGAAGCCAATAAAATTGGCAACGTAAGCAATGCATATATATATATAACTTAAAAAATCATCACTTCTTATGGCCCTTCAAAAAGGCTTGACACATATATATACACAACAAAATCAACAATATTCAATGAAGGCAATTTTTTTTCACAGCTTTGAGCAATTCATTCAGTGTAAATTCTTTTGGAAAAAAACTACACTAGTTAATGGGTTGGATTTATTTAAACAAGCTTCCTCCCAAATATGTCAGTACAAATGATATCTTACCACTGGTCTGAGCTCATTCTGTCGACGCTCTAGAATCTTTGCCGTGACAATGGCTCTGTGTTCACCAGTGCGTTGTGTGCTCACCGCCCAGTCAATGAGCAGTCGGATCACAGGTTCATCACTCAGAGGAGCCTGAGAAAACAATAGTCATTACTTTTAACAGCGTTAAGACAACAAGCTGGAGATACATGCTAAAAACAGAACTGAAAACAATCAACATCTACAAAATAATCAGAATAGATCAGAGTAAGCTTCCCACAAACAGTGTATGCTACCACTTTCAATGTAAATAGGTTATGTACACCTGGCATCCTGTTCCTTGGTGTTCAGTAGTCTGTCAGGAGGAATAAAAAAAAAACACCACAACTCAGCATCTATGTTTCTTGCAAACCTGACCCCGGAGCAAAAGCAGTTGATGCTTTCACTTTGAACTGGCATAATACAAGAGTTTATGCTTTTCCACCATTTTGCGTCATTCCTAAAGTGTTGCAAAAATTTTGCCATAGTGGTACCAGACTGGCCAAATCAACCATGGTTTCCACTGATAGCAAAGATGCTGATAAACTACCCAGTGCTAGTATCAGTGAGGAAGAATCTGTTAAGTCTACCACAAAGTCCAGCAGAGGAACATCGACTTCAAAAACTGAGACTAATTATCTGCGAACTATCAGGAGTAGCTTCAGATGCACAGGGTTTTCGAAACAAGCTACAGACATCATGTGTTCATCCTGGAGAACCAAAACCCAAAAGAGATATGCCTGCTATGTGGCAAAGTGGCGCAGGTATGCGCACAGCAGACACACTGATCCCATATCGCAGTCTATAAGTGAAGCTGTGAACTTTTTAGCTCACCTGTATAAATCAGGTTTGGGCTACAGTGCCATCTGTGTCACCAGGTCTGCGTTATCGTCATATTTGAACATTGCAGATGTTGTAGACTTTGGTCAGCACAAGATAGTCAGACGCTTTATGAAAGGCGTGTTTGAACTGAAACCAGTCCTACCCAAAAACAGCCACACCTGGGATGTAGATACTGTACTTAATGTGTTGGAGTGTTACGCTCCTAATGATAAACTAACACTGAAGGAACTCTCTCACAAGCTGGTGATGCTGTTGGCCTTATTAACAGGCCAGCGATGTCAAACAATTCATAAACTGTCTGTTAAGAGTATGAAATTGGAAGACAACAAGTGTGTGTGTGTGTGTGTGTGTGAGGAATGCAATATTATGACTATAGAATTATCATTTCTGAAGTTTTAATGCATATATTTTTGTTGATCTTGTAAAGTGAGGTGTGCTTGTTCTTGCCGGTGAGATGTAGCACTATACAAATGACTGCCATTACTCTTAAAGTTTTGTGCATCACCTGTGAGCTAACAGGCCAAGTTGTAAGGCTTACCTCATTTCCTTCCTTGCTATGGATGACAGCAAAAATGTTGTTGTACAGAATGTCAAGGGATGTTGTGCTGTCCACACGATCAAAGCAATGCCGATCAAGAATATCCAACACAGTCAGAACTTTGCTGGTGATGTACCCTGAAACGGCAGGATTTTGTCGATCAAGGAACAGATAATTACACAAGTAATAACATTTGGTTTGGTCTTTTCTACCTACTACCTCACCACTATGCTTTTTCTCTCTTCATGTTGCATGTATAGTAAATTGTCTTAAGAATTCTACTTCATATACTGTGTTGTATTATATTTGTACTTTAATGCACATATATATAATGTAATAAAACAACTTTGAAAAAAGAAAATCACCTGTGGTATGTGACACTAACACGAGTGATTTCACACGCCCTCATAGGTAAAGGTGTATTCACCTGCACTGTGTCACAATCATAAATAACTCTGGATTTTTTTCCCTGATAATGCTAAAATGTTGGCAATAAGCAACCTCAAAAGAAAAGACAGCTCTGGAAGGCAGTCAACTGTAACCGTGAAATCAAATGAGAAGAACAGGGGGGGAAACCATGGAGCATCCTGAGCATCTTTTGGCACGACACTGAAGAACTGGTACCAGACTGTACTGGTTCTTCCTTTCCTGTGGGCTACACCAGTGCATGGGTGTTTTTCCAAAATGTCAATAACCCTGCACATCTATATAAAAAAAATGTTTTAATATAATAGCCATAAACAATATAAACCACTTTAAAAAAATAAAAGAGCCCCCAAAAAACAAACAAAAAAAGATACAAGAAAAGCTGTCATCTTCCCAATACAAAAATCTGTCAGTAGATGTAGAATAAAAAAAAGCAACACATGCAGGTGACACGGAAATGGAAATGTGTGGGAGGGGAGGAGGTTGGGGCCAGGGTCCTGAGCCTGTGCCACGGAGGTCACTCTAGCATTGTTACTACTGCTGCCAGTTTTATGGGTGATGGAAATCTAACTGCAAGTGTAATAATCATGCAGAAAAATCCATTAAAAACACCCCCCCCAAAAAAACCTACTCCTCATTCCCACAAGTTCAAGAAAGCATGTAGAATTTGAAAATAAGCCAATGGAGGAAAGCAAATGATAGCTACAGATAGGAGATAGCACAGGAGATTACACAGGGGTCTGCCAACACAGCAGGCCATCATCATTCTGGCATCCCGAGATGACCTCATGCACTTGACAGGACGTCAAAATCCTCTGTCTCAATCCTCTGGCTCTGCTAGTGACCTTGCGATCAAAATCAATGAAAAACACCTATCACTCACCTGTCTGTGACTGCTGACACTTATCCGACGACCAGTTTACCTCCGCTGCCCTCCCGCGCTGCCGAATCAGATTCTCAGATACCCGGATCTGGGCCCTTATCTGTTGGTTTTGGGGGCTGGGCAGCATGGGAAGGCTGGAAGGGTTGCAGGGCAAGATGTCCAGTGGAGACCCGCAGATGAACAGGGAGGTTTTGCCGTCACCCAGCCAGTTCCACACTAGTGCTGTGGGGCAGCGGAGCGTGATGGTCTGTATGATGCCACAAAGCTTCATGACAATGGAGCGATGCTGCGGACAGTCGCGGTACTCGGCAAACACTGCAGCAAAGGGGTGGGTGGAGTGGTACTGGTTGTTGCTGGTCGTTGTCATGGCCCTGGAAGCAGCGTTTAAATAATGAAGAACAATGACAAAAAGAAAATGCTTCAAAGGGAAACATGCAGAATGGTCCAAAAATGTACAAACTGTGCAAATATCTTTTGGGGCGTGATCCATTTAGTTGCTGTAGATACCAGTATTTATACGAAAGCACTTTTCTGCTTTGACTGAGCACTGGGCACTACATGTGCCACACATGCTGGCCTTGTCTATGATCTGTGATATCACTAAATAAACTGCTTGGCACAGAATGGTGACACTGACTGTTGTGTTCTCAGGACTTTCAAACACAATTTTTTACCGAATGGGAGGAGAAATTGAGTTAAAAGCAGCCGTGTGTATATTTGTTGATGGAGCCCATGATGCCTCTTCCCTTCCATTCCCCACTAATTCTTTTCATCCAAATGGCCACAGCTGAAAAATGGAGGTCTGCCATCAAAACAAGAAAATGGCAACCTCCATCATAACACCCAAACTCCAAATTCTCTTTTGTCTTCAGTCCAGTTTATACAGGGCAGTGATGTTTCATATATCATATAATTATATACACATTTTCATTCATTTCCCAAAGACACCTCATTTCAGTGCACTCTTGTTGTGACATTAAGGGTGGCTGCTCATCATGAGTTAGACTGCACTACAGAAATGGACACTGGTCCAAGAAAAAAGGAGGAAACATGTACAACTAGTAAAGCCAAGAAGGCATGCGCTGCTAATGGGATCCCCACCTAACTGAAAAGTTAAAAAGATTCACTGGAATTAGGCTTTTTGGGGGGTGCAGGGGTGGAGGGGGGTTGAAATTCACTTCACAAAAGTAAAAACACACACCAAAACTGGCTCCCTCCCCCCACCCTGCAAACAACTGTTGGACACGTGGTACAAGTTGTGTTTTTTCCCTCCATTTAGAGAAAGCAACTGTGAAACTTCTGTGCATCGTTACCCCCTACCCCTTTACATTGCAATGCACTGTGCATTGTCACTCCTTACCCCTCCACAGTGCAGTGCACTGAGACTTTTCTAGGACTTGTGCTACAAAAGTAATCTTTATACACCATAGCGTTTTCCCACATACTAACGTCAGTAAATCCATGAAGACGTCCCACCTCTGCCATACATTTCTGAACAGGACTCACCCACTAGCATTTGCAGTAACCATAGGAGACTGTGTCCGTGGTGACATGCTGCCAGCATCAGCACACATTTGCTGCAGGTACTTGCAGCAAAAGTAGGCCAGTCTCCGTGACAGCAGGGCCGAGAAGGTGATTTCATCAATATACTGTAATGAGATGACACCAGCACCCAATATAACATCACAGCCACACAACTGCAGAACAGCTATACACAGACAGAACATTTAATTACACAGTGACAGTCACACAGTGAGCCTGACAGAATACTTCATCACACAGTGACAGAGCAAAAGACTCTTGCATCAACACACGATGACAGTACACTGTCACAAACTGTCAGAACACAATCACCTGATGACAGAAGAGGCATCCAATGACCAAGAAAATGATTACACAAAATCAGAACAGAAAGACAGGGACATTACACCACTGACCACCTGGAGATAGAGGCACAGAAAAAGGAAGCACTCAATCTTCCTTTGAAGGACAAGAAAAAGAGTCATTCTCAATCAGGCAAATATCGGAACTGTTTCAAAGGCAACATTTGGAAACTTCCAAAAGACAGGGTGGAGCACATATGAGCTTTCTTAAGCGCACAGATGCCAAGACTGAACAAAACACAACCACACAATGCCAGAACACAGTCACACTGAATATTCTGCACAATGTCTGAACACACTCAGGTAAAGGCAAAACAACAACACACACAAAAACAATGTGGTAATGCAGCAGTTGGAAAACTGCCAGCTTTCTTCATCTTCTATGACATTCCTTCATTAATTCTTGTTCCTTGAAGGTTTTACTCACAGTTAGTGGTGCTATCAAAATGTCCATTTATTACTTTTATTAATCCAATATTATTTTCTCACTCCATCACCCATTCAGCCTCTCTCCCATCACTTACACTGTCAATCTGGTACAGCAGCAGTTTGAGCACTGTGTCATCTGCATTTCTCATCTTCTCCAACAGTTCCACCAACCACGTCAATGTCTCGTTCCGATCCAACAAACCCTCCTGTAACAAACAAATCAACGCTAATGTCCAAGCTTAGCACAAGAATCTGAGTGATTCTCCCTCTGAACACACTCCAAACATAGAACAAAATGCTTCTTTTGGGGGGTTTGCTTTGAGAAGAGGGAAGTCTCTGGGGAGGGACCAACAAAACAAAAAAATGCACAATACAGTTCATAGGCAATGTGTTCCTGTAAAAATAAACCAACCTCTCTGTCTTTGTTTATTTTTCCTTTTCAAAAGTTATGTACTTGGTGTGATACTTTACCATGAACGTGACTCACGTTGTACATGTGTTTGGCCAGGCGTGTACAGTAACCCCATTGTTTGACAGCATGCTCCATGTCTGCCTGGGAGTTGTGGTTGGCCAGGAGGAAGGAGGTCTGGGGGCCATTGGCACCACTGTGGTAGTGCTCCTGGATCTTCTGCAGCTGCTCTCGCAGGTATTTTGTCAGCGACTGCGTCCAGTCTGAAACAATAACTGGTCCCATCACATAAATCGACTGCAGGTATGGGTCAAAAAAGGGAAACCGGACTGCTGCAGTTACTCTTCCACATATTTTTGGTCAGAGACTGCTGCCGTCCAGTCTCCAACAATCACAGGTCCCATCATGCAACTTTCTTGCAGCCAAGGGTCAGCCAATGGAACGGAACTGGCACCACCTGCTCTTGCAGGCATTTCATGACCACATCCAATCTGAAACAATCACTGGTAGTGACTGCAGCTAGAAGCCATCAAATGAAGTGCGTGCACCTGTCAGAAGGGTGAGGCCACTGTAGGGCTACCATACTTAACCAAGCTTATCATAATGGGAGAGGCCAACAATGATGCTGAAGCCCTGATTTGATCCGTTTCATTGTCAGCCTTCTATACTTGTCACAGGTTTCAGTGTAACAGGATGGGCAACAACTCCCGCGTTTCTTCCTTGAACAAGTAAATGGTGGCTTTTAAGTGCACAGCAGCCCTGCCTTGACCTGTGTAGGGATGCGTCTGGTTTGCTCTAATGTTGTCATAAATCAGTATGTGAAGGCTGTCATTACAGACCTTTGATTCAGACATCTCACAATAGTCCAATCACAGGCAGGAAAGGTAGAACTGCATGATGTTGGGGGTGTAAATCAGAATGGAAATGGGGGAAGGGGTGGTAGCTGGGTCAGTTTGGTAACATGAAGTTAATTCTCTGGGATTTTGTAGGGATTTACTCATGTTCAAGAAAGCAATTACAGCTCACTGATTTTCAAATATTTCTTCCAGTTTTACTGAAGCCAAAAAGGAGAATTAAGTTGCAGACACAGAAAATGAAATACAACAAAATGTTGGTATAACATCATTATTGTCCATCCACACATGTTGTTGATCATTTTATAAGTTGCCATGTCTCAAAACACACTCAAAATCTCCTGTTTCCAATAAAGACCACTCATCACTCCTTTTTTCTACATGATTACAAAGGTTATTAGTTATCATCTTTCATGGTGTCAAAACTGATTGTAAGTTTTGCCAAACTTAAGGATTACCACATATTAGTCATAAGCCCACCATGCATCTGAAATTTCATTTACCCCTCCCCCACCCCAAACAAGGTAAAACTAGACAAGGACCAAAACTTGAAAACATACCAATGGACTGGTCAGCAGCTTGACGACGACGTATTCGTGAATCCTGTGTGGCCATGTTGTGAGCAGCAGTCATCTTGATAAACCAGGCTGCTCGCACCAGTGGCACCGAGTACTCACACAAGGTGGAGAATATCTCCTCCTTTTTGTTGAATGTGGGCACCTGGCCATCAGAATACACCACACAGCTACAATCTTGGGACTCAGAAAGGCATACAAGAGTACAATTTCTGATTCCAGGCCAATTTGCATATATATTATAATAATAATGAGGCTTTTAACGTGCCAGTTCTCATCCAAATGAGAGAGTTCAAGACATGGGGGCAGTATGGAGAATGGAAAGAAAAGTCACTGAACATGTAGCTTTACACACAATACTTACATACATATTTATAAATTTTATTTACGCACTTTTCCAGTTCATTGATGCACACCAATTTCCTGGGGCACCTGAATCTTAACTTTAGAAAATTACATAATTACCCCCCACACCCCCCCTCAAAAAAAAAAAAGGGGGGGTGAGGGAGTAAGAAGAGGGATGAAGGACAAGGGAAAAAAGGTGCAATGCAGACTTGGTCAAAATTAATATTAACAGAGCTAAAAGTAATACTGTGGAGATTTTTTTTTTTTAATTGTATAAAGTAGCATCCAATTACATTTGTAGTCAATACAGATGGTGCTTATTACATGATGAAGGGAGAAGATATAATAACAAAAAGAAAAACACTGAATGCCCATACCTTTCTGCTGAGCTGGGCAAGGGGTTTGCTGCCAGCCAGATCTTTAAACCACGCCTCCATGCCCTGCTTACTGCGTGCAGCCTGCCATTACCAAACACACTTCAGTGGTTAGCAAAAAGCCTACACCATTAACGAGTAACAAGTTCCGTGTACATGGGAATAGACAGCAAGTACAACACGGCGAAACTTGTATTTTTACCCATTTTTTCACAGGCATATCAAGCACACATCACTGGATACCAAAATATTTATTTGCTCATGACATTAAAATGTACACAGGATTGCCATCACACTAACAGACATTAAAAAAATTACAACTGCCTATGAGAAGTCTACTGTTGATTGCATAGGAGCGCACACACAAACACACAGCTCTGTCACAATCTGTTGTTACATGGCTGATATTATAATTAACATTAATCAATTGTGTCCTGTCACTTACCGGCCAGAAATTGTCTTTGCTGGGAATTTGCTGCTTCTTCTTGGTGTCCTGCAGTGTGTTGAGTCCCATCTTCTTGTGCATGATGGATGCAAAGTAGCTGCCAAACTTGTCCATTGAGATGCCAGACCCCTTCTCAGTGCCCACACTGCCATACTGCAAACCAAAGTCAGCTTTGTTTTAGCCATCACAGTCTTGTCAATTTATGAACATAACAGCAGCATGGCCACACACACAGTTCTGTCATACTGTAAGCATTACACACAGCATTAATAATAATATTAATAATAATACTCTAACAGGGAATTTTTATAGCACCTTATAACTTAATTAAAGAAAAGCATTGCTTAAACACTTGTACACAAATCAATGGCATAAAAATACATTAATAAACATATTCAAATACAAAGCATATTAAAACACGTGCACACTCATCTGATTGCATGAACATGTGTTCACAATGCCAATAAAGAACACATACAGATACACACACATGGCCAAGATATTACAAAAATAAAAAGTATAAAACTCATTGTCACAGACTCACACATTTTGGACACAAAATGTTTCATAATGCACTCAAATTCAAAAGCATAGGTTCTTGACATCCTTTCAAAACAACTGATCTGACTTTTTTGTCTGTGAAAAAACTCACCTCATCGCTAAATGCAGGGGTGTTGCTGAAGCCATGCTTCACACTCATCTGGTTCAGCTCATCCTGCACAAAAACATAAATACTGCAAATTATAATCAATCAGGAAAACCTAACTCTGCAAAACTGCCACTTCAGAATGCAGCATGTTGCGTTTCACAAGGCAGTCATGCAATGTACCATGTCCATGGTTCGGCAGTAACAGTAAACATTGCTATTTCCACAGTAGGAAGGTGCAGTCTTCTATTTCTAAACACACAGAAATGTTTCAGAAAGATCAGCTTTACAGATTAGAAAGAGCAGTCTAGTCTCACAATGACATACTCCGTCAGTCTAGTCAATGACATACTCTGTCACTTAATTAAAGGTTACCCACAACAAAATGTACCTGATTAGTCAGAATGTTTTACACACACACACACACACACACACACAAACAACTGCAAAAACTGCACACAATATCTGATACAATGTATTACAATTGTAATTTGTATAGGTTTATTTGGTATTTTTCCGGATTATTCAGCATTTTAATTTTATTTTTAAATTCTTTTTCAGTCCACTTCACCAAACAGATTAACTTTTGGTCATCAACTTGCACCCCAGTAAATCCAAAAAATTAATCCAGAGGCAGATTTTAATTTTTAAATTCTTTTTCTGTCCACTTCACCAAACAGATTAACTTTTGGTCATCAACCTGCATCCCAGTACATCCAAAAAATTAGTCCAGAGGCAGAGGTGAACTCATACACCTGATGGGATGTTAAAATCCAAGAATATCTATTTCAGTAAATACACCCATTGGGCACTGGTGATAAAACGGGTAAAATTCAACATAG
>OY757554.1:7256756-7363455 GCA_963584105.1 Alviniconcha strummeri
ATAAGAAATTGATTAATGCAGTTACACAGTGTTCATACAAATGTGCAGAAACATCAGAACAAAATTTCAGTGTTTCATTGACATACTTGTATGTATACAACAATCACATTTTTAAGCAAACATGTGATTAAAACAAATCCATCCAAGTTTGACGAAAGGTTATTCTCAGAAATATGTTTGTGAAGAGTACGTTTGAAACATTCCATGTTTGTACTTATTTCAGAACCTATTGCTGGAGGCCCAGCTGTCACCTTGTGGAGCCTGTGATGGGACCGTGGCCTCTACTTTGGACAGCATAATCACCCAGTTATGTTAATTTTTCCACTTTTAGAGTTCTCTCTCTCTCTCTCTCTCTCTCTCTCTCTCTCTCTCTCTCACACACACACACACACACACACACACACACACACACACACACACACACACACACACACACACACACACACACGCACGCACACACGAGCGCGCGCGCGCGTGCACACACACACACACACACACACACACACACACACACACACACACACACACACACACACACACTTACTTTTTAGTTTTCATGGCTTTCTTTTCTTTTTTAAGAAGAAATTCCATATAGAAAGACGCCAGCATGAGATACGTAAGAGAATTTGAAACCTTTTTATTTATTATTTATTTTCTTTTTCAAAAGAAAGTTTTTTGTTTTTGTTTTTTGTTTTGTTGTTGTTGTTGTTTTGTTTGTTTTTTGATAAGCAGTTAGTATGGTAAGCACATCCATGGGATGTGTAAGAGAAAATCCCAACATAAAGCAGCCACCAGCCTCCAGGGAAAATGTAAGAGAAAATCCCCACATTAAGAAGCCAGCACGGGATGTGTAAGAGAAACTACCCACATTATACAGCCAGCATGGGACATGTAAGAGAAACTCCCCACATTATACAGCCAGCATAGGATGTGTAAGAGAAACTACCAACATAAAGAAGCTAGCATGGAAATGTAAGAGAAATACCCCACATAAAGCGGCCAGCATGGGATGTGTAAGAGAAATTCCCCAACCAAAGAAGCCAGCACAGGATGTGTAAGAAAAAACTCCCCACACAAAGAATCCAGCATAGGATGTGTAAGAAAAATTCCCGACATAAGGAAGCCAACACAGGATGTGGAATAGAAACTCCCCACACAAAGAAGCCAGCAGAGGATGTGTAAGAGAAACTCCTCACATAAAGCACCAAGCACAGGATGTGTAATAGAAACTCCCTACATCAAGCAGCCAGCACAGGATGTGTAAGATAAACTCCCAACATGAACAAGCCAGCATGGGACATGTAAAAAACAAAACAAAAACAAACAACAACAACAACAACAACAACAACAACAACAACAAAACTTCCACCTAAAGAAGCTAGCACCAGATGTGTAAGAGAAACTCCCCACATAAACTGAGAAGCCAGCATATAAAAAGAAACCAGCATGGGATGTGTGAGAGAAACTCCCCAGATAAATAGCTGTCTGTCCTTAGTGACTTTTTTTTTTTTTTAAGCCACTTTTGTGTTTAACACTTTGTGTTAGAGCGTTTCTTTTCTTCCCTTTCCTTTTATGTGGTTATTTTTCACTCGGTTTTTGTTCGGTGTTGCTCTGTTCTGCTCTATTTAGGGTGTTGGAGGGCTCCCTTCTCTCTTCTGAGTGAGCCTTTTCCAAGCTTTTTTCCAAGCTGTGTGTCCATAGTAACTGCGTTGATTTTCTTTAGCACTTTTGTAGGGCCCCTTTGCGATAGTATTTCTTTTCTTCTCTTTTCTTTTCTGTGGCCATTTTTCACTCAGTTCTTCTTTGATGTTGTCTGTTCTGTTTTTTTTAGGGTGTTGTAGAGCTCCTTTTTCTCTTCTGAGTGAGCTGTTTGTCCTTCGTAACGCAGATAAAAATAAATCCAGTACGGTATGTGTAAGAGAAACTCCCCGCATAATTATGAAACCAGCACGGGATGTGTAAGAGAAACTCCCCAGATAAAAATGAAGCCAGCAGGGGATGTGTAAGAGAAACTCTCCACATTAAAAACAACAGCAAAAAAACAAAAAAAAAAAAAACAAAAAAAAACAAAAAAAAAAAAAAAAATACAAAGAGAGAGAGAAAGAGGAAACAAAACCCAGCATGGGATGTGTAAGAGAAACTCCCCACAGAAAAAAGAAAGAAAAAAAAAGAAAAGAAGCCTGGGATGTGTAAGAGAAACTCCCCAGATAACAATAAAGCCAGTACGGGATATGTAAGACAAACTCTAAGCCTAAATATGAAACCAGCACGGGATGTGTAAGAGAAACTCCCTACATCAAAAAAAAAAAAAAAAAAAAAAAAAAAAGCAGGAAAGAAATAAAGAAAAAAACAACAACAAAAAAGCAGGAAAGAAAGAAAGAAAGAAAGAAAAAAAAAAAAAAAAAAAAAAAAGAAGAAGCCAGCATTTGCATCAAAGACAGCCTTAGAAAAAAAGAGAAACTCCCCACAGAAAAATCAAGTAAGCATGGGATGTGTAAGAGAAATTCCCCACAGAAAAATCAAGACAGCACGGGATGTGTAAGAGAAACTCCCCGCATAAAAATGAAGCCAGTACGGGATGTGTCAGAGAAACTCCCTAGATAAAAAAAAGAAAAGAACCCAGGACAGGATGTGTAAGAGAAACTCCCCACATAAAAAAGAAGCCAGCATGGTATGTGTAAAGAAACTCCCAATACAGAGAAATGTCAAACGAGTTATTGTTGAAGAGATGTTTCAGTTACGGTTCTATCTCTCTATTGCTATCTGTGTCTCGCGATTTGTTTGTTTTTGTTTTGTTTTGTAAGGCTTTTTTTCTAAGGCTGTCTTTGATGCAAATGCAAACCTTTAGTTTTTTTTTTTTTTTTTTTCACTTTGAGGGTTCCTTTCACTTCTGAGCGCATTTGTGGGGGCTTGTTCCCCGTAAGAAGCCTTTCTCCACTTGCTCGTTCTCCACCTTTTCACGTTTCTCCTGGCTTCTTTCTCTTCTGGTTGCTTCTTTTTTCTGTTCTCTCTAGGGCGCCGTAGGGATCCTTTCTCTCTTCTGTGTGCGACTTTTTCGGGTTTTTTTCCTTTTCTTCTCTCTCTCTCTCTCTCTCTCTCTCTCTCTCTCTCTCTCTCTCTCTCTCTCTCTCTCTCTCTCTCTCTCTCTTTTATATATTTTTTTAATATATTGTTTTAATTTTTTTTGCTGGTCTTTTTTGCTGGTCTTCCACCCAGCTCAATCCTTACTGGTTCTGTTCTCACCTGTTTTCTGAGCTGGGATCCATTCACTGTTGATCTTTTTTACCTAGGGCTTGTTCTTTGGCCTTCCTGTCTTTTGCGATTCTGTTCTTAGCAATTTGCAGGGCTTTTAAAATTTTTTTTTTTTTTTTTTTTTATATATACTGATTTGTTTTTCTCAGGCTTGTGTTGAGGCCTTTCTCTCTTTAGTGATTCTGTTGATTTCAACTATTCAAAGGGCTCTCTTTTTAAATTCGTCTGGGGGATTTTTCCTGGGTCTTTTTCTACCGCTCTTTTCTTCTTTCTGGTTCTGTTCTTTTTAGCACTCCGTATGTAGGACTACTTTGCTTTCTGAGAATGCATGCTGTTAATTCCTTTGTAGGCGACACGTGACAGCGACTCTGACGGGATGATTTCACCCATAATGGAGAACAGGTTGTAAACAGGCTCAAGATCCCCCAGGGTCTTTCCACACTAATGTTTCGTCGGTGAAGTTCCCTCAAGGAGAGGGGTCCGCGGTGATTCACCGTAAGAAAAACAGACCTGCTTTACACAGACGTGACATTGTGACTGTCTCTTTAGTGTTCTTGTTTTAGGGAATTTACATAGGTCTTCTTCTACCCAGGTCTTAGTGGTTGTGTTCTATTTAGCATTCCATACAGCTCGGTTCTCTTCGAAACACTTCTTTTCAGGGCTTTTTCTAGGTCTACCTAGCTATTCTTCTTAGTGGCTTTGCACTTAGTACTTAGTGTGACTGCCTTCTGTTATGGGGACTTTTTTTTTAGTGACTTTGCTGATTGTCTAAGCTGGGAAGGAAATAAAAAGCCAAAGCATGGAAATAAAAGCAAAAGTAATGATTTTGTGTGAAATATATTGGGAAAAGGTCCATTACCAACATATTCAAAAAGTACATCGATAGAGGTGTCGCAAGGTGTTTGTTTTCCCCATTATGACGTAATCAAATTACGGGGTTGTTTTGTTTTGGCCAAAGTGTTCCAAAGATGGTCATGTAGCACCTCGTTGGAAAGCTTGGAACATACCCTGTGTGAAACTAATAACTAAGTCATGAAATGAGGCAATATAACCCGGAGAATCCTGGAGATTAAAAGCATTCCGCTGTTTTTGCATCATACACTCGCATAATCAGTCTGTACGGAGGGATACGTTTTACACTTAGTGGCTACTCGCGCTCTGTAGAGTTCAGCATTAAGGACAGCATCAGCAAGAAAATGTCCTCGAACTGCTCTGGCGATGGCCTTGCCAGTCAGCATGTGTGTGAGCGAATTCTGAGCAAAGACCACTTCCAGCAATTGTTGAAGGCCCGATCCTGCCGCCAGTCGTCCCATGCAGCCAAGAAAGCTCATTTCTGTGTGAAATCCCCCAACCCGTAGGACGATGGACCGTGGGACACAGTCAGGTGGTTCATTGTCAACGACCTCCGTGGCTTTCCACCACAGGGCTGGTCAAAGATGAGAACTGGTGTGGCTCCATAGCGTAGTGCCAGAGATGAGTGTAGAAATATGCAGCTCATGTTGGTTGGGTCCATATCTATCATGGGTAGGAAAAGAAAGTACTCTGACCAGGATGTGTTCCGTCGCACACATTCTGCATCATCCGATACCAGCCTGGATAAGGGGGAGGATACCTTCCAAGGATTGTATATAGTAGTTTGCTTTTATCCTCAGCAGTGAAGTTCTGCAGCACCAATGACAGATCGACGACGGAAGCATCAAAATAACATATAAAGACTTTGCCCATGGTGCATGACACTGTCTCTAGTGTTGCAGTGACTTCTCGGCGTATGGCTTTGTGATGTTTTGTGCCAGGAGTGGCTGCACCGATAATGCCCATCCCATGGAATGTCCCAGCACCATCCAGTGTTTTGAATGCCTATCCCGTGGAATGTTCCAGCCCCATCCAGTGTTCTGAATGCCCATCCCATGGAATGTTCCAGCATCATCTAGTGTTCTGACCTGGTGATCCATATTGTTGCCGATGAACTGAGTCCAGCCGCTTGGACGGCTGCCGGCCAGCTCTGTTTCTTGACCGAGTGCAGCAAATAGTTAAAGAAAGGTTTGACCTCACTGTAAGATGAAGAAAACTCCAGTCTATGCAAGTGTTTAACACGGTACCTGGAACCAGTCAGGTGGTGCAGTGCAACACCAAGTTCTGTCTGAAGGGGTGAGATGAGGACCTTTGGCCTTGCTGCTTGATGCTTGCAATAGAGCCTTAAATTATACAGAGAAGCTATTTTGACTTCAAGTTCTTTCTTCCCCTGCAACAGCAGCAAAAAACAAAACAAAACAACAACAACAACAAAACAACAACAACTAAAAGTGAAGGTGGTATGTAGTCTAAATTTGCTGCTAGGTCTGCGACGTTCGCACCTGAAACGTACTCTTTTGATGTTTCAGTGTTGTTGATATTAACAGGTAGTAGCTTTGCTGCTATTTGTATGCTTCATTTTCCCCACGTCGTTTTCCTTGTCAGATTTTAAAAACCGTTCCAAGATCTTTTCGGCAGTTGACCGGGATGTAACAACATTCCGTTTCCCCAGGATACCAGTAAGGATGATGTCCTCCCCGAAATGGCTCTCGAGCTTCATTTTCACGTATTTCTCTGTGTACGGCGTGTCTCCATTTAAGTACTCCTTTAACTTAGGTACTCCTTTAATTTAAAGGGGGGAGAAACTACACTAGCTCAGGTGATTTTAATAATTATTTTGAGGCGGTAGAGCTACTAGCTAGGCAGAAAGAAGATTGGCTCTAAAACAATGCCTAACTTGAACAAAGACCAAAGGAAACAAACAACCACAGCAACAACAAAACGGAATCATGACTCCAAGAAGTAGGGCAGGATACGAGAATCAAAAGTTATTCTCGTCATGTTGGATGCTGTGTGATTATGGAAGAGAAAAATAACACACCCTGTGCTTTTAAACAACTTTTATGTTCATACACATAAATAAATAAAAAGAAGGAATCTTTGATTTGTCACGATTTTATGCGAGTGATAGTTCTTACAGAACACAAAAGCAAACAATAATGGCGCCTTTTGCTAGCCATACTGAAGCGTAAACAAGCCTACACACAGGTATTTTCAGGTTATGACGCGCTGACTCAGTCAAGGCCTCGCGTTTCTATTTTTGATGTATGTTTTCTCTGCTCGATGCACTAGGTTTAATTACTTTTGCCTTTATTTCTTAGGAGATTCTGTCCCCGCTTAGGCAATGAGTCACTGTGTTCTTTTTAGCATTTTTGTAGGGCTCCTTCCTGTTAGAGTGTTTCCTTTCTTCCCTTTTCTTTATGCCCCAACAGAGCCGACTTCTCGTGCCGGGGATGTTTAAACTAAACTGCTTCATCCCTTTCACTCATTTCTAGTGTCTAGTTTCTGTCTACCGGCCCTTTCACCTATATTTTATTCGAAACATCCTCCCCACGATGCCTCTGTTTTCAGCTCCCTTCTTGCAGCTGATCTCTGTCTACCCAACCATTCTCCTGTATTTGTCTGCATCACAGCTCGTTATATAGTACTTATCTCACTCTCTCCTCGCCCTCATATAACCGTACTGGTTGATTGGGCATAAAACACCCAGTTACCTCCCTTTTATTTCCTGTGGCCATTTTTCACTCGGTTCTTGTTTGACGTCTTTCTGTTCTGTTTTATTTAGGGCATTGTAAGATCCATTCACTTGTTAGCCTTTTCAGGTATTCCTGTCTTTAGGGGTTCCGTTCTTAGCAATTTCCAGGGCTTTTTTGATATACTTAATTCTTTCTTTTTTCAGGTTTGTTCTAAGGCCTTTTTGTCTTTAGTGATTCTGTTGATTTCAGCTATTCAAAGGGCTTGTTTTTTGTTAATTTTCTTGGGGCTTTTTTGTGGGTCTTCTACCGCGCTTTTCTTCTTTCTGGTTCTGTTCTTTCTAGTACTCCGTATATAGGGCTGCTTTGTCTTCTGAGAATGCATGCTATTAATTCCAGTGTAGGTGACACGTGACAGCGACACTGACGGGATGATTTCACTCATAATGGTAAACAGGTCGTAAACAGGCTCAAGATCCTCCAAGATCTCTCCACGCTCATGTTTCGTCGGTGGAGTGAAGCTCCCTCAAGGGGTGGGGTCCGCGGTGATTCACCGTAAGAAAAACAGACCTGTTTTACAATGACGTGACATTTTGACTGTCTCTTTAGTGTTTTTTTATTTTTTATTGCTTAACTCTTCTTCCACCCAGTTTTTAGTGGTTCTGTTCTTTTTAGCATTCTACACAGCTCCGTTTTCCTCAAAACTTCTTTCTAGGGCTTTTTGTTAGGTCTTTGTCTACCTAGCTATTCTTAGTGGTTTGCTCCTTTTACTACTTAGTACGACTGCTTTCTCTTATGTAGGGCTCCTTTCTCTCTTCTGAGTGTGACTTTTTCACGCAGTTTTCCTGAGCCATCTTTCACCCAGCTCTTTTTTGAGGGGATGTCTTCTGAACAGTTTGCAGAGCTCGAATCCGTTCACTTGTTAGCTTTTTCAGCTCGGGCTTGTTCTTTGGCCTTCCTGTCTTCAGGGGTTTGGTTCTTAGCAATTTCCAGGGCTGTTTTGATATACTTAGTTCTGTTTTTCGGGTGTGTTCTAAGGCCTTTCTATCTTTAGTGATCCTGTTGATTTCAGCTATTTAAAGGGCAAATTTTTCTTCTTCTCAGGGCTTTTTCGTGGATCGTCTTCTACCGCGCTTTTCTTTCTGATTTTGTTCTTTCTAGCACGTCCGTACATAGGGCTGCTTTGTCTTCTGAGAATGCATGCCATCAATTCCTGTGTAGGTGACACGTGACAGCGACTCTGATGGGATGATTTCACCCATAATGGTAAACAGGTCGTAAACAGGCTCAAGATCCCCCAGGGTCTCTCCACGCTAATGTTTCGTCGGTGGAGTGAAGTTCCCTTAAGGGGAGGGGTCCGCGGTGATTAACCGTAAGAAAAACAGACCTGCTTTACAAAGACGTGACATTTTGACTGAGGAGTTTGCAGAGCTCGAATCCGGTTAGCTTTTTCAGCTAGGGCTTTTTCAGCTTTGGCCTTTCTGTCTTTAGGGGTTTGGTTCTTTGCAATTTCCAGGGCTGTTTTGATATACTTAGTTCTTTTTTCGGGTGTGTTCTAAGGCCTTTCTATCTTTAGTGATTCTGTTGATTTCAACTATTTAAAGGGCTCATGTTTCTTCTTCTTCTCAGGGCCTTTTCGTGGATCTTCTTCTACCGCGCTTTTCTTTCTTGTTTTGTTCTTTCTAGCACTCCGTATATAGGGCTGCTTTGTCTTGTGAGAATGAATGCCATCAATTCCTGTGTAAGTGACACGTGACAGCGACTCTGACGGGATGATTTCACTCATAATGGTAAACAGGTCGTAAACAGGCTCAAGATCCCCCAGGGTCTCTCCACGCTAATGTTTCGTCGGTGGAGTGAAGTTCCCTCAAGGGGAGGGGTCCGCGGTGATTAACCGTAAAAGAACAGACCTGCTTTACAAAGACGTGACATTTTGACTGTTCTTTTAGTGTCTTTTTATTTTTATTTTATATATATATATATTTTATAGGGAATTTACTTAGTTCTTCTTGCACCCAGTTCTTAGTGGTTCTGTTCTTTATAGCATTCTATACAGCTCCGTTCTCTTCAAAACATTTCTTTTTAGAGCTTCTTGTTAGGTCTTTGTCTACCCAGCTGTTCTTCTTAGTGGTTTCGCTCCTTTTACTACTTAGCATGACTGCTTGCTCTTCTGGGTGCGCCTTTTTCACGCTCTTTACCTGAGCCATCTTCCACCCAGCTCTTTTCTTGAGGGGTTGTCTTCTGAGCAGTTTGCAGAGCTCGAATCCGTTCACTTGTTAGCTTTTTCAGCTCGGGCTTGTTCTTTGACCTTCCTATCTTCAGTGTCTCCATTCTTAACAATTTGCAGGGCTGTTTTCATATACTTAGTTCTTTTTTGGGGGGGAGGTTGTTCTTAGGCCTTTCTCTCTCTAGTGATTCTGCTGATTTCAGCTATTCTGAGTGCTCATTTTTCTTATTTTCCTCAGGGATTTTTCATGCGTCTTCTCTCGTACTTTTCTTCTTTCTGGTTCTGTTCTTTCTAGCAGGGCTGCATTGTCTTTTGAGAACGGATGCTCTTAATTCCTGTGCAGGTGACACGTGACAGTGACTCTGACGGGATGATTTCACCCATAATGGTAAACAGGTCGTAAACAGGCTCAAGATCCCCCAGGGTCTCTCCACGCTAATGTTTCGTCGGTGGAGTGAAGCTCCCTCAAGGGGAGGGGTCCGTAGTCATTCACCGTAAAAAAAGAAAAAAAAAGACCTGCTTTACAAAGACGTGACATTTTGACTGTCTCTTTAGTGTCTTTTTTTCTTTCTTTTTTTAATAGGGAATTTGCTTAACTCTTCTTCCACCCAGTTTTTAGTGGTTCTGTTCTTTTTAGCATTCTACACAGCTTCGTTCTTTTCAAAACACTTCTTTTCAGGCCTTTTTGTTAGGTCTTTGTCTACCCAGCTATTTTTTGTGTGTGGTTTTGATTCTTTTAATACTTAGTAGGTCTGCTTTCTCTTATGTATGGCTCCTTTCTCTCTTCTGAGTGACTTTTTCACGCAGTTTTCCTGAGCCATCTTCCACCCAGCTCTTTTCTTGAGGGGATGTCTTCTGAACAGTTTGCAGAGCTCGAATCCGTTCACTTGTTAGCTTTTTCAGATCAGGCTTGTTCTTGGCCTTCCTGTTTGGTTCTTAGCAATTTCCAGGGCTGTTTTGATATACTTAGTTCTGTTTTTCGGGTTTGTTCTAAGGCCTTTCTATCTTTAGTGATTCTGTTGATTTCAGCTATTTAAAGGGCTAATTTTTCTTCTTCTTATCAGGGCTTTTTCGTGGATCGTCTTCTACCGCGCTTTTCTTTCTGATTTTGTTCTTTCTAGCACGTCCGTACATAGGGCTGCTTTGTCTTCTGAGAATGCATGCCATCAATTCCTGTGTAGGTGACACGTGACAGCGACTCTGATGGGATGATTTCACCCATAATGGTAAACAGGTCGTAAACAGGCTCAAGATCCCCCAGGGTCTCTCCACGCTAATGTTTCGTCGGTGGAGTGAAGTTCCCTTAAGGGGAGGGGTCCGCGGTGATTAACCGTAAGAAAAACAGACCTGCTTTACAAAGACGTGACATTTTGACTGAGGAGTTTGCAGAGCTCGAATCCGGTTAGCTTTTTCAGCTAGGGCTTTTTCAGCTTTGGCCTTTCTGTCTTTAGGGGTTTGGTTCTTTGCAATTTCCAGGGCTGTTTTGATATACTTAGTTCTTTTTTCGGGTGTGTTCTAAGGCCTTTCTATCTTTAGTGATTCTGTTGATTTCAACTATTTAAAGGGCTCATGTTTCTTCTTCTTCTCAGGGCCTTTTCGTGGATCTTCTTCTACCGCGCTTTTCTTTCTTGTTTTGTTCTTTCTAGCACTCCGTATATAGGGCTGCTTTGTCTTGTGAGAATGAATGCCATCAATTCCTGTGTAAGTGACACGTGACAGCGACTCTGACGGGATGATTTCACTCATAATGGTAAACAGGTCGTAAACAGGCTCAAGATCCCCCAGGGTCTCTCCACGCTAATGTTTCGTCGGTGGAGTGAAGTTCCCTCAAGGGGAGGGGTCCGCGGTGATTAACCGTAAAAGAACAGACCTGCTTTACAAAGACGTGACATTTTGACTGTTCTTTTAGTGTCTTTTTTTATTTATTTTATATATTTTTTTTATAGGGAATTTACTTAGTTCTTCTTGCACCCAGTTCTTAGTGGTTCTGTTCTTTATAGCATTCTATACAGCTCCGTTCTCTTCAAAACATTTCTTTTTAGAGCTTCTTGTTAGGTCTTTGTCTACCCAGCTGTTCTTCTTAGTGGTTTCGCTCCTTTTACTACTTAGCATGACTGCTTGCTCTTCTGGGTGCGCCTTTTTCACGCTCTTTACCTGAGCCATCTTCCACCCAGCTCTTTTCTTGAGGGGTTGTCTTCTGAGCAGTTTGCAGAGCTCGAATCCGTTCACTTGTTAGCTTTTTCAGCTCGGGCTTGTTCTTTGACCTTCCTATCTTCAGTGTCTCCATTCTTAACAATTTGCAGGGCTGTTTTCATATACTTAGTTCTTTTTTTGGGGGGGAGGTTGTTCTTAGGCCTTTCTCTCTCTAGTGATTCTGTTGATTTCAGCTATTCTGAGTGCTCATTTTTCTTATTTTCCTCAGGGATTTTTCATGCGTCTTCTCTCGTACTTTTCTTCTTTCTGGTTCTGTTCTTTCTAGCAGGGCTGCATTGTCTTTTGAGAACGGATGCTCTTAATTCCTGTGCAGGTGACACGTGACAGTGACTCTGACGGGATGATTTCACCCATAATGGTAAACAGGTCGTAAACAGGCTCAAGATCCCCCAGGGTCTCTCCACGCTAATGTTTCGTCGGTGGAGTGAAGCTCCCTCAAGGGGAGGGGTCCGTGGTCATTCACCGTAAAAAGAAAAAAAAAAGAAAAAAAAAAAGACCTGCTTTACAAAGACGTGACATTTTGACTGTCTCTTTAGTGTCTTTTTTTCTTTCTTTTTTTAATAGGGAATTTGCTTAACTCTTCTTCCACCCAGTTTTTAGTGGTTCTGTTCTTTTTAGCATTCTACACAGCTTCGTTCTTTTCAAAACACTTCTTTTCAGGCCTTTTTGTTAGGTCTTTGTCTACCCAGCTATTTTTTGTGTGTGGTTTTGATTCTTTTAATACTTAGTAGGTCTGCTTTCTCTTATGTATGGCTCCTTTCTCTCTTCTGAGTGACTTTTTCACGCAGTTTTCCTGAGCCATCTTCCACCCAGCTCTTTTCTTGAGGGGATGTCTTCTGAACAGTTTGCAGAGCTCGAATCCGTTCACTTGTTAGCTTTTTCAGATCAGGCTTGTTCTTGGCCTTCCTGTTTGGTTCTTAGCAATTTCCAGGGCTGTTTTGATATACTTAGTTCTGTTTTTCGGGTTTGTTCTAAGGCCTTTCTATCTTTAGTGATTCTGTTGATTTCAGCTATTTAAAGGGCTAATTTTTCTTCTTCTTATCAGGGCTTTTTCGTGGATCGTCTTCTACCGCGCTTTTCTTTCTGATTTTGTTCTTTCTAGCACGTCCGTACATAGGGCTGCTTTGTCTTCTGAGAATGCATGCCATCAATTCCTGTGTAGGTGACACGTGACAGCGACTCTGATGGGATGATTTCACCCATAATGGTAAACAGGTCGTAAACAGGCTCAAGATCCCCCAGGGTCTCTCCACGCTAATGTTTCGTCGGTGGAGTGAAGTTCCCTTAAGGGGAGGGGTCCGCGGTGATTAACCGTAAGAAAAACAGACCTGCTTTACAAAGACGTGACATTTTGACTGAGGAGTTTGCAGAGCTCGAATCCGGTTAGCTTTTTCAGCTAGGGCTTTTTCAGCTTTGGCCTTTCTGTCTTTAGGGGTTTGGTTCTTTGCAATTTCCAGGGCTGTTTTGATATACTTAGTTCTTTTTTCGGGTGTGTTCTAAGGCCTTTCTATCTTTAGTGATTCTGTTGATTTCAACTATTTAAAGGGCTCATGTTTCTTCTTCTTCTCAGGGCTTTTTCGTGGATCTTCTTCTACCGTGCTTTTCTTTCTTGTTTTGTTCTTTCTAGCACTCCGTATATAGGGCTGCTTTGTCTTGTGAGAATGAATGCCATCAATTCCTGTGTAAGTGACACGTGACAGCGACTCTGACGGGATGATTTCACCCATAATGGTAAACAGGTCGTAAACAGGCTCAAGATCCCCCAGGGTCTCTCCACGCTAATGTTTCGTCGGTGGAGTGAAGTTCCCTCAAGGGGAGGGGTCCGCGGTGATTAACCGTAAAAGAACAGACCTGCTTTACAAAGACGTGACATTTTGACTGTTCTTTTAGTGTCTTTTTATTTTTATTTTATATATATATATTTTATAGGGAATTTACTTAGTTCTTCTTGCACCCAGTTCTTAGTGGTTCTGTTCTTTATAGCATTCTATACAGCTCCGTTCTCTTCAAAATATTTCTTTTTAGGGATTTTTGTTAGGTCTTTGTCTATCCAGCTATTCTTTTATTTTTATTTTTAGGTCTTTATCTACCCAGCTATTCTTTTTAGTGGTTTTTTTCACATTTTACAACTTAGCATGACTGCTTTCTCTTATGTATGGCTCCTTTCTCTCTTCTGAGTGTGACTTTTACACGCTGTTTTCCTGAGCCATCTTTCACCCAGGTCTTTTCTTAAATTGTTGTCTTCTGAGGAATTTGCAGAGCTCGAATCCGTTCACTTGTTGTGCTTTCAGCTAGGGCTTGTTCTTTGGCCTTTCTGTCTTTAGGGGTTTGGTTCTTAGCAATTTGCAGGGCTGTTTTGATAGACTTAGTTCTGTTTTCGGGTTTTGTTCTTTCTAGTACTCCGTATATAGGGCTGCTTTGTCTTCTGAGAATGAATGCCATCAATTCCTATGTAAGTGACACGTGACAGCGACTCTAACGGGATGATTTCACCCGTAATTGTAAAAAGGTCGTAAACAGGCTCAAGATCCCCCAGGGTCTCTCCACGCTTATGTTTCGTCGGTGGAGTGAAGTTCCCTCAAGGGGAGGGTCCGCGGTGACTCACCGTAAGAAAAACAGACCTGCTTTACAAAGACATGACATTTTGACTGTCTCCTTTTTTGGGGGGAATTTGTTTAGGTCTTCTTCCACCCAGTTCTTAGTGGTTCTGTTTTATTGGCAGTCCGTGGAACTGTGTTATGCTCAAAACACTTCTGCTTAGGTCTTCGTCTACCCAGTGTTTCGTCTTATTGGTTTTGCTCTGTTTAGTACTTATTATGACTGCTTTATGTTATGAGCACTTCTTTTAGGGACATTGTTGAGGTCGTCTTTGAGCAGTCTTTTAAGGGGCCTGCTGAACTCTTAGGTGCGCTTTCGGAGAGAGCCGCAGGACCCTTAGATGCCATTTTTGGGGGATTGGCGGAACCCCTAGAAGCCGTTTTGGGGGGGATCGGCTGAACCCCTATCCGTCTCCGAAGAACACTTAGCGGACTCGCACGGAACCCGGGCGTCGGCCGATACCGTCCTCGACTTTCCGGAGGAAGCCTGAGTGCCGGCCAGTACCGAACCGGGTCCGCCAGTAGAACGCACGTTAGATTCAGTCGTCCTCAGCGGACGTTCTGAAAACACCCAGGTTAACGAGGTTTGACACTGAACAAATTTGGACTGTCTTCTGGTGGTAGCGGCAGCGGCGTATGTCTTTCCTCCAGAGATCATAGTCGGCATCTTGGCTTCAACCAGCTGTCTGGCTTCCGGAAAGGATATGCGTTTCTCAACGCGGACACGTTGAATCTCCTTCTCCTTCTGCCAGACCGGGCAATCTTTAGCCGATGAAGCGTGGGGACCGTTGCAATTAGAGCACAGCTTGGGTCCGTCACATTGACCTTCATGCTTATCTTTTTCACAACCCGTACACTTCGCAGCAACCTTGCAACGTTGGCTCGTGTGTTCAAACTTGTTGCAGTTGAAGCAACGCATAGGGCATAGGGTTCGGATCAAACAAAGCCACCTTCACCTTTAGATAGCCGATCGTGATCTCTTTCGGGAGTTCTGGGGAACCGAACGTCAAAAAAAAAAAAAAAAAAAAAAAAAAAAAAAAAAGAGTGTTGGTGGGGATCACCTTCCCCTCCTTCTTCAGTGTCACTCGGTCCACCCCATCCACACCCTTATCCTTCAGTTCATCCTGGATCTCAACTTCCGACATGGCAGCGAGGTCCCGACATCTGATTACTCCCCGAGAGGAGTTCAAGGTCTTGTGAATTGAGACCCTGACTGGTCTGTCAATAAATCTTTTTGTTCGGAGTAGGTTTTGGGCCTGGACCCTTTTGCCACAGTCCACCAGGAAAGATCCATCCCTCAACCTTTTAATGCTTTTGAGGGTTTCGGCCACCGCCTGGAAACCCTTCTGAACAGCAAAAGGCGACAGTTTGCTCAGCGGGAGGCCGTCACTTGACGACTCCACGACCAGAAACCTTGGCCAATTGTTGCAGGAGTTGTAGGAGGGTTCGTTTTCAGAGTCCGAGTCTGAATCTTGGTCGTTGTCTCGTAATCTTTTTTTTAATTTGTGGGTGCCATGTTATGTTTCTGAAAGATTCATTACGTTTTGTCCCCACCCGAGTCCAACAAGGGGATGCACACAAGCGGCATTCCAGAAAGTGCGTACCATGGCTCAAAACGCAATATACTCAAGTGATAAAAACAAAACAAAGTTTACTTCTGTCCCCTGACTGACCCTGAGCCGCTGCCTTCTAATCGAAATTATGGCAAAGCACGACCAGCCGATTGGTTGGGTCGGGCCAACCCAACCACCCGTCTAGGGGAAGTCCGGGCCGAAGAAGCGTGTTGGACCCCCCGGGGGACCTCATCCACCAGGATCCCATCCTCCCCCGACACGGGATGCAGCGCACGGCAAACACGCTGGGTCTGAAGGTGACCGCAGAGAGTAAGAAGAATTATATAAAGAAGAGCTGTGTTGTGGATAAATACAGGAGAATGGCCGGTGAGGTAGAAATAAGCTGTAAGATGGGAGCTGAAAACGGAGGTATTGTGGAAATAATTCTTGGAATGAAATATAGTCGAAAGGGCCGGTAGACAGAAACTAGACGTAAGAAAAGAGTGAGCTGCTTGGTTTAAACACCCCCGGCGCGAGAAGCCGGCACCACGGGGGCGTGTAAGGAAAATTCTACAGATAAAAAAACTCCCCACAGACAAATAAAGCCACCATGGGATGTGTAAGAGAAACTCCCGAGATAGGAAAAGAAGGCAGCACATGATGTGTAAGAAAAACTCCCCACAGAAAAATGAAGCCAGCACGGGATGTGTAAGAGAAAATCCCTTGATGAAAAAAGAAGAAACCTCACGGGAAGTGTAAGAGAAACGCCCCCGATAAAAAAACGAACCCAGCATCGGATCTCTAAGAGAATGTCCGCGAATAAAATTAAACCCAGCACGGCATGTGTAAGAGAAACTCCCCACAGAAAAATGAAGCCACCACGGGATGTGTAAGGGAAACTCCCTTTAAAAAAGAAAAAAGGAAGAAGAAGAAAAAGAAAAAGAAAAAAGAAGAAGAAGAAACCTGCACGGGATGTGTAAGAGAAACACCCCAGATGAAAAAAAAGAAGCCAACATGGGATGTGTAAGAGGAACTCCCCAGATAAAAATGAATCCAGCACAAGAGGTGTGAGAAAAACTCCCCGATAAGATAAAAAAAAAAAAAAAGGCCAGCACGGGATAAAATTAGCATGAGATGTGTAAGTGAAACTCCCCACAGAAAAATAAAGCCAGCATGTAATGTGTCAGAGAAAATCCCAATATGAAAATGAAGCCAGCACTGGATGTGTAAGGGAAACTCCCCTGATAAAAACAGAAGCCAGCACGGGATGTGTAAGAGAAACTCCCCAGATAAAAATGACGCCAGCACGGGATGTGTAAGAGAAACTCCCAAAATAAAAATGAAGCCAGCACAGGATGTGTGGGAGAAACTCCCCCGATAGAAAAAAAAAAAAAAAAAAAAAAAGCCAGCACGGGATGTGTAAGAAAAACTCCCCAGATACAAAAACGAAGCCAGTACAGGATGTGTAAGAGAATATCATTGCATAAAAATGAAACCAGCACGGTATGTGTAAGAGACTCCCCGCATAAAAATGAAGGCAGCACGGGATGTGTAAGAGAAACTTCCGACATGAAAAGAAAGAATGGGATGTGTAAGACAAACTCCCCAGATAAAAATGAAACCAAGAAGGGATGTTCAAGAGAAACTCCCCAGAATCAAAGAAAAAAGAAACCAGCACGGAATGTGTAAGGGAAACTCCCCACAGAAAAATAAAGGCAGCATGGGATGTGTAAGAGAAACTCCCAATATGAAAATGAAGCCAGCGGGGGATGCGTTAAACAAACTCCCCAAATAAAAGTTAAGCTAGCACGGGATGTGTAAGAGAAACTCCCCCTATAAAAATAAGCCAGCATCGGATACGCACTAAAATTAAAGCCAGCCCGGGATGTGTAAGAGAAACTCCCCACATAAAAATGAAGCCAGCACGGGATGTGTAAAAGAAGCTCCCCAGATAAAAGTGAAGCCAGCACGGGATGTGTAAGAGAAACTCCCCAAATAAAAGTGAAGCTAGCACGGGATGTGTAAGTGAAACTCCCCCTATAAAAATAAGGCAGCATCGGATCTCTAAGAGAAAGTCCGTTCATAAAATTAAAGCCAGCACGGGATGTGTAAGAGAAGCTCCCCACATAAAAATGAAGCCAGCACGGGATGTGTAAGAGAAACTCCCCAAATAAAAGTGAAGCTAGCACGGGATGTGTAAGTGAAACTCCCCCTATAAAAATAAGGCAGCATCGGATCTCTAAGAGAAAGTCCGTTCATAAAATTAAAGCCAGCACGGGATGTGTAAGAGAAGCTCCCCACATAAAAATGAAGCCAGCACGGGATGTGTAAGAGAAACTCCCCAAATAAAAGTGAAGCTAGCACGGGATGTGTAAGTGAAACTCCCCCTATAAAAATAAGGCAGCATCGGATCTCTAAGAGAAAGTCCGTTCATAAAATTAAAGCCAGCACGGGATGTGTAAGAGAAGCTCCCCAGATTCAAAGAAAAAAGAAGCCAGCGCGGGATGTGTAAGGGAAGCTCCCCACAGAAAACTAAATGCAGCATGGGATGTGTAAGAGAAACTCCCAATATGAAAATGAAGCCAGCAGGGGATGTGAAAGGGAAATTCCCCTGATAAAAACAGAAACCAGCCCGGGATGTGTAAGAGAAACTCCCCAGATAAAAATGAAGCCAGCACGGGATCCGTAAGAGAAACTACCCAGATAAAAATGAAGCCAGCACGGGATGTGTAAGAGAAACTCCCGAAATAAAAGTGAAGCCAGCACGGGATGTGTAAGAGAAACTCCCCCTATAAAAATAAGGCAGCATCGGATCTCTAAGAGAAAATCTGTTCATAAAATTAAAGCCAGCACGGGATGTGTAAGAGAAACTCCCCAGATTCAAAGAAAAAAGAAGCCAGCGCGGGATGTGTAAGGGAAACTCCCCACAGGAAAATAAATGCAGCATGGGATGTGTAAAAGAAACTCCCAATATGAAAATGAAGCCAGCAGGGGATGTGAAAGGGAAATTCCCCTGATAAAAACAGAAGCCAGAACGGGATGTGTAAGAGAAACGCCCCAGATAGAAATGATGCCAGTACAGGATGTGTAAGAGAAACTCCCCCGATAAAAATGAAGCCAGCACGTGATGTGTAAGAGAAACTCCCCAGATAAAAAGAGGCCAGCATGGGATGTGTAAGGGAAACTCCCCACATAAAAATGAAGCCAACACAGGATATGTGAGAGAAATTCCCCCAATAAAAAAGAAACCAGCACGGGATGTGTAACAGACACTCCCCAGATACAAAAACGAATCCAGCACAGGATGTGTAAGAGAAACTCCTCGCATAAAAATGAAGCCACCAGGGGATGTGTTAAACAAATTCCCCAAATAAAAGTTAAGCTAACACGGGATGTGTAAGAAAAATTCCCCTATAAAAATAAACCAGCATCGGATCTCTAAGAGAAAGTGCGTTGATAAAATTAAAGCCAGCACGGGATGTGTAAGAGAAACTCCCCACATAAAAATAAGCCAGCATCGGATCTTTGAGATAAAATCCGTTCATAAAATTAAAGCCAGCACGGGATGTGTAAGAGAAACTCCCCAAATAAAAGTTAAGCCAGCATCGGATGTGTAAGAGAAACTCCCCCTTTAAAAATAAGGCTGCATCGGATCTCTAAGAGAAAGTCCGTTCACAAAATTAAGGCCAGCACGGGATGTGTAAGAGAAACTCCCCAGATTCAAAGAAAAGAAAAAAAAGCCAGCACGAGATGTGTAAGGGAAACTCCCCACAGAAAAATAAAGGCAGCATGGGATGTGTAAGAGAAACTCCCAATATGAAAATGAAGCCAGCAGGGGATGTGTTAAACAAACTCCCCAAATAAAAGTTAAGCTAGCACGGGATGTGTAAGAGAACCCCCCCTATAAAACTAAGCCAGCATCGGATTTCTAAGAGAAAGTGCGTTGATGAAATTAAAGCCAGCCCGGGATGTGTAAGAGAAACTCCCCACAGAAAAATGAAGCCAGCACGGGATATGTGAGAGAAATTCCCCCAATAAAAAAGAAACCAGCACGGGATGTGTAAGAGACACTCCCCAGATACAAAAACGAATCCAGCACAGGATGTGTAAGAGAAACTCCTTGCATAAAAATGAAGCCACCAGGGGATGTGTTAAACAAATTCCCCAAATAAAAGTTAAGCTAACACGGGATGTGTAAGAAAAATTCCCCTATAAAAATAAACCAGCATCGGATCTCTGAGAGAAAGTCCGTTCATAAAATTAAAGCCAGCACGGGATGTGTAAGAGAAACTCCCGAAATAAAAGTTAAGCCAGCACGGGATGTGTAAGAGAAACTCCCCCTATAAAAATAAGGCTGCATCGGATCTCTAAGAGAAAGTCCGTTCATAAAATTAAAGCCAGCACGGGATGTGTAAGAGAAACTCCCCAGATTCAAAGAAAAAAGAAGCCAGCACGAGATGTGTAAGGGAAACTCCCCACAGAAAAATAAATGCAGCATGGGATGTGTAAAAGAAACTCCCAATATGAAAATGAAGCCAGCAGTGGATGTGAAAGGGAAACTCCCCTGATAAAAACAGAAACAAGCACGGGATGTGTAACAGAAACTCCCTAGATAAATAAAAAAAAAAAAAAAAAGGGGGGGGGGGGGGGGGAAGCCAGCCCGGGATGTGTAAGAGAAACTCCCCAGATAAAAATGAAGCCAGCACGGGATGTGTAAGAGAAACTCCCCGATAAAAATGAAGCCAGCATGGGATCTCTAGTGAAAGTCCGCTGATAAAATTAAAGCCAGCACGGGATGTGTAAGAGAAACTCCCCAGATAAAAATGAAGCCAGCAGGGTGTGTGTAAGAGACACTACCCAGATAAAAGTGAGGCCAGCACGAGATGTGTAAGAGAAACTCCCCAGATAAAAATCATGTCAACACGGGATATGTGAGAGAAACTTCCCCGATAGAAACGAAACCAGCACAGGATGTGTAAGAGAAACCCAACAGATACAAAAACGAATCCAGCACAGGATGTGTAAGAGAAACTCCTTGCATAAAAATGAAGCCACCAGGGGATGTGTTAGACAAACTCCCCAGATATAAGTGAAACCAGCACGGAATATGTAAGAGAACCTCCCTCGATATAAAAAGAATCCGGCATCGGATCTCTAAGAGAAAGTTCTTTGATAAAATTAAAGCTAGCACAGGATGTGTAAGAGAAACTTCCCAGATAAAAATGAAGCCAGCAGGGGATGTGTAAGAGAAACTCCCCAGATAAAAATGAAGCCAGCACGGGATGTGTAATAGAAACTCCCCAGATAAAAATGAATCCAGCACAGGATGTGTGAGAAAACTCCCCGATTTACCCAAAAAAAAAAAAAAAAAAAAAAAAAAAAAGCCAAAACGGGATGTGTAAGAGAAACTCCCCAGATACAAAAACTAAGCCAGCACGGGATGTGTAAGAGAATCTCCTGGCGTAAAAGTGAAAACAGCACGGGATGTGTGCAGAGCAGTTTGCAGAGCTCGAATCTGTTCACTTGTTAGCTTTTTCAGCTCGGGCTTGTTCTTTGACCTTCCTATCTTCAGTGTCTCCATTCTTAACAATTTGCAGGGCTGTTTTCATATACTTGGTTCTTTTGCGGGGGAGGTTGTTCTTAGGCCTTTCTCTCTTTAGTGATTCTGTTGATTTCAGCTATTCTGAGTGCTCATTTTTCTTATTTTCCTCAGGGATTTTTCATGCGTCTTCTCTCGTACTTTTCTTCTTTCTGGTTCTGTTCTTTCTAGCAGGGCTGCATTGTCTTTTGAGAACGGATGCTCTTAATTCCTGTGCAGGTGACACGTGACAGTGACTCTGACGGGATGATTTCACCCATAATGGTAAACAGGTCGTAAACAGGCTCAAGATCCCCCAGGGTCTCTCCACGCTAATGTTTCGTCGGTGGAGTGAAGCTCCCTCAAGGGGAGGGGTCCGTGGTCATTCACCGTAAAAAAAAAAAAAAAAGACCTGCTTTACAAAGACGTGACATTTTGACTGTCTCTTTAGTGTCTTTTTTTTCTTTCTTTTTTTAATAGGGAATTTGCTTAACTCTTCTTCCACCCAGTTTTTAGTGGTTCTGTTCTTTTTAGCATTCTACACAGCTTCGTTCTTTTCAAAACACTTCTTTTCAGGCCTTTTTGTTAGGTCTTTGTCTACCCAGCTATTTTTTGTGTGTGGTTTTGATTCTTTTAATACTTAGTAGGTCTGCTTTCTCTTATGTATGGCTCCTTTCTCTCTTCTGAGTGACTTTTTCACGCAGTTTTCCTGAGCCATCTTCCACCCAGCTCTTTTCTTGAGGGGATGTCTTCTGAACAGTTTGCAGAGCTCGAATCCGTTCACTTGTTAGCTTTTTCAGATCAGGCTTGTTCTTGGCCTTCCTGTTTGGTTCTTAGCAATTTCCAGGGCTGTTTTGATATACTTAGTTCTGTTTTTCGGGTTTGTTCTAAGGCCTTTCTATCTTTAGTGATTCTGTTGATTTCAGCTATTTAAAGGGCTAATTTTTCTTCTTCTTATCAGGGCTTTTTCGTGGATCGTCTTCTACCGCGCTTTTCTTTCTGATTTTGTTCTTTCTAGCACGTCCGTACATAGGGCTGCTTTGTCTTCTGAGAATGCATGCCATCAATTCCTGTGTAGGTGACACGTGACAGCGACTCTGATGGGATGATTTCACCCATAATGGTAAACAGGTCGTAAACAGGCTCAAGATCCCCCAGGGTCTCTCCACGCTAATGTTTCGTCGGTGGAGTGAAGTTCCCTTAAGGGGAGGGGTCCGCGGTGATTAACCGTAAGAAAAACAGACCTGCTTTACAAAGACGTGACATTTTGACTGAGGAGTTTGCAGAGCTCGAATCCGGTTAGCTTTTTCAGCTAGGGCTTTTTCAGCTTTGGCCTTTCTGTCTTTAGGGGTTTGGTTCTTTGCAATTTCCAGGGCTGTTTTGATATACTTAGTTCTTTTTTCGGGTGTGTTCTAAGGCCTTTCTATCTTTAGTGATTCTGTTGATTTCAACTATTTAAAGGGCTCATGTTTCTTCTTCTTCTCAGGGCTTTTTCGTGGATCTTCTTCTACCGTGCTTTTCTTTCTTGTTTTGTTCTTTCTAGCACTCCGTATATAGGGCTGCTTTGTCTTGTGAGAATGAATGCCATCAATTCCTGTGTAAGTGACACGTGACAGCGACTCTGACGGGATGATTTCACCCATAATGGTAAACAGGTCGTAAACAGGCTCAAGATCCCCCAGGGTCTCTCCACGCTAATGTTTCGTCGGTGGAGTGAAGTTCCCTCAAGGGGAGGGGTCCGCGGTGATTAACCGTAAAAGAACAGACCTGCTTTACAAAGACGTGACATTTTGACTGTTCTTTTAGTGTCTTTTTATTTTTATTTTATATATATATATATTTTATAGGGAATTTACTTAGTTCTTCTTGCACCCAGTTCTTAGTGGTTCTGTTCTTTATAGCATTCTATACAGCTCCGTTCTCTTCAAAACATTTCTTTTTAGAGCTTCTTGTTAGGTCTTTGTCTACCCAGCTGTTCTTCTTAGTGGTTTCGCTCCTTTTACTACTTAGCATGACTGCTTGCTCTTCTGGGTGCGCCTTTTTCACGCTCTTTACCTGAGCCATCTTCCACCCAGCTCTTTTCTTGAGGGGTTGTCTTCTGAGCAGTTTGCAGAGCTCGAATCCGTTCACTTGTTAGCTTTTTCAGCTCGGGCTTGTTCTTTGACCTTCCTATCTTCAGTGTCTCCATTCTTAACAATTTGCAGGGCTGTTTTCATATACTTAGTTCTTTTTTTGGGGGGGAGGTTGTTCTTAGGCCTTTCTCTCTCTAGTGATTCTGTTGATTTCAGCTATTCTGAGTGCTCATTTTTCTTATTTTCCTCAGGGATTTTTCATGCGTCTTCTCTCGTACTTTTCTTCTTTCTGGTTCTGTTCTTTCTAGCAGGGCTGCATTGTCTTTTGAGAACGGATGCTCTTAATTCCTGTGCAGGTGACACGTGACAGTGACTCTGACGGGATGATTTCACCCATAATGGTAAACAGGTCGTAAACAGGCTCAAGATCCCCCAGGGTCTCTCCACGCTAATGTTTCGTCGGTGGAGTGAAGCTCCCTCAAGGGGAGGGGTCCGTGGTCATTCACCGTAAAAAGAAAAAAAAAAGAAAAAAAAAAAGACCTGCTTTACAAAGACGTGACATTTTGACTGTCTCTTTAGTGTCTTTTTTTCTTTCTTTTTTTAATAGGGAATTTGCTTAACTCTTCTTCCACCCAGTTTTTAGTGGTTCTGTTCTTTTTAGCATTCTACACAGCTTCGTTCTTTTCAAAACACTTCTTTTCAGGCCTTTTTGTTAGGTCTTTGTCTACCCAGCTATTTTTTGTGTGTGGTTTTGATTCTTTTAATACTTAGTAGGTCTGCTTTCTCTTATGTATGGCTCCTTTCTCTCTTCTGAGTGACTTTTTCACGCAGTTTTCCTGAGCCATCTTCCACCCAGCTCTTTTCTTGAGGGGATGTCTTCTGAACAGTTTGCAGAGCTCGAATCCGTTCACTTGTTAGCTTTTTCAGATCAGGCTTGTTCTTGGCCTTCCTGTTTGGTTCTTAGCAATTTCCAGGGCTGTTTTGATATACTTAGTTCTGTTTTTCGGGTTTGTTCTAAGGCCTTTCTATCTTTAGTGATTCTGTTGATTTCAGCTATTTAAAGGGCTAATTTTTCTTCTTCTTATCAGGGCTTTTTCGTGGATCGTCTTCTACCGCGCTTTTCTTTCTGATTTTGTTCTTTCTAGCACGTCCGTACATAGGGCTGCTTTGTCTTCTGAGAATGCATGCCATCAATTCCTGTGTAGGTGACACGTGACAGCGACTCTGATGGGATGATTTCACCCATAATGGTAAACAGGTCGTAAACAGGCTCAAGATCCCCCAGGGTCTCTCCACGCTAATGTTTCGTCGGTGGAGTGAAGTTCCCTTAAGGGGAGGGGTCCGCGGTGATTAACCGTAAGAAAAACAGACCTGCTTTACAAAGACGTGACATTTTGACTGAGGAGTTTGCAGAGCTCGAATCCGGTTAGCTTTTTCAGCTAGGGCTTTTTCAGCTTTGGCCTTTCTGTCTTTAGGGGTTTGGTTCTTTGCAATTTCCAGGGCTGTTTTGATATACTTAGTTCTTTTTTCGGGTGTGTTCTAAGGCCTTTCTATCTTTAGTGATTCTGTTGATTTCAACTATTTAAAGGGCTCATGTTTCTTCTTCTTCTCAGGGCTTTTTCGTGGATCTTCTTCTACCGTGCTTTTCTTTCTTGTTTTGTTCTTTCTAGCACTCCGTATATAGGGCTGCTTTGTCTTGTGAGAATGAATGCCATCAATTCCTGTGTAAGTGACACGTGACAGCGACTCTGACGGGATGATTTCACCCATAATGGTAAACAGGTCGTAAACAGGCTCAAGATCCCCCAGGGTCTCTCCACGCTAATGTTTCGTCGGTGGAGTGAAGTTCCCTCAAGGGGAGGGGTCCGCGGTGATTAACCGTAAAAGAACAGACCTGCTTTACAAAGACGTGACATTTTGACTGTTCTTTTAGTGTCTTTTTATTTTTATTTTATATATATATATTTTATAGGGAATTTACTTAGTTCTTCTTGCACCCAGTTCTTAGTGGTTCTGTTCTTTATAGCATTCTATACAGCTCCGTTCTCTTCAAAATATTTCTTTTTAGGGATTTTTGTTAGGTCTTTGTCTATCCAGCTATTCTTTTATTTTTATTTTTAGGTCTTTATCTACCCAGCTATTCTTTTTAGTGGTTTTTTTCACATTTTACAACTTAGCATGACTGCTTTCTCTTATGTATGGCTCCTTTCTCTCTTCTGAGTGTGACTTTTACACGCTGTTTTCCTGAGCCATCTTTCACCCAGGTCTTTTCTTAAATTGTTGTCTTCTGAGGAATTTGCAGAGCTCGAATCCGTTCACTTGTTGTGCTTTCAGCTAGGGCTTGTTCTTTGGCCTTTCTGTCTTTAGGGGTTTGGTTCTTAGCAATTTGCAGGGCTGTTTTGATAGACTTAGTTCTGTTTTCGGGTTTTGTTCTTTCTAGTACTCCGTATATAGGGCTGCTTTGTCTTCTGAGAATGAATGCCATCAATTCCTATGTAAGTGACACGTGACAGCGACTCTAACGGGATGATTTCACCCGTAATTGTAAAAAGGTCGTAAACAGGCTCAAGATCCCCCAGGGTCTCTCCACGCTTATGTTTCGTCGGTGGAGTGAAGTTCCCTCAAGGGGAGGGTCCGCGGTGACTCACCGTAAGAAAAACAGACCTGCTTTACAAAGACATGACATTTTGACTGTCTCCTTTTTTGGGGGGAATTTGTTTAGGTCTTCTTCCACCCAGTTCTTAGTGGTTCTGTTTTATTGGCAGTCCGTGGAACTGTGTTATGCTCAAAACACTTCTGCTTAGGTCTTCGTCTACCCAGTGTTTCGTCTTATTGGTTTTGCTCTGTTTAGTACTTATTATGACTGCTTTATGTTATGAGCACTTCTTTTAGGGACATTGTTGAGGTCGTCTTTGAGCAGTCTTTTAAGGGGCCTGCTGAACTCTTAGGTGCGCTTTCGGAGAGAGCCGCAGGACCCTTAGATGCCATTTTTGGGGGATTGGCGGAACCCCTAGAAGCCGTTTTGGGGGGGATCGGCTGAACCCCTATCCGTCTCCGAAGAACACTTAGCGGACTCGCACGGAACCCGGGCGTCGGCCGATACCGTCCTCGACTTTCCGGAGGAAGCCTGAGTGCCGGCCAGTACCGAACCGGGTCCGCCAGTAGAACGCACGTTAGATTCAGTCGTCCTCAGCGGACGTTCTGAAAACACCCAGGTTAACGAGGTTTGACACTGAACAAATTTGGACTGTCTTCTGGTGGTAGCGGCAGCGGCGTATGTCTTTCCTCCAGAGATCATAGTCGGCATCTTGGCTTCAACCAGCTGTCTGGCTTCCGGAAAGGATATGCGTTTCTCAACGCGGACACGTTGAATCTCCTTCTCCTTCTGCCAGACCGGGCAATCTTTAGCCGATGAAGCGTGGGGACCGTTGCAATTAGAGCACAGCTTGGGTCCGTCACATTGACCTTCATGCTTATCTTTTTCACAACCCGTACACTTCGCAGCAACCTTGCAACGTTGGCTCGTGTGTTCAAACTTGTTGCAGTTGAAGCAACGCATAGGGCATAGGGTTCGGATCAAACAAAGCCACCTTCACCTTTAGATAGCCGATCGTGATCTCTTTCGGGAGTTCTGGGGAACCGAACGTCAAAAAAAAAAAAAAAAAAAAAAAAAAAAAAAAAAGAGTGTTGGTGGGGATCACCTTCCCCTCCTTCTTCAGTGTCACTCGGTCCACCCCATCCACACCCTTATCCTTCAGTTCATCCTGGATCTCAACTTCCGACATGGCAGCGAGGTCCCGACATCTGATTACTCCCCGAGAGGAGTTCAAGGTCTTGTGAATTGAGACCCTGACTGGTCTGTCAATAAATCTTTTTGTTCGGAGTAGGTTTTGGGCCTGGACCCTTTTGCCACAGTCCACCAGGAAAGATCCATCCCTCAACCTTTTAATGCTTTTGAGGGTTTCGGCCACCGCCTGGAAACCCTTCTGAACAGCAAAAGGCGACAGTTTGCTCAGCGGGAGGCCGTCACTTGACGACTCCACGACCAGAAACCTTGGCCAATTGTTGCAGGAGTTGTAGGAGGGTTCGTTTTCAGAGTCCGAGTCTGAATCTTGGTCGTTGTCTCGTAATCTTTTTTTTAATTTGTGGGTGCCATGTTATGTTTCTGAAAGATTCATTACGTTTTGTCCCCACCCGAGTCCAACAAGGGGATGCACACAAGCGGCATTCCAGAAAGTGCGTACCATGGCTCAAAACGCAATATACTCAAGTGATAAAAACAAAACAAAGTTTACTTCTGTCCCCTGACTGACCCTGAGCCGCTGCCTTCTAATCGAAATTATGGCAAAGCACGACCAGCCGATTGGTTGGGTCGGGCCAACCCAACCACCCGTCTAGGGGAAGTCCGGGCCGAAGAAGCGTGTTGGACCCCCCGGGGGACCTCATCCACCAGGATCCCATCCTCCCCCGACACGGGATGCAGCGCACGGCAAACACGCTGGGTCTGAAGGTGACCGCAGAGAGTAAGAAGAATTATATAAAGAAGAGCTGTGTTGTGGATAAATACAGGAGAATGGCCGGTGAGGTAGAAATAAGCTGTAAGATGGGAGCTGAAAACGGAGGTATTGTGGAAATAATTCTTGGAATGAAATATAGTCGAAAGGGCCGGTAGACAGAAACTAGACGTAAGAAAAGAGTGAGCTGCTTGGTTTAAACACCCCCGGCGCGAGAAGCCGGCACCACGGGGGCGTGTAAGGAAAATTCTACAGATAAAAAAACTCCCCACAGACAAATAAAGCCACCATGGGATGTGTAAGAGAAACTCCCGAGATAGGAAAAGAAGGCAGCACATGATGTGTAAGAAAAACTCCCCACAGAAAAATGAAGCCAGCACGGGATGTGTAAGAGAAAATCCCTTGATGAAAAAAGAAGAAACCTCACGGGAAGTGTAAGAGAAACGCCCCCGATAAAAAAACGAACCCAGCATCGGATCTCTAAGAGAATGTCCGCGAATAAAATTAAACCCAGCACGGCATGTGTAAGAGAAACTCCCCACAGAAAAATGAAGCCACCACGGGATGTGTAAGGGAAACTCCCTTTAAAAAAGAAAAAAGGAAGAAGAAGAAAAAGAAAAAGAAAAAAGAAGAAGAAGAAACCTGCACGGGATGTGTAAGAGAAACACCCCAGATGAAAAAAAAGAAGCCAACATGGGATGTGTAAGAGGAACTCCCCAGATAAAAATGAATCCAGCACAAGAGGTGTGAGAAAAACTCCCCGATAAGATAAAAAAAAAAAAAAAGGCCAGCACGGGATAAAATTAGCATGAGATGTGTAAGTGAAACTCCCCACAGAAAAATAAAGCCAGCATGTAATGTGTCAGAGAAAATCCCAATATGAAAATGAAGCCAGCACTGGATGTGTAAGGGAAACTCCCCTGATAAAAACAGAAGCCAGCACGGGATGTGTAAGAGAAACTCCCCAGATAAAAATGACGCCAGCACGGGATGTGTAAGAGAAACTCCCAAAATAAAAATGAAGCCAGCACAGGATGTGTGGGAGAAACTCCCCCGATAGAAAAAAAAAAAAAAAAAAAAAAAGCCAGCACGGGATGTGTAAGAAAAACTCCCCAGATACAAAAACGAAGCCAGTACAGGATGTGTAAGAGAATATCATTGCATAAAAATGAAACCAGCACGGTATGTGTAAGAGACTCCCCGCATAAAAATGAAGGCAGCACGGGATGTGTAAGAGAAACTTCCGACATGAAAAGAAAGAATGGGATGTGTAAGACAAACTCCCCAGATAAAAATGAAACCAAGAAGGGATGTTCAAGAGAAACTCCCCAGAATCAAAGAAAAAAGAAACCAGCACGGAATGTGTAAGGGAAACTCCCCACAGAAAAATAAAGGCAGCATGGGATGTGTAAGAGAAACTCCCAATATGAAAATGAAGCCAGCGGGGGATGCGTTAAACAAACTCCCCAAATAAAAGTTAAGCTAGCACGGGATGTGTAAGAGAAACTCCCCCTATAAAAATAAGCCAGCATCGGATACGCACTAAAATTAAAGCCAGCCCGGGATGTGTAAGAGAAACTCCCCACATAAAAATGAAGCCAGCACGGGATGTGTAAAAGAAGCTCCCCAGATAAAAGTGAAGCCAGCACGGGATGTGTAAGAGAAACTCCCCAAATAAAAGTGAAGCTAGCACGGGATGTGTAAGTGAAACTCCCCCTATAAAAATAAGGCAGCATCGGATCTCTAAGAGAAAGTCCGTTCATAAAATTAAAGCCAGCACGGGATGTGTAAGAGAAGCTCCCCACATAAAAATGAAGCCAGCACGGGATGTGTAAGAGAAACTCCCCAAATAAAAGTGAAGCTAGCACGGGATGTGTAAGTGAAACTCCCCCTATAAAAATAAGGCAGCATCGGATCTCTAAGAGAAAGTCCGTTCATAAAATTAAAGCCAGCACGGGATGTGTAAGAGAAGCTCCCCACATAAAAATGAAGCCAGCACGGGATGTGTAAGAGAAACTCCCCAAATAAAAGTGAAGCTAGCACGGGATGTGTAAGTGAAACTCCCCCTATAAAAATAAGGCAGCATCGGATCTCTAAGAGAAAGTCCGTTCATAAAATTAAAGCCAGCACGGGATGTGTAAGAGAAGCTCCCCAGATTCAAAGAAAAAAGAAGCCAGCGCGGGATGTGTAAGGGAAGCTCCCCACAGAAAACTAAATGCAGCATGGGATGTGTAAGAGAAACTCCCAATATGAAAATGAAGCCAGCAGGGGATGTGAAAGGGAAATTCCCCTGATAAAAACAGAAACCAGCCCGGGATGTGTAAGAGAAACTCCCCAGATAAAAATGAAGCCAGCACGGGATCCGTAAGAGAAACTACCCAGATAAAAATGAAGCCAGCACGGGATGTGTAAGAGAAACTCCCGAAATAAAAGTGAAGCCAGCACGGGATGTGTAAGAGAAACTCCCCCTATAAAAATAAGGCAGCATCGGATCTCTAAGAGAAAATCTGTTCATAAAATTAAAGCCAGCACGGGATGTGTAAGAGAAACTCCCCAGATTCAAAGAAAAAAGAAGCCAGCGCGGGATGTGTAAGGGAAACTCCCCACAGGAAAATAAATGCAGCATGGGATGTGTAAAAGAAACTCCCAATATGAAAATGAAGCCAGCAGGGGATGTGAAAGGGAAATTCCCCTGATAAAAACAGAAGCCAGAACGGGATGTGTAAGAGAAACGCCCCAGATAGAAATGATGCCAGTACAGGATGTGTAAGAGAAACTCCCCCGATAAAAATGAAGCCAGCACGTGATGTGTAAGAGAAACTCCCCAGATAAAAAGAGGCCAGCATGGGATGTGTAAGGGAAACTCCCCACATAAAAATGAAGCCAACACAGGATATGTGAGAGAAATTCCCCCAATAAAAAAGAAACCAGCACGGGATGTGTAACAGACACTCCCCAGATACAAAAACGAATCCAGCACAGGATGTGTAAGAGAAACTCCTCGCATAAAAATGAAGCCACCAGGGGATGTGTTAAACAAATTCCCCAAATAAAAGTTAAGCTAACACGGGATGTGTAAGAAAAATTCCCCTATAAAAATAAACCAGCATCGGATCTCTAAGAGAAAGTGCGTTGATAAAATTAAAGCCAGCACGGGATGTGTAAGAGAAACTCCCCACATAAAAATAAGCCAGCATCGGATCTTTGAGATAAAATCCGTTCATAAAATTAAAGCCAGCACGGGATGTGTAAGAGAAACTCCCCAAATAAAAGTTAAGCCAGCATCGGATGTGTAAGAGAAACTCCCCCTTTAAAAATAAGGCTGCATCGGATCTCTAAGAGAAAGTCCGTTCACAAAATTAAGGCCAGCACGGGATGTGTAAGAGAAACTCCCCAGATTCAAAGAAAAGAAAAAAAAGCCAGCACGAGATGTGTAAGGGAAACTCCCCACAGAAAAATAAAGGCAGCATGGGATGTGTAAGAGAAACTCCCAATATGAAAATGAAGCCAGCAGGGGATGTGTTAAACAAACTCCCCAAATAAAAGTTAAGCTAGCACGGGATGTGTAAGAGAACCCCCCCTATAAAACTAAGCCAGCATCGGATTTCTAAGAGAAAGTGCGTTGATGAAATTAAAGCCAGCCCGGGATGTGTAAGAGAAACTCCCCACAGAAAAATGAAGCCAGCACGGGATATGTGAGAGAAATTCCCCCAATAAAAAAGAAACCAGCACGGGATGTGTAAGAGACACTCCCCAGATACAAAAACGAATCCAGCACAGGATGTGTAAGAGAAACTCCTTGCATAAAAATGAAGCCACCAGGGGATGTGTTAAACAAATTCCCCAAATAAAAGTTAAGCTAACACGGGATGTGTAAGAAAAATTCCCCTATAAAAATAAACCAGCATCGGATCTCTGAGAGAAAGTCCGTTCATAAAATTAAAGCCAGCACGGGATGTGTAAGAGAAACTCCCGAAATAAAAGTTAAGCCAGCACGGGATGTGTAAGAGAAACTCCCCCTATAAAAATAAGGCTGCATCGGATCTCTAAGAGAAAGTCCGTTCATAAAATTAAAGCCAGCACGGGATGTGTAAGAGAAACTCCCCAGATTCAAAGAAAAAAGAAGCCAGCACGAGATGTGTAAGGGAAACTCCCCACAGAAAAATAAATGCAGCATGGGATGTGTAAAAGAAACTCCCAATATGAAAATGAAGCCAGCAGTGGATGTGAAAGGGAAACTCCCCTGATAAAAACAGAAACAAGCACGGGATGTGTAACAGAAACTCCCTAGATAAATAAAAAAAAAAAAAAAAAGGGGGGGGGGGGGGGGGAAGCCAGCCCGGGATGTGTAAGAGAAACTCCCCAGATAAAAATGAAGCCAGCACGGGATGTGTAAGAGAAACTCCCCGATAAAAATGAAGCCAGCATGGGATCTCTAGTGAAAGTCCGCTGATAAAATTAAAGCCAGCACGGGATGTGTAAGAGAAACTCCCCAGATAAAAATGAAGCCAGCAGGGTGTGTGTAAGAGACACTACCCAGATAAAAGTGAGGCCAGCACGAGATGTGTAAGAGAAACTCCCCAGATAAAAATCATGTCAACACGGGATATGTGAGAGAAACTTCCCCGATAGAAACGAAACCAGCACAGGATGTGTAAGAGAAACCCAACAGATACAAAAACGAATCCAGCACAGGATGTGTAAGAGAAACTCCTTGCATAAAAATGAAGCCACCAGGGGATGTGTTAGACAAACTCCCCAGATATAAGTGAAACCAGCACGGAATATGTAAGAGAACCTCCCTCGATATAAAAAGAATCCGGCATCGGATCTCTAAGAGAAAGTTCTTTGATAAAATTAAAGCTAGCACAGGATGTGTAAGAGAAACTTCCCAGATAAAAATGAAGCCAGCAGGGGATGTGTAAGAGAAACTCCCCAGATAAAAATGAAGCCAGCACGGGATGTGTAATAGAAACTCCCCAGATAAAAATGAATCCAGCACAGGATGTGTGAGAAAACTCCCCGATTTACCCAAAAAAAAAAAAAAAAAAAAAAAAAAAAAGCCAAAACGGGATGTGTAAGAGAAACTCCCCAGATACAAAAACTAAGCCAGCACGGGATGTGTAAGAGAATCTCCTGGCGTAAAAGTGAAAACAGCACGGGATGTGTGCAGAGCAGTTTGCAGAGCTCGAATCTGTTCACTTGTTAGCTTTTTCAGCTCGGGCTTGTTCTTTGACCTTCCTATCTTCAGTGTCTCCATTCTTAACAATTTGCAGGGCTGTTTTCATATACTTGGTTCTTTTGCGGGGGAGGTTGTTCTTAGGCCTTTCTCTCTTTAGTGATTCTGTTGATTTCAGCTATTCTGAGTGCTCATTTTTCTTATTTTCCTCAGGGATTTTTCATGCGTCTTCTCTCGTACTTTTCTTCTTTCTGGTTCTGTTCTTTCTAGCAGGGCTGCATTGTCTTTTGAGAACGGATGCTCTTAATTCCTGTGCAGGTGACACGTGACAGTGACTCTGACGGGATGATTTCACCCATAATGGTAAACAGGTCGTAAACAGGCTCAAGATCCCCCAGGGTCTCTCCACGCTAATGTTTCGTCGGTGGAGTGAAGCTCCCTCAAGGGGAGGGGTCCGTGGTCATTCACCGTAAAAAAAAAAAAAAAAGACCTGCTTTACAAAGACGTGACATTTTGACTGTCTCTTTAGTGTCTTTTTTTTCTTTCTTTTTTTAATAGGGAATTTGCTTAACTCTTCTTCCACCCAGTTTTTAGTGGTTCTGTTCTTTTTAGCATTCTACACAGCTTCGTTCTTTTCAAAACACTTCTTTTCAGGCCTTTTTGTTAGGTCTTTGTCTACCCAGCTATTTTTTGTGTGTGGTTTTGATTCTTTTAATACTTAGTAGGTCTGCTTTCTCTTATGTATGGCTCCTTTCTCTCTTCTGAGTGACTTTTTCACGCAGTTTTCCTGAGCCATCTTCCACCCAGCTCTTTTCTTGAGGGGATGTCTTCTGAACAGTTTGCAGAGCTCGAATCCGTTCACTTGTTAGCTTTTTCAGATCAGGCTTGTTCTTGGCCTTCCTGTTTGGTTCTTAGCAATTTCCAGGGCTGTTTTGATATACTTAGTTCTGTTTTTCGGGTTTGTTCTAAGGCCTTTCTATCTTTAGTGATTCTGTTGATTTCAGCTATTTAAAGGGCTAATTTTTCTTCTTCTTATCAGGGCTTTTTCGTGGATCGTCTTCTACCGCGCTTTTCTTTCTGATTTTGTTCTTTCTAGCACGTCCGTACATAGGGCTGCTTTGTCTTCTGAGAATGCATGCCATCAATTCCTGTGTAGGTGACACGTGACAGCGACTCTGATGGGATGATTTCACCCATAATGGTAAACAGGTCGTAAACAGGCTCAAGATCCCCCAGGGTCTCTCCACGCTAATGTTTCGTCGGTGGAGTGAAGTTCCCTTAAGGGGAGGGGTCCGCGGTGATTAACCGTAAGAAAAACAGACCTGCTTTACAAAGACGTGACATTTTGACTGAGGAGTTTGCAGAGCTCGAATCCGGTTAGCTTTTTCAGCTAGGGCTTTTTCAGCTTTGGCCTTTCTGTCTTTAGGGGTTTGGTTCTTTGCAATTTCCAGGGCTGTTTTGATATACTTAGTTCTTTTTTCGGGTGTGTTCTAAGGCCTTTCTATCTTTAGTGATTCTGTTGATTTCAACTATTTAAAGGGCTCATGTTTCTTCTTCTTCTCAGGGCTTTTTCGTGGATCTTCTTCTACCGTGCTTTTCTTTCTTGTTTTGTTCTTTCTAGCACTCCGTATATAGGGCTGCTTTGTCTTGTGAGAATGAATGCCATCAATTCCTGTGTAAGTGACACGTGACAGCGACTCTGACGGGATGATTTCACCCATAATGGTAAACAGGTCGTAAACAGGCTCAAGATCCCCCAGGGTCTCTCCACGCTAATGTTTCGTCGGTGGAGTGAAGTTCCCTCAAGGGGAGGGGTCCGCGGTGATTAACCGTAAAAGAACAGACCTGCTTTACAAAGACGTGACATTTTGACTGTTCTTTTAGTGTCTTTTTATTTTTATTTTATATATATATATATTTTATAGGGAATTTACTTAGTTCTTCTTGCACCCAGTTCTTAGTGGTTCTGTTCTTTATAGCATTCTATACAGCTCCGTTCTCTTCAAAACATTTCTTTTTAGAGCTTCTTGTTAGGTCTTTGTCTACCCAGCTGTTCTTCTTAGTGGTTTCGCTCCTTTTACTACTTAGCATGACTGCTTGCTCTTCTGGGTGCGCCTTTTTCACGCTCTTTACCTGAGCCATCTTCCACCCAGCTCTTTTCTTGAGGGGTTGTCTTCTGAGCAGTTTGCAGAGCTCGAATCCGTTCACTTGTTAGCTTTTTCAGCTCGGGCTTGTTCTTTGACCTTCCTATCTTCAGTGTCTCCATTCTTAACAATTTGCAGGGCTGTTTTCATATACTTAGTTCTTTTTTTGGGGGGGAGGTTGTTCTTAGGCCTTTCTCTCTCTAGTGATTCTGTTGATTTCAGCTATTCTGAGTGCTCATTTTTCTTATTTTCCTCAGGGATTTTTCATGCGTCTTCTCTCGTACTTTTCTTCTTTCTGGTTCTGTTCTTTCTAGCAGGGCTGCATTGTCTTTTGAGAACGGATGCTCTTAATTCCTGTGCAGGTGACACGTGACAGTGACTCTGACGGGATGATTTCACCCATAATGGTAAACAGGTCGTAAACAGGCTCAAGATCCCCCAGGGTCTCTCCACGCTAATGTTTCGTCGGTGGAGTGAAGCTCCCTCAAGGGGAGGGGTCCGTGGTCATTCACCGTAAAAAGAAAAAAAAAAGAAAAAAAAAAAGACCTGCTTTACAAAGACGTGACATTTTGACTGTCTCTTTAGTGTCTTTTTTTCTTTCTTTTTTTAATAGGGAATTTGCTTAACTCTTCTTCCACCCAGTTTTTAGTGGTTCTGTTCTTTTTAGCATTCTACACAGCTTCGTTCTTTTCAAAACACTTCTTTTCAGGCCTTTTTGTTAGGTCTTTGTCTACCCAGCTATTTTTTGTGTGTGGTTTTGATTCTTTTAATACTTAGTAGGTCTGCTTTCTCTTATGTATGGCTCCTTTCTCTCTTCTGAGTGACTTTTTCACGCAGTTTTCCTGAGCCATCTTCCACCCAGCTCTTTTCTTGAGGGGATGTCTTCTGAACAGTTTGCAGAGCTCGAATCCGTTCACTTGTTAGCTTTTTCAGATCAGGCTTGTTCTTGGCCTTCCTGTTTGGTTCTTAGCAATTTCCAGGGCTGTTTTGATATACTTAGTTCTGTTTTTCGGGTTTGTTCTAAGGCCTTTCTATCTTTAGTGATTCTGTTGATTTCAGCTATTTAAAGGGCTAATTTTTCTTCTTCTTATCAGGGCTTTTTCGTGGATCGTCTTCTACCGCGCTTTTCTTTCTGATTTTGTTCTTTCTAGCACGTCCGTACATAGGGCTGCTTTGTCTTCTGAGAATGCATGCCATCAATTCCTGTGTAGGTGACACGTGACAGCGACTCTGATGGGATGATTTCACCCATAATGGTAAACAGGTCGTAAACAGGCTCAAGATCCCCCAGGGTCTCTCCACGCTAATGTTTCGTCGGTGGAGTGAAGTTCCCTTAAGGGGAGGGGTCCGCGGTGATTAACCGTAAGAAAAACAGACCTGCTTTACAAAGACGTGACATTTTGACTGAGGAGTTTGCAGAGCTCGAATCCGGTTAGCTTTTTCAGCTAGGGCTTTTTCAGCTTTGGCCTTTCTGTCTTTAGGGGTTTGGTTCTTTGCAATTTCCAGGGCTGTTTTGATATACTTAGTTCTTTTTTCGGGTGTGTTCTAAGGCCTTTCTATCTTTAGTGATTCTGTTGATTTCAACTATTTAAAGGGCTCATGTTTCTTCTTCTTCTCAGGGCTTTTTCGTGGATCTTCTTCTACCGTGCTTTTCTTTCTTGTTTTGTTCTTTCTAGCACTCCGTATATAGGGCTGCTTTGTCTTGTGAGAATGAATGCCATCAATTCCTGTGTAAGTGACACGTGACAGCGACTCTGACGGGATGATTTCACCCATAATGGTAAACAGGTCGTAAACAGGCTCAAGATCCCCCAGGGTCTCTCCACGCTAATGTTTCGTCGGTGGAGTGAAGTTCCCTCAAGGGGAGGGGTCCGCGGTGATTAACCGTAAAAGAACAGACCTGCTTTACAAAGACGTGACATTTTGACTGTTCTTTTAGTGTCTTTTTATTTTTATTTTATATATATATATTTTATAGGGAATTTACTTAGTTCTTCTTGCACCCAGTTCTTAGTGGTTCTGTTCTTTATAGCATTCTATACAGCTCCGTTCTCTTCAAAATATTTCTTTTTAGGGATTTTTGTTAGGTCTTTGTCTATCCAGCTATTCTTTTATTTTTATTTTTAGGTCTTTATCTACCCAGCTATTCTTTTTAGTGGTTTTTTTCACATTTTACAACTTAGCATGACTGCTTTCTCTTATGTATGGCTCCTTTCTCTCTTCTGAGTGTGACTTTTACACGCTGTTTTCCTGAGCCATCTTTCACCCAGGTCTTTTCTTAAATTGTTGTCTTCTGAGGAATTTGCAGAGCTCGAATCCGTTCACTTGTTGTGCTTTCAGCTAGGGCTTGTTCTTTGGCCTTTCTGTCTTTAGGGGTTTGGTTCTTAGCAATTTGCAGGGCTGTTTTGATAGACTTAGTTCTGTTTTCGGGTTTTGTTCTTTCTAGTACTCCGTATATAGGGCTGCTTTGTCTTCTGAGAATGAATGCCATCAATTCCTATGTAAGTGACACGTGACAGCGACTCTAACGGGATGATTTCACCCGTAATTGTAAAAAGGTCGTAAACAGGCTCAAGATCCCCCAGGGTCTCTCCACGCTTATGTTTCGTCGGTGGAGTGAAGTTCCCTCAAGGGGAGGGTCCGCGGTGACTCACCGTAAGAAAAACAGACCTGCTTTACAAAGACATGACATTTTGACTGTCTCCTTTTTTGGGGGGAATTTGTTTAGGTCTTCTTCCACCCAGTTCTTAGTGGTTCTGTTTTATTGGCAGTCCGTGGAACTGTGTTATGCTCAAAACACTTCTGCTTAGGTCTTCGTCTACCCAGTGTTTCGTCTTATTGGTTTTGCTCTGTTTAGTACTTATTATGACTGCTTTATGTTATGAGCACTTCTTTTAGGGACATTGTTGAGGTCGTCTTTGAGCAGTCTTTTAAGGGGCCTGCTGAACTCTTAGGTGCGCTTTCGGAGAGAGCCGCAGGACCCTTAGATGCCATTTTTGGGGGATTGGCGGAACCCCTAGAAGCCGTTTTGGGGGGGATCGGCTGAACCCCTATCCGTCTCCGAAGAACACTTAGCGGACTCGCACGGAACCCGGGCGTCGGCCGATACCGTCCTCGACTTTCCGGAGGAAGCCTGAGTGCCGGCCAGTACCGAACCGGGTCCGCCAGTAGAACGCACGTTAGATTCAGTCGTCCTCAGCGGACGTTCTGAAAACACCCAGGTTAACGAGGTTTGACACTGAACAAATTTGGACTGTCTTCTGGTGGTAGCGGCAGCGGCGTATGTCTTTCCTCCAGAGATCATAGTCGGCATCTTGGCTTCAACCAGCTGTCTGGCTTCCGGAAAGGATATGCGTTTCTCAACGCGGACACGTTGAATCTCCTTCTCCTTCTGCCAGACCGGGCAATCTTTAGCCGATGAAGCGTGGGGACCGTTGCAATTAGAGCACAGCTTGGGTCCGTCACATTGACCTTCATGCTTATCTTTTTCACAACCCGTACACTTCGCAGCAACCTTGCAACGTTGGCTCGTGTGTTCAAACTTGTTGCAGTTGAAGCAACGCATAGGGCATAGGGTTCGGATCAAACAAAGCCACCTTCACCTTTAGATAGCCGATCGTGATCTCTTTCGGGAGTTCTGGGGAACCGAACGTCAAAAAAAAAAAAAAAAAAAAAAAAAAAAAAAAAAGAGTGTTGGTGGGGATCACCTTCCCCTCCTTCTTCAGTGTCACTCGGTCCACCCCATCCACACCCTTATCCTTCAGTTCATCCTGGATCTCAACTTCCGACATGGCAGCGAGGTCCCGACATCTGATTACTCCCCGAGAGGAGTTCAAGGTCTTGTGAATTGAGACCCTGACTGGTCTGTCAATAAATCTTTTTGTTCGGAGTAGGTTTTGGGCCTGGACCCTTTTGCCACAGTCCACCAGGAAAGATCCATCCCTCAACCTTTTAATGCTTTTGAGGGTTTCGGCCACCGCCTGGAAACCCTTCTGAACAGCAAAAGGCGACAGTTTGCTCAGCGGGAGGCCGTCACTTGACGACTCCACGACCAGAAACCTTGGCCAATTGTTGCAGGAGTTGTAGGAGGGTTCGTTTTCAGAGTCCGAGTCTGAATCTTGGTCGTTGTCTCGTAATCTTTTTTTTAATTTGTGGGTGCCATGTTATGTTTCTGAAAGATTCATTACGTTTTGTCCCCACCCGAGTCCAACAAGGGGATGCACACAAGCGGCATTCCAGAAAGTGCGTACCATGGCTCAAAACGCAATATACTCAAGTGATAAAAACAAAACAAAGTTTACTTCTGTCCCCTGACTGACCCTGAGCCGCTGCCTTCTAATCGAAATTATGGCAAAGCACGACCAGCCGATTGGTTGGGTCGGGCCAACCCAACCACCCGTCTAGGGGAAGTCCGGGCCGAAGAAGCGTGTTGGACCCCCCGGGGGACCTCATCCACCAGGATCCCATCCTCCCCCGACACGGGATGCAGCGCACGGCAAACACGCTGGGTCTGAAGGTGACCGCAGAGAGTAAGAAGAATTATATAAAGAAGAGCTGTGTTGTGGATAAATACAGGAGAATGGCCGGTGAGGTAGAAATAAGCTGTAAGATGGGAGCTGAAAACGGAGGTATTGTGGAAATAATTCTTGGAATGAAATATAGTCGAAAGGGCCGGTAGACAGAAACTAGACGTAAGAAAAGAGTGAGCTGCTTGGTTTAAACACCCCCGGCGCGAGAAGCCGGCACCACGGGGGCGTGTAAGGAAAATTCTACAGATAAAAAAACTCCCCACAGACAAATAAAGCCACCATGGGATGTGTAAGAGAAACTCCCGAGATAGGAAAAGAAGGCAGCACATGATGTGTAAGAAAAACTCCCCACAGAAAAATGAAGCCAGCACGGGATGTGTAAGAGAAAATCCCTTGATGAAAAAAGAAGAAACCTCACGGGAAGTGTAAGAGAAACGCCCCCGATAAAAAAACGAACCCAGCATCGGATCTCTAAGAGAATGTCCGCGAATAAAATTAAACCCAGCACGGCATGTGTAAGAGAAACTCCCCACAGAAAAATGAAGCCACCACGGGATGTGTAAGGGAAACTCCCTTTAAAAAAGAAAAAAGGAAGAAGAAGAAAAAGAAAAAGAAAAAAGAAGAAGAAGAAACCTGCACGGGATGTGTAAGAGAAACACCCCAGATGAAAAAAAAGAAGCCAACATGGGATGTGTAAGAGGAACTCCCCAGATAAAAATGAATCCAGCACAAGAGGTGTGAGAAAAACTCCCCGATAAGATAAAAAAAAAAAAAAAGGCCAGCACGGGATAAAATTAGCATGAGATGTGTAAGTGAAACTCCCCACAGAAAAATAAAGCCAGCATGTAATGTGTCAGAGAAAATCCCAATATGAAAATGAAGCCAGCACTGGATGTGTAAGGGAAACTCCCCTGATAAAAACAGAAGCCAGCACGGGATGTGTAAGAGAAACTCCCCAGATAAAAATGACGCCAGCACGGGATGTGTAAGAGAAACTCCCAAAATAAAAATGAAGCCAGCACAGGATGTGTGGGAGAAACTCCCCCGATAGAAAAAAAAAAAAAAAAAAAAAAAGCCAGCACGGGATGTGTAAGAAAAACTCCCCAGATACAAAAACGAAGCCAGTACAGGATGTGTAAGAGAATATCATTGCATAAAAATGAAACCAGCACGGTATGTGTAAGAGACTCCCCGCATAAAAATGAAGGCAGCACGGGATGTGTAAGAGAAACTTCCGACATGAAAAGAAAGAATGGGATGTGTAAGACAAACTCCCCAGATAAAAATGAAACCAAGAAGGGATGTTCAAGAGAAACTCCCCAGAATCAAAGAAAAAAGAAACCAGCACGGAATGTGTAAGGGAAACTCCCCACAGAAAAATAAAGGCAGCATGGGATGTGTAAGAGAAACTCCCAATATGAAAATGAAGCCAGCGGGGGATGCGTTAAACAAACTCCCCAAATAAAAGTTAAGCTAGCACGGGATGTGTAAGAGAAACTCCCCCTATAAAAATAAGCCAGCATCGGATACGCACTAAAATTAAAGCCAGCCCGGGATGTGTAAGAGAAACTCCCCACATAAAAATGAAGCCAGCACGGGATGTGTAAAAGAAGCTCCCCAGATAAAAGTGAAGCCAGCACGGGATGTGTAAGAGAAACTCCCCAAATAAAAGTGAAGCTAGCACGGGATGTGTAAGTGAAACTCCCCCTATAAAAATAAGGCAGCATCGGATCTCTAAGAGAAAGTCCGTTCATAAAATTAAAGCCAGCACGGGATGTGTAAGAGAAGCTCCCCACATAAAAATGAAGCCAGCACGGGATGTGTAAGAGAAACTCCCCAAATAAAAGTGAAGCTAGCACGGGATGTGTAAGTGAAACTCCCCCTATAAAAATAAGGCAGCATCGGATCTCTAAGAGAAAGTCCGTTCATAAAATTAAAGCCAGCACGGGATGTGTAAGAGAAGCTCCCCACATAAAAATGAAGCCAGCACGGGATGTGTAAGAGAAACTCCCCAAATAAAAGTGAAGCTAGCACGGGATGTGTAAGTGAAACTCCCCCTATAAAAATAAGGCAGCATCGGATCTCTAAGAGAAAGTCCGTTCATAAAATTAAAGCCAGCACGGGATGTGTAAGAGAAGCTCCCCAGATTCAAAGAAAAAAGAAGCCAGCGCGGGATGTGTAAGGGAAGCTCCCCACAGAAAACTAAATGCAGCATGGGATGTGTAAGAGAAACTCCCAATATGAAAATGAAGCCAGCAGGGGATGTGAAAGGGAAATTCCCCTGATAAAAACAGAAACCAGCCCGGGATGTGTAAGAGAAACTCCCCAGATAAAAATGAAGCCAGCACGGGATCCGTAAGAGAAACTACCCAGATAAAAATGAAGCCAGCACGGGATGTGTAAGAGAAACTCCCGAAATAAAAGTGAAGCCAGCACGGGATGTGTAAGAGAAACTCCCCCTATAAAAATAAGGCAGCATCGGATCTCTAAGAGAAAATCTGTTCATAAAATTAAAGCCAGCACGGGATGTGTAAGAGAAACTCCCCAGATTCAAAGAAAAAAGAAGCCAGCGCGGGATGTGTAAGGGAAACTCCCCACAGGAAAATAAATGCAGCATGGGATGTGTAAAAGAAACTCCCAATATGAAAATGAAGCCAGCAGGGGATGTGAAAGGGAAATTCCCCTGATAAAAACAGAAGCCAGAACGGGATGTGTAAGAGAAACGCCCCAGATAGAAATGATGCCAGTACAGGATGTGTAAGAGAAACTCCCCCGATAAAAATGAAGCCAGCACGTGATGTGTAAGAGAAACTCCCCAGATAAAAAGAGGCCAGCATGGGATGTGTAAGGGAAACTCCCCACATAAAAATGAAGCCAACACAGGATATGTGAGAGAAATTCCCCCAATAAAAAAGAAACCAGCACGGGATGTGTAACAGACACTCCCCAGATACAAAAACGAATCCAGCACAGGATGTGTAAGAGAAACTCCTCGCATAAAAATGAAGCCACCAGGGGATGTGTTAAACAAATTCCCCAAATAAAAGTTAAGCTAACACGGGATGTGTAAGAAAAATTCCCCTATAAAAATAAACCAGCATCGGATCTCTAAGAGAAAGTGCGTTGATAAAATTAAAGCCAGCACGGGATGTGTAAGAGAAACTCCCCACATAAAAATAAGCCAGCATCGGATCTTTGAGATAAAATCCGTTCATAAAATTAAAGCCAGCACGGGATGTGTAAGAGAAACTCCCCAAATAAAAGTTAAGCCAGCATCGGATGTGTAAGAGAAACTCCCCCTTTAAAAATAAGGCTGCATCGGATCTCTAAGAGAAAGTCCGTTCACAAAATTAAGGCCAGCACGGGATGTGTAAGAGAAACTCCCCAGATTCAAAGAAAAGAAAAAAAAGCCAGCACGAGATGTGTAAGGGAAACTCCCCACAGAAAAATAAAGGCAGCATGGGATGTGTAAGAGAAACTCCCAATATGAAAATGAAGCCAGCAGGGGATGTGTTAAACAAACTCCCCAAATAAAAGTTAAGCTAGCACGGGATGTGTAAGAGAACCCCCCCTATAAAACTAAGCCAGCATCGGATTTCTAAGAGAAAGTGCGTTGATGAAATTAAAGCCAGCCCGGGATGTGTAAGAGAAACTCCCCACAGAAAAATGAAGCCAGCACGGGATATGTGAGAGAAATTCCCCCAATAAAAAAGAAACCAGCACGGGATGTGTAAGAGACACTCCCCAGATACAAAAACGAATCCAGCACAGGATGTGTAAGAGAAACTCCTTGCATAAAAATGAAGCCACCAGGGGATGTGTTAAACAAATTCCCCAAATAAAAGTTAAGCTAACACGGGATGTGTAAGAAAAATTCCCCTATAAAAATAAACCAGCATCGGATCTCTGAGAGAAAGTCCGTTCATAAAATTAAAGCCAGCACGGGATGTGTAAGAGAAACTCCCGAAATAAAAGTTAAGCCAGCACGGGATGTGTAAGAGAAACTCCCCCTATAAAAATAAGGCTGCATCGGATCTCTAAGAGAAAGTCCGTTCATAAAATTAAAGCCAGCACGGGATGTGTAAGAGAAACTCCCCAGATTCAAAGAAAAAAGAAGCCAGCACGAGATGTGTAAGGGAAACTCCCCACAGAAAAATAAATGCAGCATGGGATGTGTAAAAGAAACTCCCAATATGAAAATGAAGCCAGCAGTGGATGTGAAAGGGAAACTCCCCTGATAAAAACAGAAACAAGCACGGGATGTGTAACAGAAACTCCCTAGATAAATAAAAAAAAAAAAAAAAAGGGGGGGGGGGGGGGAAGCCAGCCCGGGATGTGTAAGAGAAACTCCCCAGATAAAAATGAAGCCAGCACGGGATGTGTAAGAGAAACTCCCCGATAAAAATGAAGCCAGCATGGGATCTCTAGTGAAAGTCCGCTGATAAAATTAAAGCCAGCACGGGATGTGTAAGAGAAACTCCCCAGATAAAAATGAAGCCAGCAGGGTGTGTGTAAGAGACACTACCCAGATAAAAGTGAGGCCAGCACGAGATGTGTAAGAGAAACTCCCCAGATAAAAATCATGTCAACACGGGATATGTGAGAGAAACTTCCCCGATAGAAACGAAACCAGCACAGGATGTGTAAGAGAAACCCAACAGATACAAAAACGAATCCAGCACAGGATGTGTAAGAGAAACTCCTTGCATAAAAATGAAGCCACCAGGGGATGTGTTAGACAAACTCCCCAGATATAAGTGAAACCAGCACGGAATATGTAAGAGAACCTCCCTCGATATAAAAAGAATCCGGCATCGGATCTCTAAGAGAAAGTTCTTTGATAAAATTAAAGCTAGCACAGGATGTGTAAGAGAAACTTCCCAGATAAAAATGAAGCCAGCAGGGGATGTGTAAGAGAAACTCCCCAGATAAAAATGAAGCCAGCACGGGATGTGTAATAGAAACTCCCCAGATAAAAATGAATCCAGCACAGGATGTGTGAGAAAACTCCCCGATTTACCCAAAAAAAAAAAAAAAAAAAAAAAAAAGCCAACACGGGATGTGTAAGAGAAACTCCCCAGATACAAAAACTAAGCCAGCACGGGATGTGTAAGAGAATCTCCTGGCGTAAAAGTGAAAACAGCACGGGATGTGTGCAGAGCAGTTTGCAGAGCTCGAATCTGTTCACTTGTTAGCTTTTTCAGCTCGGGCTTGTTCTTTGACCTTCCTATCTTCAGTGTCTCCATTCTTAACAATTTGCAGGGCTGTTTTCATATACTTGGTTCTTTTGGGGGGGAGGTTGTTCTTAGGCCTTTCTCTCTTTAGTGATTCTGTTGATTTCAGCTATTCTGAGTGCTCATTTTTCTTATTTTCCTCAGGGATTTTTCATGCGTCTTCTCTCGTACTTTTCTTCTTTCTGGTTCTGTTCTTTCTAGCAGGGCTGCATTGTCTTTTGAGAACGGATGCTCTTAATTCCTGTGCAGGTGACACGTGACAGTGACTCTGACGGGATGATTTCACCCATAATGGTAAACAGGTCGTAAACAGGCTCAAGATCCCCCAGGGTCTCTCCACGCTAATGTTTCGTCGGTGGAGTGAAGCTCCCTCAAGGGGAGGGGTCCGTGGTCATTCACCGTAAAAAAAAAAAAAAAAGACCTGCTTTACAAAGACGTGACATTTTGACTGTCTCTTTAGTGTCTTTTTTTTCTTTCTTTTTTTAATAGGGAATTTGCTTAACTCTTCTTCCACCCAGTTTTTAGTGGTTCTGTTCTTTTTAGCATTCTACACAGCTTCGTTCTTTTCAAAACACTTCTTTTCAGGCCTTTTTGTTAGGTCTTTGTCTACCCAGCTATTTTTTGTGTGTGGTTTTGATTCTTTTAATACTTAGTAGGTCTGCTTTCTCTTATGTATGGCTCCTTTCTCTCTTCTGAGTGACTTTTTCACGCAGTTTTCCTGAGCCATCTTCCACCCAGCTCTTTTCTTGAGGGGATGTCTTCTGAACAGTTTGCAGAGCTCGAATCCGTTCACTTGTTAGCTTTTTCAGATCAGGCTTGTTCTTGGCCTTCCTGTTTGGTTCTTAGCAATTTCCAGGGCTGTTTTGATATACTTAGTTCTGTTTTTCGGGTTTGTTCTAAGGCCTTTCTATCTTTAGTGATTCTGTTGATTTCAGCTATTTAAAGGGCTAATTTTTCTTCTTCTTATCAGGGCTTTTTCGTGGATCGTCTTCTACCGCGCTTTTCTTTCTGATTTTGTTCTTTCTAGCACGTCCGTACATAGGGCTGCTTTGTCTTCTGAGAATGCATGCCATCAATTCCTGTGTAGGTGACACATGACAGCGACTCTGATGGGATGATTTCACCCATAATGGTAAACAGGTCGTAAACAGGCTCAAGATCCCCCAGGGTCTCTCCACGCTAATGTTTCGTCGGTGGAGTGAAGTTCCCTTAAGGGGAGGGGTCCGCGGTGATTAACCGTAAGAAAAACAGACCTGCTTTACAAAGACGTGACATTTTGACTGAGGAGTTTGCAGAGCTCGAATCCGGTTAGCTTTTTCAGCTAGGGCTTTTTCAGCTTTGGCCTTTCTGTCTTTAGGGGTTTGGTTCTTTGCAATTTCCAGGGCTGTTTTGATATACTTAGTTCTTTTTTCGGGTGTGTTCTAAGGCCTTTCTATCTTTAGTAATTCTGTTGATTTCAACTATTTAAAGGGCTCATGTTTCTTCTTCTTCTCAGGGCTTTTTCGTGGATCTTCTTCTACCGTGCTTTTCTTTCTTGTTTTGTTCTTTCTAGCACTCCGTATATAGGGCTGCTTTGTCTTGTGAGAATGAATGCCATCAATTCCTGTGTAAGTGACACGTGACAGCGACTCTGACGGGATGATTTCACCCATAATGGTAAACAGGTCGTAAACAGGCTCAAGATCCCCCAGGGTCTCTCCACGCTAATGTTTCGTCGGTGGAGTGAAGTTCCCTCAAGGGGAGGGGTCCGCGGTGATTAACCGTAAAAGAACAGACCTGCTTTACAAAGACGTGACATTTTGACTGTTCTTTTAGTGTCTTTTTATTTTTATTTTATATATATATATATTTTATAGGGAATTTACTTAGTTCTTCTTGCACCCAGTTCTTAGTGGTTCTGTTCTTTATAGCATTCTATACAGCTCCGTTCTCTTCAAAACATTTCTTTTTAGAGCTTCTTGTTAGGTCTTTGTCTACCCAGCTGTTCTTCTTAGTGGTTTCGCTCCTTTTACTACTTAGCATGACTGCTTGCTCTTCTGGGTGCGCCTTTTTCACGCTCTTTACCTGAGCCATCTTCCACCCAGCTCTTTTCTTGAGGGGTTGTCTTCTGAGCAGTTTGCAGAGCTCGAATCCGTTCACTTGTTAGCTTTTTCAGCTCGGGCTTGTTCTTTGACCTTCCTATCTTCAGTGTCTCCATTCTTAACAATTTGCAGGGCTGTTTTCATATACTTAGTTCTTTTTTTGGGGGGGAGGTTGTTCTTAGGCCTTTCTCTCTCTAGTGATTCTGTTGATTTCAGCTATTCTGAGTGCTCATTTTTCTTATTTTCCTCAGGGATTTTTCATGCGTCTTCTCTCGTACTTTTCTTCTTTCTGGTTCTGTTCTTTCTAGCAGGGCTGCATTGTCTTTTGAGAACGGATGCTCTTAATTCCTGTGCAGGTGACACGTGACAGTGACTCTGACGGGATGATTTCACCCATAATGGTAAACAGGTCGTAAACAGGCTCAAGATCCCCCAGGGTCTCTCCACGCTAATGTTTCGTCGGTGGAGTGAAGCTCCCTCAAGGGGAGGGGTCCGTGGTCATTCACCGTAAAAAGAAAAAAAAAAGAAAAAAAAAAAGACCTGCTTTACAAAGACGTGACATTTTGACTGTCTCTTTAGTGTCTTTTTTTCTTTCTTTTTTTAATAGGGAATTTGCTTAACTCTTCTTCCACCCAGTTTTTAGTGGTTCTGTTCTTTTTAGCATTCTACACAGCTTCGTTCTTTTCAAAACACTTCTTTTCAGGCCTTTTTGTTAGGTCTTTGTCTACCCAGCTATTTTTTGTGTGTGGTTTTGATTCTTTTAATACTTAGTAGGTCTGCTTTCTCTTATGTATGGCTCCTTTCTCTCTTCTGAGTGACTTTTTCACGCAGTTTTCCTGAGCCATCTTCCACCCAGCTCTTTTCTTGAGGGGATGTCTTCTGAACAGTTTGCAGAGCTCGAATCCGTTCACTTGTTAGCTTTTTCAGATCAGGCTTGTTCTTGGCCTTCCTGTTTGGTTCTTAGCAATTTCCAGGGCTGTTTTGATATACTTAGTTCTGTTTTTCGGGTTTGTTCTAAGGCCTTTCTATCTTTAGTGATTCTGTTGATTTCAGCTATTTAAAGGGCTAATTTTTCTTCTTCTTATCAGGGCTTTTTCGTGGATCGTCTTCTACCGCGCTTTTCTTTCTGATTTTGTTCTTTCTAGCACGTCCGTACATAGGGCTGCTTTGTCTTCTGAGAATGCATGCCATCAATTCCTGTGTAGGTGACACGTGACAGCGACTCTGATGGGATGATTTCACCCATAATGGTAAACAGGTCGTAAACAGGCTCAAGATCCCCCAGGGTCTCTCCACGCTAATGTTTCGTCGGTGGAGTGAAGTTCCCTTAAGGGGAGGGGTCCGCGGTGATTAACCGTAAGAAAAACAGACCTGCTTTACAAAGACGTGACATTTTGACTGAGGAGTTTGCAGAGCTCGAATCCGGTTAGCTTTTTCAGCTAGGGCTTTTTCAGCTTTGGCCTTTCTGTCTTTAGGGGTTTGGTTCTTTGCAATTTCCAGGGCTGTTTTGATATACTTAGTTCTTTTTTCGGGTGTGTTCTAAGGCCTTTCTATCTTTAGTGATTCTGTTGATTTCAACTATTTAAAGGGCTCATGTTTCTTCTTCTTCTCAGGGCTTTTTCGTGGATCTTCTTCTACCGTGCTTTTCTTTCTTGTTTTGTTCTTTCTAGCACTCCGTATATAGGGCTGCTTTGTCTTGTGAGAATGAATGCCATCAATTCCTGTGTAAGTGACACGTGACAGCGACTCTGACGGGATGATTTCACCCATAATGGTAAACAGGTCGTAAACAGGCTCAAGATCCCCCAGGGTCTCTCCACGCTAATGTTTCGTCGGTGGAGTGAAGTTCCCTCAAGGGGAGGGGTCCGCGGTGATTAACCGTAAAAGAACAGACCTGCTTTACAAAGACGTGACATTTTGACTGTTCTTTTAGTGTCTTTTTATTTTTATTTTATATATATATATTTTATAGGGAATTTACTTAGTTCTTCTTGCACCCAGTTCTTAGTGGTTCTGTTCTTTATAGCATTCTATACAGCTCCGTTCTCTTCAAAATATTTCTTTTTAGGGATTTTTGTTAGGTCTTTGTCTATCCAGCTATTCTTTTATTTTTATTTTTAGGTCTTTATCTACCCAGCTATTCTTTTTAGTGGTTTTTTTCACATTTTACAACTTAGCATGACTGCTTTCTCTTATGTATGGCTCCTTTCTCTCTTCTGAGTGTGACTTTTACACGCTGTTTTCCTGAGCCATCTTTCACCCAGGTCTTTTCTTAAATTGTTGTCTTCTGAGGAATTTGCAGAGCTCGAATCCGTTCACTTGTTGTGCTTTCAGCTAGGGCTTGTTCTTTGGCCTTTCTGTCTTTAGGGGTTTGGTTCTTAGCAATTTGCAGGGCTGTTTTGATAGACTTAGTTCTGTTTTCGGGTTTTGTTCTTTCTAGTACTCCGTATATAGGGCTGCTTTGTCTTCTGAGAATGAATGCCATCAATTCCTATGTAAGTGACACGTGACAGCGACTCTAACGGGATGATTTCACCCGTAATTGTAAAAAGGTCGTAAACAGGCTCAAGATCCCCCAGGGTCTCTCCACGCTTATGTTTCGTCGATGGAGTGAAGTTCCCTCAAGGGGAGGGTCCGCGGTGACTCACCGTAAGAAAAACAGACCTGCTTTACAAAGACATGACATTTTGACTGTCTCCTTTTTTTGGGGGAATTTGTTTAGGTCTTCTTCCACCCAGTTCTTAGTGGTTCTGTTTTATTGGCAGTCCGTGGAACTGTGTTATGCTCAAAACACTTCTGCTTAGGTCTTCGTCTACCCAGTGTTTCGTCTTATTGGTTTTGCTCTGTTTAGTACTTATTATGACTGCTTTATGTTATGAGCACTTCTTTTAGGGACATTGTTGAGGTCGTCTTTGAGCAGTCTTTTAAGGGGCCTGCTGAACTCTTAGGTGCGCTTTCGGAGAGAGCCGCAGGACCCTTAGATGCCATTTTTGGGGGATTGGCGGAACCCCTAGAAGCCGTTTTGGGGGGGATCGGCTGAACCCCTATCCGTCTCCGAAGAACACTTAGCGGACTCGCACGGAACCCGGGCGTCGGCCGATACCGTCCTCGACTTCCCGGAGGAAGCCTGAGTGCCGGCCAGTACCGAACCGGGTCCGCCAGTAGAACGCACGTTAGATTCAGTCGTCCTCAGCGGACGTTCTGAAAACACCCAGGTTAACGAGGTTTGACACTGAACAAATTTGGACTGTCTTCTGGTGGTAGCGGCAGCGGCGTATGTCTTTCCTCCAGAGATCATAGTCGGCATCTTGGCTTCAACCAGCTGTCTGGCTTCCGGAAAGGATATGCGTTTCTCAACGCGGACACGTTGAATCTCCTTCTCCTTCTGCCAGACCGGGCAATCTTTAGCCGATGAAGCGTGGGGACCGTTGCAATTAGAGCACAGCTTGGGTCCGTCACATTGACCTTCATGCTTATCTTTTTCACAACCCGTACACTTCGCAGCAACCTTGCAACGTTGGCTCGTGTGTTCAAACTTGTTGCAGTTGAAGCAACGCATAGGGGATAGGGTTCGGATCAAACAAAGCCACCTTCACCTTTAGATAGCCGATCGTGATCTCTTTCGGGAGTTCTGGGGAACCGAACGTCAAAAAAAAAAAAAAAAAAAAAAAAAAAAAAAAAGAGTGTTGGTGGGGATCACCTTCCCCTCCTTCTTCAGTGTCACTCGGTCCACCCCATCCACACCCTTATCCTTCAGTTCATCCTGGATCTCAACTTCCGACATGGCAGCGAGGTCCCGACATCTGATTACTCCCCGAGAGGAGTTCAAGGTCTTGTGAATTGAGACCCTGACTGGTCTGTCAATAAATCTTTTTGTTCGGAGTAGGTTTTGGGCCTGGACCCTTTTGCCACAGTCCACCAGGAAAGATCCATCCCTCAACCTTTTAATGCTTTTGAGGGTTTCGGCCACCGCCTGGAAACCCTTCTGAACAGCAAAAGGCGACAGTTTGCTCAGCGGGAGGCCGTCACTTGACGACTCCACGACCAGAAACCTTGGCCAGTTGTTGCAGGAGTTGTAGGAGGGTTCGTTTTCAGAGTCCGAGTCTGAATCTTGGTCGTTGTCTCGTAATCTTTTTTTTAATTTGTGGGTGCCATGTTATGTTTCTGAAAGATTCATTACGTTTTGTCCCCACCCGAGTCCAACAAGGGGATGCACACAAGCGGCATTCCAGAAAGTGCGTACCATGGCTCAAAACGCAATATACTCAAGTGATAAAAACAAAACAAAGTTTACTTCTGTCCCCTGACTGACCCTGAGCCGCTGCCTTCTAATCGAAATTATGGCAAAGCACGACCAGCCGATTGGTTGGGTCGGGCCAACCCAACCACCCGTCTAGGGGAAGTCCGGGCCGAAGAAGCGTGTTGGACCCCCCGGGGGACCTCATCCACCAGGATCCCATCCTCCCCCGACACGGGATGCAGCGCACGGCAAACACGCTGGGTCTGAAGGTGACCGCAGAGAGTAAGAAGAATTATATAAAGAAGAGCTGTGTTGTGGATAAATACAGGAGAATGGCCGGTGAGGTAGAAATAAGCTGTAAGATGGGAGCTGAAAACGGAGGTATTGTGGAAATAATTCTTGGAATGAAATATAGTCGAAAGGGCCGGTAGACAGAAACTAGACGTAAGAAAAGAGTGAGCTGCTTGGTTTAAACACCCCCGGCGCGAGAAGCCGGCACCACGGGGGCGTGTAAGGAAAATTCTACAGATAAAAAACTCCCCACAGACAAATAAAGCCACCATGGGATGTGTAAGAGAAACTCCCGAGATAGGAAAAGAAGGCAGCACATGATGTGTAAGAAAAACTCCCCACAGAAAAATGAAGCCAGCACGGGATGTGTAAGAGAAAATCCCTTGATGAAAAAAGAAGAAACCTCACGGGAAGTGTAAGAGAAACGCCCCCGATAAAAAAACGAACCCAGCATCGGATCTCTAAGAGAATGTCCGCGAATAAAATTAAACCCAGCACGGCATGTGTAAGAGAAACTCCCCACAGAAAAATGAAGCCACCACGGGATGTGTAAGGGAAACTCCCTTTAAAAAAGAAAAAAGGAAGAAGAAGAAAAAGAAAAAGAAAAAAGAAGAAGAAGAAACCTGCACGGGATGTGTAAGAGAAACACCCCAGATGAAAAAAAAAGAAGCCAACATGGGATGTGTAAGAGGAACTCCCCAGATAAAAATGAATCCAGCACAAGAGGTGTGAGAAAAACTCCCCGATAAGATAAAAAAAAAAAAAAAAGGCCAGCACGGGATAAAATTAGCATGAGATGTGTAAGTGAAACTCCCCACAGAAAAATAAAGCCAGCATGTAATGTGTCAGAGAAAATCCCAATATGAAAATGAAGCCAGCACTGGATGTGTAAGGGAAACTCCCCTGATAAAAACAGAAGCCAGCACGGGATGTGTAAGAGAAACTCCCCAGATAAAAATGACGCCAGCACGGGATGTGTAAGAGAAACTCCCAAAATAAAAATGAAGCCAGCACAGGATGTGTGGGAGAAACTCCCCCGATAGAAAAAAAAAAAAAAAAAAAAAAAGCCAGCACGGGATGTGTAAGAAAAACTCCCCAGATACAAAAACGAAGCCAGTACAGGATGTGTAAGAGAATATCATTGCATAAAAATGAAACCAGCACGGTATGTGTAAGAGACTCCCCGCATAAAAATGAAGGCAGCACGGGATGTGTAAGAGAAACTTCCGACATGAAAAGAAAGAATGGGATGTGTAAGACAAACTCCCCAGATAAAAATGAAACCAAGAAGGGATGTTCAAGAGAAACTCCCCAGAATCAAAGAAAAAAGAAATCAGCACGGAATGTGTAAGGGAAACTCCCCACAGAAAAATAAAGGCAGCATGGGATGTGTAAGAGAAACTCCCAATATGAAAATGAAGCCAGCGGGGGATGCGTTAAACAAACTCCCCAAATAAAAGTTAAGCTAGCACGGGATGTGTAAGAGAAACTCCCCCTATAAAAATAAGCCAGCATCGGATACGCACTAAAATTAAAGCCAGCCCGGGATGTGTAAGAGAAACTCCCCACATAAAAATGAAGCCAGCACGGGATGTGTAAAAGAAGCTCCCCAGATAAAAGTGAAGCCAGCACGGGATGTGTAAGAGAAACTCCCCAAATAAAAGTGAAGCTAGCACGGGATGTGTAAGTGAAACTCCCCCTATAAAAATAAGGCAGCATCGGATCTCTAAGAGAAAGTCCGTTCATAAAATTAAAGCCAGCACGGGATGTGTAAGAGAAGCTCCCCACATAAAAATGAAGCCAGCACGGGATGTGTAAGAGAAACTCCCCAAATAAAAGTGAAGCTAGCACGGGATGTGTAAGTGAAACTCCCCCTATAAAAATAAGGCAGCATCGGATCTCTAAGAGAAAGTCCGTTCATAAAATTAAAGCCAGCACGGGATGTGTAAGAGAAGCTCCCCACATAAAAATGAAGCCAGCACGGGATGTGTAAGAGAAACTCCCCAAATAAAAGTGAAGCTAGCACGGGATGTGTAAGTGAAACTCCCCCTATAAAAATAAGGCAGCATCGGATCTCTAAGAGAAAGTCCGTTCATAAAATTAAAGCCAGCACGGGATGTGTAAGAGAAGCTCCCCAGATTCAAAGAAAAAAGAAGCCAGCGCGGGATGTGTAAGGGAAGCTCCCCACAGAAAACTAAATGCAGCATGGGATGTGTAAGAGAAACTCCCAATATGAAAATGAAGCCAGCAGGGGATGTGAAAGGGAAATTCCCCTGATAAAAACAGAAACCAGCCCGGGATGTGTAAGAGAAACTCCCCAGATAAAAATGAAGCCAGCACGGGATCCGTAAGAGAAACTACCCAGATAAAAATGAAGCCAGCACGGGATGTGTAAGAGAAACTCCCGAAATAAAAGTGAAGCCAGCACGGGATGTGTAAGAGAAACTCCCCCTATAAAAATAAGGCAGCATCGGATCTCTAAGAGAAAATCTGTTCATAAAATTAAAGCCAGCACGGGATGTGTAAGAGAAACTCCCCAGATTCAAAGAAAAAAGAAGCCAGCGCGGGATGTGTAAGGGAAACTCCCCACAGGAAAATAAATGCAGCATGGGATGTGTAAAAGAAACTCCCAATATGAAAATGAAGCCAGCAGGGGATGTGAAAGGGAAATTCCCCTGATAAAAACAGAAGCCAGAACGGGATGTGTAAGAGAAACGCCCCAGATAGAAATGATGCCAGTACAGGATGTGTAAGAGAAACTCCCCCGATAAAAATGAAGCCAGCACGTGATGTGTAAGAGAAACTCCCCAGATAAAAAGAGGCCAGCATGGGATGTGTAAGGGAAACTCCCCACATAAAAATGAAGCCAACACAGGATATGTGAGAGAAATTCCCCCAATAAAAAAGAAACCAGCACGGGATGTGTAACAGACACTCCCCAGATACAAAAACGAATCCAGCACAGGATGTGTAAGAGAAACTCCTCGCATAAAAATGAAGCCACCAGGGGATGTGTTAAACAAATTCCCCAAATAAAAGTTAAGCTAACACGGGATGTGTAAGAAAAATTCCCCTATAAAAATAAACCAGCATCGGATCTCTAAGAGAAAGTGCGTTGATAAAATTAAAGCCAGCACGGGATGTGTAAGAGAAACTCCCCACATAAAAATAAGCCAGCATCGGATCTTTGAGATAAAATCCGTTCATAAAATTAAAGCCAGCACGGGATGTGTAAGAGAAACTCCCCAAATAAAAGTTAAGCCAGCATCGGATGTGTAAGAGAAACTCCCCCTTTAAAAATAAGGCTGCATCGGATCTCTAAGAGAAAGTCCGTTCACAAAATTAAGGCCAGCACGGGATGTGTAAGAGAAACTCCCCAGATTCAAAGAAAAGAAAAAAAAGCCAGCACGAGATGTGTAAGGGAAACTCCCCACAGAAAAATAAAGGCAGCATGGGATGTGTAAGAGAAACTCCCAATATGAAAATGAAGCCAGCAGGGGATGTGTTAAACAAACTCCCCAAATAAAAGTTAAGCTAGCACGGGATGTGTAAGAGAACCCCCCCTATAAAACTAAGCCAGCATCGGATTTCTAAGAGAAAGTGCGTTGATGAAATTAAAGCCAGCCCGGGATGTGTAAGAGAAACTCCCCACAGAAAAATGAAGCCAGCACGGGATATGTGAGAGAAATTCCCCCAATAAAAAAGAAACCAGCACGGGATGTGTAAGAGACACTCCCCAGATACAAAAACGAATCCAGCACAGGATGTGTAAGAGAAACTCCTTGCATAAAAATGAAGCCACCAGGGGATGTGTTAAACAAATTCCCCAAATAAAAGTTAAGCTAACACGGGATGTGTAAGAAAAATTCCCCTATAAAAATAAACCAGCATCGGATCTCTGAGAGAAAGTCCGTTCATAAAATTAAAGCCAGCACGGGATGTGTAAGAGAAACTCCCGAAATAAAAGTTAAGCCAGCACGGGATGTGTAAGAGAAACTCCCCCTATAAAAATAAGGCTGCATCGGATCTCTAAGAGAAAGTCCGTTCATAAAATTAAAGCCAGCACGGGATGTGTAAGAGAAACTCCCCAGATTCAAAGAAAAAAGAAGCCAGCACGAGATGTGTAAGGGAAACTCCCCACAGAAAAATAAATGCAGCATGGGATGTGTAAAAGAAACTCCCAATATGAAAATGAAGCCAGCAGTGGATGTGAAAGGGAAACTCCCCTGATAAAAACAGAAACAAGCACGGGATGTGTAACAGAAACTCCCTAGATAAAAAAAAAAAAAAAAAAAAAAAAAGGGGGGGGGGGGGGGGGGGGGGAAGCCAGCCCGGGATGTGTAAGAGAAACTCCCCAGATAAAAATGAAGCCAGCACGGGATGTGTAAGAGAAACTCCCCGATAAAAATGAAGCCAGCATGGGATCTCTAGTGAAAGTCCGCTGATAAAATTAAAGCCAGCACGGGATGTGTAAGAGAAACTCCCCAGATAAAAATGAAGCCAGCAGGGTGTGTGTAAGAGACACTACCCAGATAAAAGTGAGGCCAGCACGAGATGTGTAAGAGAAACTCCCCAGATAAAAATCATGTCAACACGGGATATGTGAGAGAAACTTCCCCGATAGAAACGAAACCAGCACAGGATGTGTAAGAGAAACCCAACAGATACAAAAACGAATCCAGCACAGGATGTGTAAGAGAAACTCCTTGCATAAAAATGAAGCCACCAGGGGATGTGTTAGACAAACTCCCCAGATATAAGTGAAACCAGCACGGAATATGTAAGAGAACCTCCCTCGATATAAAAAGAATCCGGCATCGGATCTCTAAGAGAAAGTTCTTTGATAAAATTAAAGCTAGCACAGGATGTGTAAGAGAAACTTCCCAGATAAAAATGAAGCCAGCAGGGGATGTGTAAGAGAAACTCCCCAGATAAAAATGAAGCCAGCACGGGATGTGTAATAGAAACTCCCCAGATAAAAGTGAATCCAGCACAGGATGTGTGAGAAAACTCCCCGATTTACCCAAAAAAAAAAAAAAAAAAAAAAAAAAGCCAACACGGGATGTGTAAGAGAAACTCCCCAGATACAAAAACTAAGCCAGCACGGGATGTGTAAGAGAATCTCCTGGCGTAAAAGTGAAAACAGCACGGGATGTGTAAGAGAAACTACCCGCATAAAAATGGAGAAACTTCCGAGTAAGAGAAACTTCCGACATGAAAAGAAAGAATGGGATGTATAAGAGAAACTCCCCAGATAAAAATGAAGCCAACAAGGGATGTGTAAGAGAAACTCCCCAGATTAAAAAAAAGAAGGCAGCACGGGGTGTTTAAGAGAAACTCCCCACAGAAAAAATAAAGCCAGCAGGGGATGTGTAAGAGAAACTCCCAATATGAAGCCAGCACGGGATGTGTAAGGGAAACTCCCATGATAAAAACAGATACCAGCACGGGATGTGCAAGAGAAACTCCCCAACACGGGATGTGTAAGAGAAACTCCCCAGAGAGAGAGAGAGAGAGAGAGAGAGAGAGAGAGAGAGAGAGAGAGAGAGAGAGAGAGAGAGAGAGAGAGAGAGAAAGCCAACATGGGATGGGTAAAAGAAACTCCCCAGATAAAAATGAAGCCAGCACGGGATGTGTAGGAGAAATTCTCCCAGATAAAAATGACGCCAGCATGGGATGTGGAAGGAAAACTCCACAGATGAAAAAAACGAAACCAGCACGGGATGTGTAAGAGAAACTCCTTGCATAAAAATTAAGACAGCACGGGATGTGTAAGAGAAATTGCCTTGTTAAAAATGAAAACCAGCAGGGGATGTGTAAGAGAAACTCCCCATATAAAAATGAAGCCAACATGGGATGTGTAAGAGAAACTCCCCAGATGGAAAAGAATAAGCCAGCACGGGGTGTATAAGAGAAACTCCCCACAGAAAAATAAAGCCACCATGGGATGTGCAAGATAAGCTCCCAAGATAAAAAATAAAGCTAGCACGGGATGTGTAAGAGAAACTCCCCACAGAAAAATGAAGCCAGCACGGGATGTGTGAGAGAAAATCCCTTGATAAAAAAAAAGAAGAAACCTGCACGGGATGTGTAAGAAAAACGCCCCCGTGTCCACTGATAAAATTAAAGCCAGCACGGGATGTGTAAGAGAAACTCCGCACAGAAAAATAAAGCCACCATGGGATGTGCAAGATAAGCTCCCAAGATAAAAATAAAGCTAGCACGGGATGTGTAAGAGAAACTCCCCACAGAAAAATGAAGCCAGCACGGGATGTGTGAGAGAAAATCCCTTGATAAAAAAAAAGAAGAAACCTGCACGGGATGTGTAAGAAAAACGCCCCCGTGTCCACTGATAAAATTAAAGCCAGCACGGGATGTGTAAGAGAAACTCCGCACAAAAACCAAAAAAAAAAAAAAAAAAAAAAAAAAAAAAAAACCCACCAGAGAACAGTCAGAGAAACCCCCATTATAAAAAAATAAAAAATAAAATCCCTTGATAAAAAAAGAAGAAACCTGCACGGGATGTGTAAGAGAAACTCCCCAGATTAAAGAAAGTAGCCAACATTGGATGTGTAGGAGAAATTCCCGAGATAAAAGTGAAGCCTGCACGGGATATGTAAGAGAAACTCCCCCGATAAAAATGAAGCCAGCATCGGTTCTCTAAGTGAATGTCCGCTGATAAAATTAAAGCCAGCAGGGGATGTGTAAGACAAACTCCCCAGATAAAAGTGAAGCCAGCAGGGGGGGTGTAAGAGAAACTCCCCCGATAAAAACTGATAGCAAGCATCGGATCTCTAAGAGAAAGTCCGCTCACACTCTCTCTCTCTCTCTCTCTCTCTCTCTCTCTCTCTCTCTCTCTCTCACACACGCAGAGCAGGGCGTCTTGAAACTGAATCCAGACTGAACTGGAACTCGTAATCCTTATGTAACCGAGTGTATTGTATACACGTTCCTGGCAGTAAGTAAGTAAACATGGTGCTTAACGTCCACAGAAACCATAAGGCTTATTAGGGACGGGGAGAAGGGAGGGGGGGGGAGGGGGCATGGAGGTGGGGGGAGAGGGAGACTATATACCTATCGCTACACTGTCACCACCAGAATGATTCCTGCATTAAGATGGGCAGCGATGAGAGCCATTTTAATGTTTCAGTAGGAAGTGATGGACAAAGTCACAAGACAGTGTCCACAAACCACAACCTTTTTTGATGAGAAAGGAGAGCCGAAGCGGTATCGAACCGAGGTCCTTCCGCTTACCAGCCTAACGCCTTACCGCTAGGCCACACCGGCTCACGTTCCTGGCCATGACCCTTTAATCTTTTATTTCTTGTCCTTTTTCTTTTTGATTGGGTGGGAGTTTTATGGCCCCAGTTATCTAAGGTGTTAAAACCTGTGCGCTGGGCCGGCAGCGTCCAGTGTCCCTGCAGAGGCAAGTTGTTTGCTGTTGCGGCCGGTGTTCATGTGTTCATCTCATGGGAGAGTTTACACTGTTTCCTGGTTGGTTGGTGTGCAAATAAAAGTTATGTTATAGCAACCTCTGACTTGTGACTCTTCATCCATGCTTCCAACCTGGTTCCCTCAACTGTGTAGGTGGGGGGGGGGGGGGGGGGGGGGGGGGGGACGGGTGTGTGTGTGCGTGCGTGTATGTGTGTGTGGGCGCGTGCACGGAAACCTGCGAACACGTGTGTGTGTGTGTGTGTGTGTGTGTGTGTGTGTGTGCGCGTCAGTGCGAGCGCGCGTGCAGGCGACTCTCTGAGTGCGGGGTGTTTGTGTTTCAGCGTGCGTCAATTTCACTTTGTTTTGTATGACTAAGTATGTGCAGCGATGCCCGTATTATTATACTACTGCTTTTGTGTGCGAGTATTTTATGCATTCCATACTTTAATTAAATGACAAAGCTCTTTGAGTCGCTCAACTCGCACCCATTATTTATTTGCTGCAGTGTATAGTCTTTTTACTGTTGTGGTTTGGTGGTGTGTTTACCATTAGGGTTTGTCGGTAGTCCGCCGTTTCTATTAATTTTGTCAGGTCAAGCTAAGTACTTCTTTATTCCATTTAAAGGAACATGCAAACCAAACCAAAGAAAACAACAAGAACAAAACAAGAACATATTAAATACAAATGAAAAAATTAAAAGAAGAAAAAACTGAGAAAGAAAATGACCATGTATAAATGATTCAAAATTTAAGAGAGCGCAACAACCGACAGGCAATACTGATATAAACATTAAGTTAGACAGAATAATATTGGTTACAGAAATGCGCTGTAAAATAAACAGTAGCCGGCTCACACATTCAAATATGATTAATAGGCTATATCCTCGGCACTATTCTCATCCTGTCCGCCTTCACGGCCACAGTAACCCATACACCCAAACTCCAAGCACTGGTTTACGACATCCTTCCTTCAAGGAAGGTGCCGGAAAGTGATGCTCGGAGTGTGCCATACACCATATCACCGCCTCCCACACATCCACACGCACACATACATAAACCCACCCTCATATCTCAGTCTCTCTCTTGGGGGCGGGGATAGCCTCTCAGTGGTTAGAGCGCCGGACTCGTGATTGAAAGGTCGCGGGTTCGAATCCCTGCCGCTGGAACGGCGGGAGAATTTTCTTCTCCAGGGTCGACTTTCAGTGCTGACTCTTATTTCGGTATCCGTTCCACCCCCGTATTACCACAGTAGCACGTAAAAAATCCCGGTCATTCTGCCAAAAGTGCAGGTGGCAGGTCAGTTACAGCTAAACACGCATACACCTTACGTATGTGGCTTTTATTGAACCGTGCTTCGGCATTGGTCACAACTTGTCCCTAATATGTCAAATGACATCTGAGGACATTAAGCATCAACTCATCATCATCATCTCAGTCTCTCATCTCTCTCTCCGCATAGACTGACACACACGCCGCGCGGGCGGCGCGCACACGGTGACTGACGCGCACGCACACTGACAAAAAATGAACGGACCAAGCCGGGTAGCCTCATAAAATATCAGGCCTAAAACAGAATGAAAATCATGAAATTAGTGAAAGCTGTTACAGAGAGAGAGAGAGAGAGAGAGAGAGAGAGAGAGAGAGAGAGAGAGAGAGAGAGAGAGAGAGAGAGAGCCTAAACGATTGTACATAATTATAGTAAAATTTAAGGTAAGAGATCAGAAATTAAAGGTCTCAACACAGCACCCACCCTCACATGCACACACTAGTGACACGTCCTGCCGGCAAAACTACAGCCTAATCAGTCAAGGCCGGTTAATGCCGCAGTTATTCGGCCTCGCCACCCTCAGTCACGCACACACATTTTCTCGTTCGGCTAACAACAGACTGTGGTAATTAAATGCACAGCCGGTACACTTGAATAGGATGGAGAACAAATAAACGTAAAAAACCAAAAACTTCATTCTCAGCATACTGGGCCGGGGCCGATCAGTCTCGAGTCAACGCCGGCCGCGGAATACGATGACTGACTTTGCCTTTTACTGAAACTAAATGACACATGTTCCGCGGGATTCCAGGCTTTTATTCAACCAATGGTGCAGTGGATTATACGGCAGTGATCTTTTACGCCCGTCTTGTCGCCGTGAAATGCGGTTTTCACTGCTACTAGTACTAGGGAAATACAGCTGGGCGCTCGGACAGCAACCCAGCTGATGCGTTCCCCCTACTTCAGGCAGATTTCGCACGCCAGTCCATTGCGCATGCGCGAAAATCTAAGCGAAAGGGGTGTAATGGACGTGCCGATAGCCAGCGCCTGTCGTGAGGCTATTCACACTATGCAGTGGACATCACTTCCGAAATAACTATTCGTAAAGTGCGAATAGCTTTCTTTTAAATGAAAAAGACGAAGCAAGAAAAGGCTCAAGACACATGCATTATATCATCTGCTTTGGGATCTCAATAAAGTAGTCTTGTAAAAAAGAAGAAGAAAGAAATCGGATATTAAATTTTTTTTAGCTTTTTCTCGGATTGGCGAGAACTTCTCTGGTATCTTACTATACAAATATACAAAAATAGCCGCTAGAAAAACGAACGAAACACATTGCAAAGATAGTTTTCCATTGTATTCTGCCATCAGAAGCACATTTATGCTTGCGTGAAGCCATTTGTTATTAACGATGACTTTTAATAGAGTTTGATAATGCATTTACAATCTAAATGTACTTATTCGGTAAAGTTTTGTATGTGGAGATAGATTTATATATAAAGACAAACCATTCTTCACGCTGTCCCCAAACGACGAACGCAGCAGAAGAGCACGCCAAACTTTGTGAAGGAAAAACTCGAAAATGGCCACAGTTCAAATAACCTCGGCAGGTAAGTGGGATAAGATAGTAAGTGTCTTGTCATTTTTTTTGTGATACGGACGGTCAAGTCTTCATAACTGGATTATTTAGCTTAAAGCCGGCTACTTTCCATACAAAGTCTTCAAACAGGCTGAGTCACACTCGGTGAATTTCTACTGATCTTTATAGGTTTGTTTTGAACATCCACTGATGTTGACCAAAGTTGTTTCAACAGCATAACAATAAATTCCTCATATTGTGCCCTTTTGGGGACTGGTTTGTGCTACCCATAATCGTTAGAACTCGGATCTTTGATCTGTGATATGATGCACTAATGATCATCAACAGAAGAAGAAAGGCTTCGTTCAGATCATGGCTTTATGATTGTTGATGAGCACGAGTGGTTTAAATCTGGGTCTCTGGGTACCAAACGCAGCAACAGACCAGAAAGAACTACATGTGTGGATGTACAAAGATTAAAAACGAAAGAAAATGAAACGAAATCAGAAAGAACCAGTACCAGTACCACTGCAGTTGTTAAACAATCCACAATAATTCACTTAGCTGTAAGAAGTTAACCAGTAATATACAGTAAAGTAACGAGTAAAGTACACTAACATGTACACATGAAGGAACAAAGACAACAACAATGGTCACTACAAGTAAATTTTGATTAGACAGAGCTCTTCAAAAAACAAAAACAAACTTACAGCATTTGACAAAGTTGGTTTTGGCAAAACTTGTTTTAAAATTTTAATAGTTTTATATACTTTCTTTTACCATAACCATTTAGTATCACACACAGAATAGGATGGAGAACAAATTGAAAATGTAAATCCAGAAGCGAACTGCTTAAAATTTCATGTTTGGAGAAAAACAAAAACAAGAAACAACAACAAACAAACAAACAACAGCAAAAACACAACAACAAAGACACCCCCCCCCAAAAAAAAAAAAACACAACCCCCCCCAAAAAAAACTTTGAAAATACAGCCAAAAAGGTGAAATTTACAAATCTAAGACTAAGAATGGTCTCCATACTTTGGGGTCACTGATATTTGACTGTCAGTAGTGTCATGGTTGAATAGAACCAATTTTTTTCCTTCCTTAATTTTTTTGGGAAAAACCAGCAGAACGTGCATAAATAGTCAGTGACTTCCCAGAGGGGAACAAGGAATCCATTCTTTGTGATGTAAAAGATCTGTATCCTTGGTTGTTTTCAGCGGGTGTGCTGTCACTGCTTGATGAGCCAGAGCCTCAGCTGAAGGTAAGGACTTTATTATTTTTGACAATATACATCCTTAATTGTGGCCTATTCATGAATATGTTATGTAACTTGTAATGCGTTTGTATTGGGTGGCACTATGACAGGATTCACATTTAAGTTTAACCTGGTCAGATCTTTAGAACTCCACTTCTGTGTGTGTGTGTGTCAAACTCCAAGCACTAGTTTATGACATCCTTCCTTCATCCACTGCCATATTTAGTTACGCCATAGGGTCCAGAAAGCTGTCAGCTAACGAGCAGTTTTTTGTTGGTGCTCAAACAGTGGTAAGTTTGTTACAAACAACTCAAATAAAACAAGGCGTGTCATTTATAGCCGGCAACAAAGTTTACACCAGCACAAATAAAACCACAATCGTTTGAATCAAGACGACTTTTTTTTTTGTACCCTGGGTTTTGATTGGTGATCGCACTATTCTCCGCTCTCTTGAGCAGACTCACTGCACTCGCATGTGGTGCTACATGAGTGACTAGCTTTTTATAGTGCGTTTTTGAATATCCACTGAAGTGGTGTACTTACAGTGCTGGCATGGCTGGTGCGTCTCATGTTTACGTGGATGCGTCTCATGTTTACGTGCGTGCTTAGGCGCTAGGTTGCTTCTAAAGTCATATTAGTGCCAGAACCTTTCGGAGGGCGCTGACTGCGTTGCTGGACAGCTGTGCAGAGATAAAGAGTGCCCCTTCATTGGCGTAACTAAATCTGGCAGTGTTCGGAGGAAGGTGCCGGAAAGTGATGCTTGGAGTGTGTGTGTCACTGTGTGTGAACACAGATGAGATGAATTTAAAATGTAAAATATATATAACCAGTTCCAGTTCCACATCCTCAAAGTCAAAGTCACTGGTCAGACATTGTAAAATGGGGATTAGTGGTATTTGGTTATCATACTTATTATAACCACAAACATTGCTTTTATTGTTTGGCTGAGTCAGTTGGATCAAATGGAAGGTTTTTGTAATTAATGATTGTTTTATTAAATTATTGTTTCATTAATAGATCCGAGTTGTGACATCTTGTTAATGTTATATATATATGATAATTGATATGGTTTACCTTCCCATTAACAACCCCCCCACCCCTGCACCCCCTCCCCCAAGCTCCACGAATCAATTTTAATTGACGAAGTAATTTTGACAAGGCATGTGTTTACTTTTAACTTTTATGTTTAATGTTAAGCAAACTGGAAATATTTTTCATTTTGAAACAATCATTTTCTCTTATACTAAGAGCATTAGTTGCCTTCTGATTTTGATCGAGTTTGTAGTGACTTTTTGTTTTTGTTTTTCAGATGTTTGCTCTTCAGAAACTGGACAAAATTGTGGGAGTATTTTGGGCTGAAATATCAGAGTCCATTGACAAAATGTGAGTACTTTATCATGAAATAGACTGCCTAGAGTTCCAGAAATGAGGGGAATTTCAGCTCAGGTTGGTTACCTCACTTTCAAGTTGATGTGACACCAGCAAATGTGAAAAAGCCTTATTTTTATTGTAGGGGAGTGGGGATGGGGAGTAGAGGGAAAGCAGGTTGGAAGCATGGATGAAGAGTCACAAGTCAGAGGTTGCTATAACATAACTTTTATTTGTACACCAACCAACCAGGAAACAGTGTCTTTTTTAGAAAAGACACAAGCAAACAAAACATTTAGAACATGAAAGCAAATGTAAAGTCTAAGCAACAGCAATTATCTAAATAATACAGTAACCATGTAGTTTACCTGAAGGTTACTATAATACATGACAAAATGATTAATTATCAAGCACATAAATCGTGTGCTTGACTTACACTTAAAACCCGTATCTCACAGAGTCACGGTGAGTATACAAGAGACAGCCAGTCAATTAACTGATGAACTCCCAGTATAATAGTATACAATAAAGTAACAGCGAAGAATGTGGATTACCAAGCTCATTCTTAACTAAACAGGAAGTGAGATAATCGTTACAGCAGTTCCACTGCAGCACACAATGAGATGGATAGTGACACGGGTGGCAGTTGGGACCATGCCGTAAGCGGGAGGAAGTCAGTCATAAACTGACTGGCTCCAGCCTCGTCAAGTTACTCAAAGCGTTATAGCATGTTACTGTTACTGACTAGCAGAACATATCCGGCTGTGAACAACGTCAAGCGTCTTACTGACGCGGGTAACGCAGCAAGAATCTAAACTGTTGATCTAGCTGCTCGATTAGTGAACAGAGACAAAGACCTAATTGCCCCCACTGACGTGCATCACCAGCCAGTTCGGGTACATGCACAAAGACCCGGAAAGGGTTTACAAGCTAAGTAGAGTGAAAGTCTGCGCGCCCAAGACTCGGCCATACAAAAGCCGGATCAAGCAGAAATAACATGTCTCACAGTTTATACAATCACCCCTATGTACTAAACCATATTCAACTTGTAAACGTAACATTCGACAACTATGAAGTCAACATCTTCAAAGTGTTAGCCATAATATACTACCGATTTCATGTAGAAACGTAGATCGGCAGGAAACTAAACAAATAAGTTATGCCGCACGGCCGCACTGACAAAGTACCCATACTTTAAGAGGGATAACTTTGCATCGGCAAAGCATCACTCAAACTGAACATCCAACAATTGCAACATAACATACTAGCTACATATCAGCTAACCTGGTTAGCTGCATACATTTTGGAAGCACTGGTCATCTTGTGGCATAAAAGCTTTAGATATGAACACACATACAAGGTACTCTGACGCCATAGCGGCTGCAACCAGGCGGCAATCTAGCGCCAAAATTACCCACGTTCAAGAACCAGAATCAAGGCACGTTGTGAACATGATAACATTATAAACATACATTATTTACATCAATAGAAACAACAACAAGCCATAGGAAAATAACTACTTACAGGCTCTCCCCTGATGAAAACACATGAACACCGGCCGCAACAGTTAAACAAACAACCTGCCTCTGTAGGGACAATGGGGGAAAAGGGACGTTGCTGGCCCAGCACACAACTTTTAACACCTTAGATAATTGGGCCATAAAAACCCCACCCAATCAAAAAGGAAAAGGACCGGAAAGAAAAGGTTATAGGGTCATGGCCCGGAACATGTATACAATACACTCGGTTACATTATGTTTCTGTTAGATCATGTTTTTAACCCACCTAAGGTATGAAAAGTTTTTCTTATTCTCAGGATATAAACTCCTGATATAAATATGACCATACTTCCAGATTTGTTTGAAATTGGAGTGATAATACATTTTTTTTTTCTGCAACGATACCTTGTGCAGAGATTTGTTTGTGACTTTGTTCAGCAAGCAAAGCTGAGCTATAAAGGCAGATTGATGAAATTGTTGCTGGGGCTGAGTTGATGCTTGATGAAGTATGAGTTCAGTTTTTGTTTTTGTTTTTTAAAAGAGCTTGTAGAAAAGTGAACACTGTGATCAGTTTTCTTGCAATCTGTTTTCTTAACTGTCATATGAAATTATTTTTCAGTGAGGTACTTTTTGAAGATCAGCAGTTCAAGAGCAAGCAGTTGGCTGCCTTGGTGGCATCCAAGGTAAGATACTTTGCAGACAGCCTGAGTTAGAAGCCTTGATGGCTACCAAAGTAAGATCTACAAGCATAGACCAGTGTACTCATTCATCCTTCTTGGTGGAAATTCTTGCCATTTTATAACTGAAGCACCATCCCTTCATTAAAAATACATGTATATATTTATTTTTGGCATATGAACATCCATCCATCCATACATACATGTATACATACATACATACACCAAGCATGCACATACATACAACAGAAATATATGACTACCTGAGGTGCCTTTTCTTTCCTCAGTGTTGGAGTGCTGCGTTATTATGGACTGATTTGCTGTGTCAGTGCAGTTTCAACATGTGCTAGCGAGTATAAGAGATGTAGAAAAGCATGCTGGTGTCTTAAGTGGAGCAGTGAAGTTGCTGTGTGTTCTCAGGTTTACTACCACCTTGGGGCCTATGAAGAGTCTCTGACCTATGCCCTTGGTGCTGGGGATCTGTTCAATGTCAATGATAACTCCGAGTTTGTGCAGACCATCATTGGTGAGTTCACTCTTGTCTGTAAAAATGTGTGCTTTCTTACAGCAGCAGTTGACTAGACTAGACATTCATGGGGGAATAATTGTTCAAGAAAAATGGTTTTATTTTTTAAATTAAAAACCAAACCAAAAAAGCTAATACTGCAGATTTCACAATTGATATGTGAAGAGAAAACAATGAAGAAATGGTGAAAATATAGAATTTTTGCAGATTGCTACCTAATTTGGCCCTTTTGGTTCATTTGCAGTGATATTTATTCATTATTAATTGCCTCTGGAGTATATTGAAGTGTTACTTAAATTTACATTTAAACATGTGAGTGTAAAATTTACCTTTAAGCATCCAAGTGTAAAAGTGGATGATTTTGTTCACGTGTTTGTTTTTCAGCCAAATGCATTGACCACTACACTCGTATCAGAGTTGAGAATGCAGAGTTAGCTGATGATGAGCAGAAGAACATGGACCCTCGTCTGGAAGCTGTGGTCAACCGCATGTTCCAGCGCTGCATTGATGACAAGCAGTTCAAACAGGTGTGATGGGCAGGAGTGGTGAACTGGAGTCCAGTGTTTTAGTTCCAGGCATCATATAGTGGTTTAAAAACTGTAGAGTTTGGACAGTCTTTGAAGGTTTTTAAAAGTTGGGGAAAATGAGATAAACTTATCAAGGCCTTTAAAGTCAGGATAAACTGAATGGGGTTTGTGAATTTTGTGGTCTTCAGAGTGCTATCAGCTTATCAGTCAGAAACTGCATTTTCCAAGACTGAAAAGTAGATTAAAAACAAATCGCAAAGAATGCACTTCCTTTCAGTTTTGACTGATAGAGTGCATTGGCTACAGTAAGGGTTGCGCCCCTTTACCAGATGTGCGGGATAGTTGCATACCTTCGTGTTGCTTTTCCGCGCCATATTGTGGGCATCATGCCAGGTTTTGGGAAAGGTTTGTGAATTTTGAAAGGATTTTTCTGTACACACCCTGTCTGTTACTGTTATTTGAGAAATCTCTGCATTGTGCTTACATTTTGATAGCTTTGATTTTTACTTGTTCCTTTTTTTTCTTTCTTCTTTTGGGTGGTCTGGGGTTTTTTGGTGCATGAAAAGATTTGTGAAGGTGTTCATTTGAAAGTGTTCAAATCAATCACTACAGTTGATTATTTCTTTATGGTGTGTTAGCGTTGTCAGGTTTGATGATTCTCTGCAGACTTGTGAGGGCAGACCCAAGCAAACAAACAGCAAAAACAGCATGTCAGTTCAAAATAGTCATTCTGTATGGCAGACACTGTGTCTTTATTATGCTCTTATTCCCATGCTATGTACATCCAAATAGACTGCTCCAAATGGAATTTCCATGGTTGAAAAAGATCTTGGGACTGGGCAAGCATACTTTTTTTTTCACCCTGTGTTAGAAGTCTTAGTATCATCCCTCAAGCCTACAAGCTGTGAGTGAATGTTTGATATCTAGCAGAAAACCAATCTGATCTTGAAAATCTTTTGTGATTTTCACTTTGTATGCAGTGATGCATTATCATTTAAATGATGAAATATTTTTTTCCACACAGGCTCTGGGGATTGCTTTGGAGACGCGCAGAATTGACATCTTTGAGAAAGCAGTCAAGATGGCGGTAAGTTGCTGGTCTTGTAACAGTGTGTTTGCAGATCTTAATTTTGGTGGTAATCAACTTTTTGTAGTCTTAAATAGCTGAATTAGAGAAAATATTTAGATTCTTCTGCCTGTAGACAGTAGCACAGTATGATAAGCAGGTCAGAGAAGTGTCCACAGGGTGATTGCGCATAGTAGGCACGAGGTTTGCCTTCTGCTTGGGGAGTGAATGTTTCCAGATGGGATAAAGACGGTTGTTTCCACAGGGGGGGAAATACTGACAGTTGATTGCAGCTAGATTTTTTTTTTTCAGTTTGAAACTTTTGACCCCCACCCCCTCTCCACACACACTTTCCTCCTCCACCCAACACACACACATACATACACGCACATACACACACACACTTGTGCATGCATGCCCACAGTATACACTCAACACAGAGAAAAGGGACCCAGTTCTAATCATTTGTTTTACCTTTTGTTCTGGGGCTTCAGTTTCAAGGACCCCACTAGCAAGATGAGCAGCATAGATTTGTGGCTTTGCCATATGCACAGTTTCCTCTTTGCTTCCTTGTTGAAAGTAATGCCTTACTTTTTGTTATGATACACAATACAAAAGGGTTATTTTTTCTGTAAGAGGTGTGCTTGAAAGTTTTGCGAAGGATTACAGTGTGATTCCATGGGTTGTTTTGTTTATTTTGTTGTTGTATGCTGTGTTGATGTTGAATTTCTGTCTCTACATGTGTGTGTGAGCAGGATGACATACCAGCCATGCTGTCCTATGCATTCAAAGTGTGTATGTCCCTGATCCAACATCGTCAGTTCCGCAACACCATCCTGAATGTCCTGACCAACCTCTACATGGGTCTCCAGGTGCCTGACTACATCAATGTCTGCCAGGTATTGTATGCTGTGTGTGGGTGCATGTGAGAGGGAGAGAGATGGGGAAGGGGATATGATGTTCTTGAGAGAGGTTATGAGCTTCTACAGCATACCTCTGTGAGTGTTGTGGTGCTATCAATGGCAGGCAAAACAAATCTTTTGCAGGCTTATATTAAGGGAGATGTAGATTTATTTAATAATGACCTCTGTGTGCATCATTTTTAGATGTATTCTTCTGGGATGGAATTGCAGAGAGCAGAGTATATTCCTTTTTCTGTCTGATTTCAGTGCTACATTTTTTTGGACCAACCCAATGCTGTGGCTGAGATTCTGGAAAAGCTTCTGAAGGGAGATGAGGTATGAGAAGGGAGATGAGATTGATAATAATAATGCTGATGTTACTAATAGTTTTAAATCTGATTATTGATGTTATGACAGAATAATGGCAACACACATGCCGTCCTGTATGTAAGCAAAGTATATTTGGCTGATGGACTTGAGCAGCATTATTTAGTTTCCTGTACAAAAGCTGCTGAGTTCTCCAGGTTCTGCAGTTAAGCATTTGGCTCTACTCTGCAGTCACACTTTCGGGGATAGCTCAGTGGTTAGAGCATTGGACTTGTGATTGAAAGGTCCTGGGTTTGAGTTTGAGTCCTGGCAGGAGCAGCAGGAGAATTTTTGTCTCTAAGGTCAACTTTCTGTGCTGACTCTTATTTTGGTATTTGTTCCTGTGTTACCATAGTAGCACGTAAAAGATCCCGGTCATTCTGCCAAAAGTACAGGTGGCAGGTTACAGCTAAACACACATACACCCTACCTATGTGGCTCTGAATGAAGTGACACTGTAAACTGGTGCATGGTTGAATGGTGTACACAGAACTTGTGCCAAGATGGCAGTATTTGACATGGCACCAGCCATGCAACAACCAAAGAACACTACCAGTGCACCTCTTCCGTGGATATTAATAATATGCGCCACGAAAGGATACGGTCACTCATTCAGAATCACATGAGACATGTGCACGATGAGTCTGCTTGAGAGCAGAGAATAGTGCTATATAAAAGTCATGAATAATAATAATAATAAAATTGAATTACATGTTTAACATATGCATCAGTTTAAAAAGCTTCTTTTTTTTAAACCTCCTCTGCCTCCTTTTTTTTATATATTTTTTTTTTAACAGTGGCACTGGATTTGTCATTTGTGTGAAAGGCATTGCTGATAATACTCATAAAAATAGCAGTCGTTTTTGTAACACTGTGTCTCACCAACAGTGAATACATTAAAAACTCAAAAATAATATATAATCATAATGTTGTATTCCTTGCACACCACCTCTTAGATATAGAAACTAATAGAACGGTTACTGGTAATGACAGGCACTTCTTTGAGAAATACAAGGTTTCTGTCCATCCCCTTTTCCAGTGTGGTCCAGCTAATGCGTGCACCTTTTTGATTGCAACTGTGTTGGCAGGATTCGATACTGATGGCCTACCAGATTGGCTTTGACCTGTATGAGAGCGCCACTCAGCAGTTCCTGCTGCGTGTGCAGTCAGCGCTGCGGGTTGTGGCCCCCATCCCAGACTTGCTGCCGGACCAGGGTGGCAAGCTGTCCCCCAAGAAACCTGTACAGGAGTCGGGTGCTGAGGACAAGAAAGAGGAAAAAGAGTCGTAAGTGGAAGGATTTGTGTTGACTCTGCACAGTGGGACCTGATGGAGGTGCTGTGTGTGCTTTTGTGGGGGTAGTCATTGCAGAATGGTGTATGTTTTGTTTTGTGATGAGTATTTTTAGCTACTAAACTTATGGGAGGAACATTTTATCCCTACTAAGTACTATTCAGATGAATCCAAAGTGCCACAGGACTGGCAGTGGTGAACCCGCAGCTGATGAGTGCTTTGTAGTTTGCAGACTACCACCCTACAATCTATAAACTGCATTGTTTGACTGATGGTTGATGGACAGACTGGGTGATTGTCTGTTGACTGACTGATTGATTGATATGCTGAGTGATTGTTGACTGATTCATTGTTTTATTATTGATTGGCTGATCAGTTGACTGGCTGTTGCTTGACTGACAGACTGTTGACTGATTAGCAGACCTGTGGTTGATTGACTGGTTGGTTGTTTGCAGACCCATGGACACAGCTGAGGACAACACAGCTGTGGAAACCCCTCCGGCTGCTGAGGTGTCGGCCAAGCCAGCCACTGCTACTGTCACACCTGACCTGTCCAGTCTGGTGCGTACCCTGCTCTCTCTGTGTGTCCTGTCTTGTGTGTACCCTGTTCTCTCCGTGTCTCTGTTTTCAGTCTGGTGTGTACCCTGCTGTCTCTCTCTCTGTGTCCAGTCTGGTGCATACCCTGCTGTCTGTGTTGTGTGTGTGTGTGTCAAATCTGGTGTGTACCCTGGTGTCTCTCTCTGTGTGTCCAGTCTGGGGTGGACCCTGCTGGCTCTCTCTCTGTGTCCAGTCTCGTGCATACCCTGCTGTCTCTCTCTCTGTGTGTCCAGTCTGGTGCGTACCCTGCTGTCTCTCTGTGTGTCCAGTCTGGTGTGTACCCTGCTGTCTGTGTGTGTGTGTCCAGTCTGGTAGGTACCCTGCTGTCTCTCTGTGTGTGTCCAGTCTGGTGCATACCCTGCTGTCTTTCTGTGTCCAGTCTGGTGTGTACCCTACTGTCTCTCTCTCTGTGTGGTTGGCCTCTCCTTTACTGGATTTTGTTGTTGTTGTGGCTGGATTTGGTATGTCCCAAGACACATCTGTTGTATTTTATGTACATGTGATATTACTTTGGTGTCCCTTGGCAGCCAGCCTAGCTATTTCTGAGGTGAGCTAGTACAAAAAACACTGATTTTGACCCCTGAGAAGACAGTGGGTGTTTACATATGTGTGCATACATGTGTGTGTGTGTTAATCATGAAATAATGAAACAAGATTGGATACTGATCTGTTTATTCCATGTTCCAGCAGTCACTATCTTAGCATTCATGAAGCTAAGCATATATCCACAAAGATGGTGGCAAGTAGTGACTTGATTAACTGTCGCTGTCAAAGTATTAATGGTGTATACATGGAAGCAAAATGTATTGGTTAGTTTTTGTTGAAAACGGATGAACTTGCCAGTAATTTGGGACTTTTTTAGAGTGCCCAGGACAAGGGTATGCAGGAGCGACTGTCCAGGCTGCTGACCATTCTGGGAGGGGAGACTACCATCTTCCTGCACCTTCAGTTCCTCATCAAGAGCAACAAGACTGACATGCTCATCCTGAAGAACACCAAGGTAATGCTGCTTCTCCAGCCTCAGATCATGTGCAGCATGCAGACTTGCTTTCAGAGCTGCAGGTGTTCAGCTGCCATTTAGCTCAGTGTGCTGTAATTGAACATTTTAGATAGTTTTAGTGGACTGTTTTTGTTGTTGCTGATGGGAGCATTATCCCTCATTTATAATATGGTAGAATGTGCTTTGACTGTGTAACTATTTTAGTTCTGATGTTTTCTTTCATGGTGGTTCGAATATTGTCACATTTTTATAATGTAGCGAATATTTTTTTTATTGTGAAATTTGCTCTGTGGTGTGTTTAGTATGTTCTAAAGCAGAACTAAGAGTAAAAGAAAGCAGAGGTTAGAGAGATTCAGCATTTAGTTCTTAATTGTTTTGTTTGTTCAGGGTGCCAAAATGAAATACATTTTGAGGATGCACCTGGTGGAGTTCATGCACCTTGTATTTACATGCACGCCTGGTGACAGTTACCTTTGGCCATTCAGGTCTCTGTTGTATGTGTGATTTCTGTGGAATGTGATTGATTCCCTTTGTTGATTGTTCAGGATGCAGTGAGGAACTCTGTGTGTCACTCAGCCACTGTCATTGCCAATGCCTTCATGCACTATGGCACCACCTGTGACCAGTTCCTGAGGTAAGACTCTCTTTCTGTGTAGACTATCTTACAGTGTCTGTACAGCCCCCCCCCCCCATCCCGGTGTCCAATCGCAGATTCACATGCATTAATGTCTGTGTGCATATTAAAAATCCTGAATGCTGGCAGCAATACATTGTTTGGACACACGACAGTACTGCATACACTGATAGAAATGGGTAATGCTGTTCTTGTGGCTGCTGTGCTGGACCTGGGTGAGGTGACCCAAATTTCCTGCAAGAGACAAAGTACTGAAAATAAATATCAGTATACAGTATAATGTGATGATGTGAGTAGCATATACAATTACATGTGTACTGTATGTTGCAAAGGCATAGGTTTGTAGGACCTGCATTCAATATGTACTAAGGATGTGTATCAAGGACATCTATGCAGTAGGTTCTGAGGGTGTGGTTGTAAAGGATGTGCATACAGTATGTTGTAAGGATGTGTGTGTAACTACTGTAAGTGACATATATAAAGCATGTACCTAACGTTTGGATGGAAAGGACACACCCAAAGCTTTTTTCAAGTGTGTTCTAAGGGCATCAGGATAAAGGACAGGTACATTGGTTGTGGTGTGTTTTCATCAGTGGTTGTGGTGTGTTTCCATGATGTGAATGTCTGCTTGCAGGGACAACCTGGAGTGGCTGTCACGAGCAACCAACTGGGCCAAGTTCACTGCCACCGCCAGTCTGGGATGCATCCACAATGTCAGTGTTCTGCTTGTACCATTTTATTCTGTTGTTCGGTTGCACACAGCCAATTCTCTTGGCAATGTTTTGCGGATGATCCAGTTCAAAGATGATGATCATTTGTTTGATGTTGAAGCAGTTAAAACTAATTTTAAGTCTGTCACTTGTGTGTAGTTTCAGATTTTTGGCAGAATCTTTGACTTTCATTGAGTGATGAGGCTGAAATTAATGATGAGGATGAAGCTGCAAAAGATGTTTCTGATGCCATCATTGTCTGTCATCATGGGGAAATGCTTTTCAGAGGGGGATTATGGGCACTGTTATCAGGGAAAATGCCTGTCTGAGGGGGATTAGGGGCACTGTTAACAGGAGTGAGTGAGTGCTGCAGAGGAGATGAGGAGCCAGAGATAGGGGGAGGGTATTTGATAGTAATACAACTGACATCCTGCCACCCTCTGACCAACAGATGAGCTTTGGGCTGCACCTGCTGACAAACACATTTTTGAAAACAGATGAGCTTTACAGTCAGTAGTTGGGTACAAACACCCCTGTAGACACCCACTGTAATTTGAACAAAACACATGCCTGTAGTGGCTGTACAGTTTTTGAAAACATCATTTAAGTGCCTTGGGGTCTTAGTTGTTTGAGGCATGAATTTTGAATGCACATTGTTTAGTCTGCTTGTTTGGGTGGGCAGAGATATGGGGCTAACATTGAGAGGTCAGTTGCAGTGAGGAGGGAGGTGGTAGCTAAACTAAGTTTGGGAAATAAGTTGGAGCAGCAGGCCACCGTTTCCGCCCATGACCAGTGCACTTGTGGACTATTTCCAGGGTCATGAAAAGGAAGCGCTGAATCTGATGTCATCATACCTGCCTAAGGACACAACGGCTGGCTCGGCTTATTCTGAGGGGGGCGGACTGTATGCGTTAGGTCTGATCCATGCCAATCATGGAGGGGAGATCACGGAGTACCTCCTGGGCCAACTCAAAGATGCATCCACTGATGTGAGTGTGTGTGGACATTTAAAATGCATAGGTTTGGTATGCCAGTATAGTGCTGTTCTTTGCACCTGACACCAAAGGCTGACAGTGACATGACCTGAGTGTAGAATTGAGAAGGGTATGCAGAATGTGGTCTAAGCTAAGGAAGCCATGTCAGTAAAGGAGTCCTGGTCTGGGTTGCACATGCACCGAGAACCTCCAGAAACAGAACTGGTGGAGGTTTGAAGTTGTTTCCCTTGAATGGGCTTACATTAAATATGGTGGTTAGTGACTCTTAGTTGCCTGACAGTTGTTGCTTGTGGTGGTTTTCAGGTGTCCAACACTTCATAATATTAGAGGTCCTCAGTCGCCTAGTGCTTAGTAACTATGTCAGTGGTTCTCAGTTGTGTAACAGTAACTATGTCAGTGGTTCTCAGTTGTGTAACAGTAACTACATCAGTGGTTCTCAGTTGTGTAACAGTAACTACATCAGTGGTTCTCAGCTGTGTAACAGTATTGTTACACAAACATGTTTGACACTGAAGCCATGTGTCACACATCAGTGGTTCTCAGTTGTGTAACAATAATTATATCCATCATTCTCAGCTGTGCAGCACTTATTAACTATGTCAGTGGTTCTCAGTTCTGTGACACTTGTTAACAACATCCGTGGTTCTCAGCTGTGCAACACTTACTAATGACATCAGCAGTTCTCAATTGTTCATTGGTTAGTAACAGCAATGGTTCTAAAGTGTCCTGTGTGTGTCTGTCGCCATTTCATATTTCAGTTTATGCAGATTTGTTGTTTAATGTTTAATACAGATTGTTGTTTTGTGTTTATGCAGATTTGTTATGGTTTATGCTGATTTCTTATTTATGCAGAGTTGTTGTTTAGTGTTTATGCAGATTTCTTGTTTAATGTCAGATGGTGCGACATGGAGGATGTCTGGGTCTGGGACTTGCGGCCATGGGAACTGCCAGACAAGGTGGGTGATGCTTTTTGTTGTTTATTTCTTAAATCAACAGGCAAATATTTTGTTAAGTGTGTGCGTGTGTGTATCTGTGTTTGTGTGTTTACATGTGCATGCACATGAGAGTGTGTGTGTTTGTGTGTGTGTGTGCATGCATATGTGAACATATAATCAAGCACAGGGACCTGTGTATTTTCTGAGACCTTCATCATTTACAGTTGTAACTTATGAACACTGCTGTTTGCCAAGCATCCAACTATGTATAAGCACCACGTGTGTGTGGCGTTTGTGTGCAGACATCTATGAGCAGCTGAAGTTCAACCTGTACCAGGATGATGCAGTGACAGGCGAGGCAGCTGGCCTGGCTATGGGGCTGGTCATGTTGGGTACCAAGTCTGGCACCGCCATTGAGGACATGGTGGCGGTAAGTACGGTGGTTTATTTCAAGTGCTAGAAGTGATGTTGGGAGTGGAAGCTTCCAGCATGTATTTAAAGACTAGATCTGAATATAAATACGATAGTAAGTGCCAAAAAGAGTGCTTGGAAAGGAAGTATGTGTAATGCTCATGCTTGCAGTTGTCATGATGAAATTGTAAGTGGTCTGCATTCAGTGGTCCCTGAACCCGTTCCATCAGGACAGCAACCACCTCACACCTCACCCCTCACAACAACAACCTAAAAAGCCATTGACATTTTTTATGTGTAGCTGGAAAATATTTTTTGAAAAAGTGAAAATGCCGTGACACTGGGGGCATTTCTTTTTGCAGTACGCCCAGGACACGCAACACGAGAAGATTCTGCGGGGCCTAGCTGTGGGCATTGCCCTCACTATGTACGGCCGCATGGAAGAAGCGGATGCCCTGATTGAGAGCTTGTCGCGTGACAAAGACCCCATCCTGCGCTGGGCTGGGATGTACACACTGGCCATGGCCTACTGTGGGTCTGGCAACAACCAGGCCATCCGCTCTCTGCTGCACGTAGCTGTGAGTTTTTGTCATCGATTGTGGTTAAACTTGTTTAATGCTGAGTTGTTTCCAAAGAGGTATTGGTGGGATGGAGATCCCAGGAGGTTGTGGGAGAGGGGGCCTATACCTAATGCTTTACTGTCACCACTGGAATAACATCTGCATTGATGTGGGAAGCAGTGAGAGGCATTAATTTTTTGGTGTGTGTGTGTCACTCATTTTCATTTTTATCATAAGCTCAGAGCTGCACCCAGAGCTGGGTGAAACTCTTTTTTTCACGTAAAAAAAATAAAATGTCTTTGTTACAAAAATACATACATGGGCACTCAAGGACATGTGGCATTGGTACATTCAACATTTCATAAGTCATCTAAACATGAAATGAATGAGCTGGGTGAAACTTTGTGTGGGCAGGTGTTTCTCTGCACATGCAACAGAGTTGCTAGCTTTGACCCTTCGGTTGTGAATGATTACACCTGAATAAGCTGTACTATTTAATTCAAGTCTGTTCAGTTTGGTACCACTTCATTCATCCCATGAGGTGAGATGCGCACATAAAAAAACTAGAAACAAGAAAAGGAACAGTTGAAAGTATAAACACACAGGTAAACAGGTGCTGCTCACACTAGGTAGGATGTACAGATAAAGAGGCATTATTCACACAGTTGTAGCTGTTAAATTGTATCATTGTAAGCGTAACAGCACAATATAATACTAGGCTGTTGGCTTTTATCAGTATAATAAGGGTGACAGCAGGATGCAATCTACTTTGGTGTAGTAAATCGTTAAGATAGCTGAGATAGGATATTAAACTGCTGAGCATTGCTGATTTGGTCAGATAAGTTTCAAGATTTCAAGCAAGGCATATGGAGTGCCTGAAACTTGGGACAGAGTTAGATTTCACTGCTGACATTCTCAATGCAACACTCCATTTTTGTTTTGTTGTTGTTTTTGGTCCAGTAAAATCTGCTTTTCATGTTTGCTTGATTGAACAAACTCTGATTATAGAAGACAGCTTTCACATGTTGGTCTGTTGGTCAGAAATGGTAACATCCTGTACCTGTACATAATGTACCTGTCTTGCAAATGTGTGCTGGCAACTGTGAAAAAAAGAGAAATGACATGTTAGCCTGAATCAGAAACCACCATGTATTTCCTATACATGGCTTGAGTAGACTTTGCTAAGAAAATAGCATCATTAAAATTGAAAATAGTTTGTCAAGTAACATGTGTCTGAATGTTTACATTCTATGTGTCATTCCATCACCTCTGTTGAAAGTGTGCATATATGCCCCTGCCCCTCTCCAAATCTGGAGACCCATCTGCACATGCAGCCTTGGAAACTGGCCTGTTGAAGGACAAACATGAGACCTTAAAACCTTAAAACGTTAAAGGCAGGATGCATTGTGGGTGCGTTTTCCTGAACATTAGATACTGTCTGGATCAGAATTGAACGAAATGTTTGTGGTGTGACAACAAATCCACTGTCAGGAGTGACCAGTGATGTTTGCTTACTTGTTTTTGTGCCTCCATGAGCGTTCCAATGATCTCCAAGAAGGGGATGAAAATTTGTATGATGATGAGACAGAGAAGGGTGTAAAGGTGAATTTGCACTGCCACTGGTGATCAGCTCCTACTGGAGAATGCTGTCCTCAGTGACTGAGGTCAGGGGATCACAAACTGGCCCATTATGGACAGGCTGACGGATCTGTCTGCCTTCTGCAGAATGCTGTCCTCAGTGATTGAAGTCAGGGGATCACAAAGAGGCCCATTATGAACAGGCTGACCTGTGTGCCTTCTGCAGAATGCTGTCCTCAGTGATTGAAGTCAGGGGATCACAAGGTGGCCCATTATGAACAGGCTGACCTGTGTGCCTTCTGCAGAATGCTGTCTTCAGCGATTGAGGTCAGGGGATCACAAAGTGGCCCATTATGGACAGGCTGACCTGTGTGCCTGCTGCAGAATGCTGTCTTCAGCGATTGAGGTCAGGGGATCACAAAGTGGCCCATTATGGACAGGCTGACCTGTGTGCCTGCTGCAGATTACTGTCCTCAGTGATTGAGGTAAGGGGATCACAAAATGTCCCATTATGAACAGGCTGACCTGTGTGCCTTCTGCAGAATGCTGTCTTCAGCGATTGAGGTCAGGGGATCACAAAGTGGCCCAGTATGGATAGGCTGACCTGTGTTTACCTTCTGCAGAATGCTGTCCTCAGCGATTGAGGTCAGGGGATCACAAAATAGCCCATTATGAACAGGCTGACCTATGTGCCTTCTGCAGAATGCTGTCCTCAGCGATTGAGGTCAGGGGATCACAAAGTGGCCCATTATGAACAGGCTGACCTGTGTGCCTTCTGCAGAATGCTGTCCTCAGTGATTGAGGTCAGGGGATTACAAAGTGGCCCATGATTGACAGGCTGTCCTGTGTGCCTTCTGCAGAATGCTGTCCTCGGTGATTGAGGTCAGGGGATCACAAACCAGCCCATTCTGACCTGTCTGCCTGTTGTAGCAGGAACAGTGTTGCTAAACACTATGTCAGACATGCAACCAGCTAAGAGCTTATGAATAGGTACAGTGTCTGGAAGTGACATTTTTGGCATGCAGTTTTATTACTAAAATTCTATTTATGCCATCACAAAATGGGGTGGGGGGGGGGGGGGGGGGGGTGATTGGAATTCAGCTTTGGGCTGAAACACTTCAGGATCCCCCAGTGTGCTATACTGTATAAGCCAAAACCTTGGAGTGCAAACAAACAAACAAAAATAAACAAACAAAAAACAGTAACAAAAAGGGACTGATAATTCGAAAACTGTTTTTCCAGTTTTTGGGGGGCATTATTAGATAAGACCTACTTGGAAACCATTTGCTGCACGATCACAAACTATAGACATAATAACACACCCACACAGGCTTGTGCGCTCACTCTCTCTCTCACACACACACATATCAGTCAACTGAAATGATTTAAGAAGAAGTTAAGGGGGATAGAGAATTTGCTAGTCGTACTAGGTTTGAAATAGGTAATATATTTACTAGTTTAGCTGTCTGAAATTGGTAATAGCTTTACCCCCCCCCCCCCCCCCTCCGCTCCCAACACACCCATGCAGATAATAGTTTTAACTGTCTGAAACAGATAATAGCTTTAACCACCACCACCCTCCACACACACACCCACTCACTCACTTTATGAAATCTAAGTGCCAGGGAAAGGAAGGTGTTTTTGAGTTTCATGTAGGGGATTGTATTCTTACGGAGAAGCAATAACTTCGTTATAGCTTTTGTTTCTCCAGTAAGGTGTCTTCCAGAGTTTATTGATTCCCTGGGTCCTCCCCTGTCTCAGTGTCTGCTTCCCTTTCTCTTTTTATCTTTAGCAGTCCAGTGCAGCAGAACTTGGGATAGAGCTTTCCAGAACACCAGAAGTGAAGATTTGAGCCTAGCTGGTGATGTCATCACTTAGATCTGTCTATGCTTAGCTGTCAGCATAATTCCAGGCCAGACGCTAGTTGGAGGTCAGACGCTGGTTAGGTGACCAGCCATGGACATTGTTAGTGTCACCACCTTATTGATCTGCAGTGACAGCTCTGCATCGCATTCTAGATTTCATTATGTCCTCGCCGCAACCATCTCAAGGGGGGACTTGACTGGAAGTACACTGATTTGGCTGCGTTTTGTTTTGACAAGGAGGGGGAAGATGTTCTCCGTTGACACTCTGGCAAAATTTGTCAAAAGTTGAAAAGTTACAAATTTGCCTGCAGCGCTTTAAGAAAGAGGAGCAGGCAATGGCATTTGGGCGAAGGAAGGTTGGCGGGTGGGGAAAATTGAATAATGAGTCAGCTTCACGTGAAAAAAGAACAGCTTCTCATGGCTAGGAGGATGCACTTGCATCGAAACAAGCTTTATTAGGTGTTATCAGTCATGGTAAATCAGGTGAGGCAAAAAGGGGAAGGAGGGAATTTTAAATTAATGTTGTAACTCATTTTTTCTGTGTGTGGTTGGAGTTGCGCTCTGAGCTGATGAACAATATGCCTTTCGTAAGTTTCAGTTGTATTAAGAGATTTTTAGAGAGGCAAACTCTGGACACTAACTTAAAGGGGTGGTTTCAAGATCAAAGTGCGCATATGACCTCCACTTCTTTGTGTCAGTCAGGGTAGTTGTAGGAGGTTGAGCGTAACTCATAGACACTGCTGCTTTGGTGGTTCAGCAGAACTGATGGTCACAGCTGGACACAAAGTGGCTGGAAGCTAGAGCATCAGGCTGGTCTTACTGGATAAAGCTGTAAGTGGTCATCAGTGTAGCAGGGATACCTCTTGTCCCCTTTTGCCCTGTTGGCCTAGTTTGTTTAATACCGTAATAGGCTCCGTCTCTGGGGTAAGGCTGGCGAGGAAGAGAGGTTTTTGTTACCAGTGAGTGATTGATCTGCACTTGTGTGGGGGGTCGATTCTGGCTGTGAAGAACAAGCAGGTTGCCTAAGAGTTGAGGGTGCAGTTAAAAAACAAGAAGAAAGAAAAAAAGCCCCAAGGGATATGGAAGGTGGGTTGGGATATATATATATACTAATAGAGAGAGATAAAAAAGAGGGTTAATCCTGTGCGTGTCTGTATGTGCGCGCGCGCATTTGTGGTAATGGTGGTGGTAGTGTGAGTGTGTCACCCGAGCACTTGCCCGCGGATGCTGCCCCAAATCTGTTCCTTGTCGATTAGTTTATCTCTCCCCTCATTGCCTCTTTACGGGGCTGATTAAGCTAAGGCCAGCGGGCCGAAAATAACATTACGGGAGGAAGTGATTCATGCTGAGAGGAGGGAGCGGTATTACCGGGACCACTTAGGGCAATAAAGGAATTAAGGACACAAAGCTGTGAAATATTGACCACTGAGAGCGCCCAAACCTGTTGTGCGAGGGCTTTGGTTGTCTGCGATACGAGAACAGCTAGTTCTCTCTGTGCCATCAGAGCGGATTGGCATCGCACAGAAGTGGACATTCAGAGTTTTTTGTTGTTGTTGTTCTGGTTTTTAAAGTCTCACATTTTGTGCCAGTTTCCATGCTTGAGGTGGTTTTTCTGAACTTTTAAGAACAGCTTAGCCTGCTGCACTCATTGGCATTGTCTGAATTTGAAGAACTTAGTAGAATTTAAAAGAAAAAGAAGAGAGAAACAAAAAGAAAGGGGAGCCGTTACCTGTGGGGGTTGGAGGACGGCGGTTGGATAGAATCGCTTACTCAGTTATTGGAGGTGCATAAAATGCGCTGCCCCTGAGTGGAATTGAACTTCTTTCTCTTTCTAACACTGGTAATACGAGCATGTGACCTCCAGTTAGCTGAGTTACTTACTGCTGGCCGTGGACTGGCTTCAGTTACTGCAGCGCTGGCCGTGGACTGGCTTCAGTTACTGCTGGCTGTGGAATGGGTTCAGTTACTGCCGTGCTGGCAGTGGAATGGGTTCAGTTACTACTGGCAGTGAAACGGATTCAGTTATTACTGGCCGTGGAATAAATGTGCGCAATTACAATGTTGTCTGATTGAAAGGTATCGGCAGTGTATCTCTCACTGACAGGTTCCTTTGAGATGAAATTGTGCCAGAAGACAAAGTGATTCTAATTGCTGTTATGTACACTTTCCTTGCGGCTATGCGCACGCGCGTGTATGTGTTTAGCTCTTTTTAGAGAAGGAGAATGTTTGATGTTCTTAGGCACTTTGTCGCAAATGGAATCCCACCGTAAACCTTTTTTTCTTTGACATAAACACAGTTTTTTTTTGTTTGTTTTTCCTCTCTCTCTCGCCCTCCTCCTTTTCTGTCAGCACCCGCTTCTCTTTCCATTGATCTGTCTGTCTCTCTGAATTTAAAACTCGAGCAGCTTTCGTCATTTATTTCCTGTCTCGCAGTCAGATCATTCAGTTACTGCTGGCCATCGAATGGCTTCCGTTACTGCTGTCCATGGAGTGGCTTCTGTTACTGCAGTGCTGGCTGTGGAATGGCTTCAATTACTGCTGGCCATGGAATGGACATGCCAGTGTGAATCAGAAATGAATACCACTTCCAGTCTACCCAAGGGAACATTAGAATTCTAATTTAGCCTGGTAAATGTTTAGGCTTACGAAATTACAGTTTACCTTGGTAAATACAGAGGGTACACCATGAGTCCAAGTAATCCTATTAATTAATCAAGGTATATCAGAATTTCGGTTCACATCGATAATACCACAGACTCCTCATATTTCCGTGTTTACCCCCCAGCTTACCCCTGGTAAATGTGTTGGGAACTGTTTTACCCTTGTAAACATAAGAATAGTAGCATGAGAATTTCCAATTACCTTGATAAAGTAGGGCATCTTGGACTTCAAATCGGCGCCAGTGTGATTCAAAATCTCCCAGGATTCACCGCCCGCATACATGGCTGCGTTGATGGGAAAGGCACACTGGGGCTAGTGACCTACATTAATCAGACTGGCTGACTTGTGCAGCACAGTCGGTGTGGTGCCCCCCATAAAAGAGGAGAGACGACGGGAACCACTCCAGCCAATATTGTAATGGACATTATACATTTACTCAGTGCAGTTTGGAGCTTTACTTTATTCCGCCCTAGTCAGACTTAAAAAGAAAGAAAAAAAAGTTGACAACGCCTATATCCCCACCAGTCGCCCAAATTAGGACCTGCACTCCTTCCCCGCACTTCGCGAATCTCATTTGAACGTAAGTTGGCTGAAATCTCGTTCTTTGAGTAGTTTTGGCAAAAGTAGATTACAGCCTCCCTTGCATTTTCGTCAGGGAGGTTGACTGGGCGTAAAACACCAAGTTACTTACTCGTCAGACACGCGCATGTTCCAGCTCCAGGGCTTCAACTGCATGGCTTTCTCACTTTCTCACACTTTGCCCCCCCCATCTGGAACAATCTCCCCCAAGACATCAGGCACTCTGCTACTCTCTTCCTTCAAAAGCAAACTCAAGACATTTTTATTCTCAGAATATTTCAGCTAAGCAACATTGCTCTTCACCTCTATCAATCTGTAAAATATGCGTGTGTGTGTGTGTGTGTGTGTGTGTGTGTGTGTGTGTGTGTGTGTGTGTGTGTGTGTGTGTGTGCTTGAACCATTGTTGATGTCTACATTATGCGTTAGCTTTTGTTAAATTGCTGATAACATTTTCCATCTATTATTATTATAACGCCAGTTATAATTCCCTTTTTATTTTGTTTTATAGAAAACACATACACAGCCAGACGTATACACACATCCACGCGCGCGCAGGGGCAAGATCAGGCATTATAGACCAGCGTTAACTGCTGTAGCAGATGGGATGTTAGAGTGTTTGTAAAGGTTCCTGCGTGCAAAGGGTACTCTGAACCGACCACCAAAGAGAAATCTTTGAAAGCAAACATTAAGAGGGTGAGTAGTGTCGTTGAGGATTTGACGGGTTTTCCTTTTGACAGAGACCTAGTACAAGTGAGAAAGTTGGAGCTGTCTTGATCCGACAATGTTGCAGGCTATACTGACAATGCGGCTTAGCTTTGTTCTTTTTTTATTTTTACAGTGAGGTTGCCAAACCATGTGACACTACTGAAAGTGAGGACGCTTTCAGTCAAACCTCTGTACACATATTCCACAGTATGAGGGCTAACGTTAAAACGTTTTAGTTTCCCGAGGAGATACAGTCTTTGCTGAGCTTTTTTGTACACATCTACGTTTTCAGTGAAGGACAGCTTCTGGTCAGTCACTGTGCCAAGGTATCAACTTCTTGCTGACTCAAACAAATTGCTCCACACTTGCCACACATTAAATCTTTAGTTTTACCAAAATTCAGTGCAAGGAAGCTCTTCTTGAACCAGTCTCTCAACTGCTCTGTTTGATGAAATAATCAGACAGACTGGTTTCGTCTTTCAGACCACCGAGCAGTGCCATATCATCTGAGTACTTGACACAGTGCATGTTGATAGACATTTCGTTTATGTACAGTGAAAAAAGCCCCCCCCCCCCCCCCCCCCCCCTTCCAGAAGCACACCATTGTTTAGTACAAGTTCCTCGGATACAAATCCATCCAACCTTTCGTTGAACTTGCTTTAAGATTAGAAATCGCTATGTTTCTTTTCTTCTTCGCCAAACACGACACCACCAACTAATCGGGCTTTTTGCGCGGAACATTTATATGTGACATTCTGATTGGCTGAAGCTCATCGGATGATTGGCAGCCAGGAACATTTTATTGCTTTTCATCATTAACCAACACCGCAGAGCCTCAGGAAATGGACCTACTCTCTTTCTAGCCAAACGACAGGAAATGCTGCTTCTCGATCATCGCTACACTAAGTCCAGTCTGCAAGACGACTGTGGCCGTCCTCTCCAGTATCCCTTGCTGCCGTAGAGTTTGGTGTGTAGCTGGACATTATTTTGTCTTGTTTTCCGCAGAAGTGGACATCTTTGCAGTACACATTCCTCTTTTTGGTCTTACGACCGCAGTTGCGGGAAATGCTGCATTTTACTGCATGCCCATTTCTGGCCCTTTGTTTGGAGTAGCAGGCCCGTTTGTGGAGGTACTGTGGCATCAGATGATCAACCGTTGGATGAAACTGGCAGAAAGTGCATTAATTAATCTAAATTTGATTGCATTGCATTACAGTAATTCTTATTAGCTTGTCTGGCGCTGAAATTCAGAAGAAAAACGAAAGAAAAAGAAAAAGAAAAAAAGAAAAAACAAAACACATACACACATTCTGGTTGCTAGCTTCATACTGACTGTATCCATTATGACGAATAAGTATATATTTATGTGTTTGATTTCTTCTTCTTTTCTTGTAACGTTTTCGTTTTCAATCTGCACTCAAAGTGAAATGTGCTTACGACGCTCTGAGCAGTCACTGACTTCAGATGAGTGGTTCAGATAAAGAGAGGCCAGCTTCCAGGGTGCTTTGCCTGAAACGACAACTATCGGTGACAAAAATCAATATCAGTGTCGGGGTCAGTTGGGTCTCCGCTGACGCTGGAGCCAGCCACTGTCTAAAATAATAGACAAAACCCCAAACTCCGCTCTCAACGAGGCCTCGGCCCCGATCTTGACACTGTTGTGTGAAATCCACACCTAGAGACTGGAGGAAGATATTAACTTAGTGTCTGTGGACCTCGACGCTTGAAATGTTTATGTTGTTGTTTGTTTTTGTTGGTATTTCTGTCACATTACATGTCGAGAATGGCCATTTGTATTTCTAAACAAAGAAACAACAAAAACAAACAGACCAAAATCACCAACAACAAGAAAACTGTAAAATAACGGAACGTTCGATTTCAGTAACACCTTGTTCATTCCAAATGGGACAATTTATTCAGACATGCTCAAAAAGAAAAAGCAGATTAAAAGCCACGAGAGGAAGAATAGACAAGTATACACACAGGTACGCTTTGATTTACGCACACCATTAGAGTTCAACAGTAGCTTCATCTGTTGAACTGTGCAGACTAACCGCTTTATTAAGAAATAAGAATGCATACAGTCACCTGCTGATGGTTTTACATCAAAATATGGGTAAATTCAGTTGAGGATGGTATCTCAGTGCTCGGGAGAAGCCCATCAAATCACCACATGTCTCAGAAGGTTGATCGATTGAGTGATTCTTAAATTATATTGAACTCCCAGTCATCCCGGAGGGTCATGTCATGCTCATCTTTTCACGTTGGCTGTGTTTTTACTGTGCTCCGCAAGCACATTAATCTTATAAAGAATTCTTACGAGGGCAGTGTCAATTAAAACATTTAATTTTTATTGTTCTATAATCTTTGTGTGTTTATACACCGAACAGCGAATGACAGCATTTTTCCAAGAGATGCTTTCCCTTGAATATATATTTAAATACCAGATGGGGACCTCACCGCCCCCTTAACGAAGCTAGGTTTGATATCAGTTGGAATCACGGTGTTACCGTGCCAGCCAGCACGGTAAGAGGTCACACGTCACTGGTGTGTGTGTGTGTGTGTGTCCCCCCCCCAAGATATTGCACCCATTAATGAGTTAAGTAGCTTTAGCATGTATTGTGTTCTGATCAAATGTGTTTCGCCCTGTTATTACCGTCATGGTTGACTTGGCGTTAAACAAAAAACAATTATCTATCTCTCTATCATTAATCAATGGACAATTTGTACTTCTGTGCGAGTATGGTGTAGTGCGGATGAACTAGACCTTGCGGGTGGTGTTCTGATGACAACGAAGCCGCACATGTCACATTTGTCGTGCGATTCACGAATCCCGTTTGGGATTTGTGTATCATATTACTTATCTGCATAAAGGGGAACTGAACCACAGGGATGAGACCTTGTACCTGTACTCCTCGTTCTTTACTCAGCTTCTCTTTCCACTGTCACTGAAAAGCACCATGTCCTTCACCATCCAATCTCATACGCCGCTGACTCTCAGCTTCAGAAATCTGCGGCCCCTTATGAAATCCCAGATCTCTCCATGCAGAAGTGTAGTGATGACGTCAGAACATGGATGGCACGACAACAAGACCGAAGCAGTGATGGTATCCTCTGGTAGAAAGTCTAGGTCTCTCTCTTCCTCCTTCCCAGACTCTGTGACTATAAGCAGTGCATCTGTTCCCATGTCTGACTGTCAGAAACCTTGGTATTACACTTGATTGTCAATATAACATGAAAACTCGCATGCAAAAGTTTGTTTTGACTGTGTTTTGGTTCTTTGCTTTGTAGTGGGCTGTGTGCTCCAGTTTGGAGGAATACATAATATCAGCATGCTTCATTTGGTGTTTTTTTTCAGTATGTATGCACTTGTTTTTTTCTGTTTCCAATTTGAGCTCCCCAGGGCGCGGCTTGGTTGGTTCGTTTAAAGAAGCTTGTACGTTTACCACCATGCCGGCCTTGTTTATGACGTCACTGATGCAGACCGCTGGGGACAGATGATTTGAACAAAGAGGAGGAGAAATCGAATAAGAAAAGATTTTTGTTGTATTTATATACATTAAAATGTTTTTTTTAAATATTTTTTAAATAATATTTTTTATTGCATTCCTGTCAAAGGGGCCCCGTGATGATTCTTCGGTTCGGCTGCCCATTAAAGCCCATTGTCCCATCGAGCACGTCAAGGCATCGACAACAGCTGTTCATGGAACATGCTGAATTGCATTTCTCTCTCCCCCCCCCCCCCCCCCCCTTCCCCGGCTGTCTGCCTCTCGCTTTCTCTCTTTCACCGTGAGAGCAATTTTCGTCAATCCGTTGTGTGGGCTTTGGTCACTTTATCAGTATAGTTCAGTTCGCGAGGGAGCTCAGTAGAACATTGGCCACTGTGGATTCTTTTCCCGCGATATATTTTTAAAAGAATAACTAGCTTTTATGTAACGGTTCAAGGCATTCTACGATTAAAGGGGAACCGAACCGAAGCCTGAATGCAGAGAAAACGTGGGGAGAAGTGGCGGGAAGCCGACGAGTGGGATGAGGCAGACAGCGTGAGGTCTGAGGGAAGCCAAGGGGAGAGTCGGGCCGGACACTTGTCAAGTTGCCTTGTCCGCTCAAAGCCCGCAAGGGAGTCAGGCTGGTGCTCTCCCCCCCCCCCCCCCCCCCATCCCCTTCCAGCACCGTGCCTTACTTTTTGGACAAGATCGTAGTTTCCGATGACATTCAAATACGTTTTGTCCCCAGTTTTGTGTGGGCAGTGCGTGCATATGGACTGGCCGGTGGGTTTCCGATTAAAGCACGTCCAGCACCAGTTATTTGTCTTCTTGAGCAGTGAGTGCACGTTGGCCGACTCACACTTCGAGCATCGTTTTTCGGCTCCTTCCTCCAGAGTTGGAAGGATGTCGCAATCCAGTGCTTGGAGTTTTTTGACCGACTCTGAGTTGGTGGCGTCCGTCTGCGACTACGTGGTTTTGCCGCCACTTCTTGTCGTCCGTTCTTATTTTGTGGGCAGTAGCATTGCACACGTGCACTCATTTTAATACCCCCTAGAATCGGTCATGCGACATCACATGCTGCAGTTGTGATTGCATGACGTCAGGTTGACAGTACCAACCCAAGTACCAAAGGCAAATATACTACAGAAACATGAATGATTATACACCATATTCATATAATATGTGTGTGTGTGTGTGTGTGTGTGTGTGTGTGTGTGTGTGTGTGTGTGTGTGTGTGTGTGGCAACATTCTGACTGGGTGACATAGAAGGCGTGATGCGCAGAGGGCTTGTTTTTCTGGGGTAAAACCCCAGTTCCCAGGACACTAAGCACGGTATCTACGACCGCCACGTCTTGTCACAGTCGCACGTTATTGAATAGATTCTGGTGTCCTTTCCACACAGTTGTGGCGCAAGCCGTTAAAACGAATGGGACACAGGGGACATATGGGGGCAGCGGCGGGTTGCATTGAGTGACATCCGCCGTATCCAGAGGTGACAGCATCCTATCTTTGGGGACAGTGTCAGAGCTTTGGGACAGAGTGTATAGATCTTTTCCTCTCCCTTACCATCTATAGAATGGGTGAAAGCGAAGAGTGTGTAGCATCCTGGACCGTTTCAGTGAGCAACTTTGCTATCTTGAGCATAGCACTACCCCTGTGTAGGAGATAATTAATGTGCACCTGACTCGAGCTTTGCGTAAAGCCCCCATTGCCACCTTGCTAGTGTAGGAGATAATGTGCTGCTGACTCGAGCTTTGTTGAAGTTCCAGATGTGCCGCTAGGCAGCTAGCAGCTAGCTATGTTGCCAGTTGCACGACGTTATTTCAAGCCGTATCTAGACTCTGGGTACACGTTTGGCTGTCCTTTCTGCGGGCTTACTGCGTAAATGTAAGTCCGTGTGTAAAACAGTATTGTGGGAGCGAGTAGGGCGTGAATGGGGATGAGGGAGAAAGGACGAGGACGGCCAGAGATGAGGATTGTAGGATTGAGTAGGGCGTCAGTGGGGATGAGGGATCAGGAAGATGACGGCGCGAGATAATAGAAGTAAGATTACACGATATCAACAGTATTTTATCCCAGTGGCCATTCGGACACACTGTCATCGAGCAGGCAGATTGCCACAACACGCAGCAGCTGGAGGTGCGTGTGTTAAATGGGACGAAGAGGCGGGGGTAGAGTGGAGGAATGTGTGCTAGTGAGTGGGAGGCCTGTTGTGCAAGTAGAAGAGTGAGAACATGGCTCGTTGGTGCAATGTCTTGTGTATGTAATGCGTTTTGTTTTATTGCTGACCAATTGAATTTCTGCAGTGGACGAATAAAGTTGTCAGCGCGAGGAACTGGAGATCTCTTTAGAAATTATAAGGAAAAGTAAAGAATGGGTCGGCACCGAGAAAATTGAGAACGGTTGACGTTTTGGGCAGTTCAGAATCGGAGCCTGCAGGAGACTGCATTGCAGACTGACCAATGTCCCGTCTTGTCTTTCTGGCATTACGTTGGAGACTGCATTTGCACACTGACCAAACCGTTGGAGACTATACATGTACAGACTGACTAAATCGTCCTGTGTTGTCTTGCTGGCTTTTCGTCGGAGACTGTACAGACTAACCAAATCGTTCTGTGCTGTCTTTCTGGCTTTCCGTCGGCAACTGTACAGACTAACCAAATCGTCCTGTCTTTCTGGCTTTATGTCGGAGACTGCGCTTGTGTGCAGGCTAACCAATCGTCCTGTCCTTCTGGCTTTACGTCGGAGACTGCGCCTGTGTGCAGGCTAACCAATCGTCCTGTCCTTCTGGCTTTACGTCGGAGACTGCACCTGTGTGCAGGCTAACCAATCGTCCTGTCCTTCTGGCTTTACGTCGGAGACTGCACCTGTGTGCAGGCTAACCAATCGTCCTGTCCTTCTGGCTTTACGTCGGAGACTGCACCTGTGTGCAGGCTAACCAATCGTCCTGTCTTTCTTGCTGTATGTTGGAGGCTGTACGTATACAGACTACCAAATCGTCTTGTCTTTCTGGCGTTACGTCGGTTTCACTTGCGTGGTGCCAACCTAGACTAACCAAAGTTGGTTGGTTAAACTTGTTTACCGCCGAGTTGTCTCCGAAGATGTATTGTTGGGGATCGATATCCCAGGAGTTGGGGGAGGGGGTAGACCATTCCCAACACTACACTGTCACCACCAGAAAGACTCCTGCATTAAGGTGGGCCGCGGTGAGAGCCATTTTAACGTTTCAATCATTGTGAGGGACAGAGTCACAAGACTGTCCACAGACCACAACCTTTGAAAAGAGAGGAGAGCCGAAGCGGAATCGAACGGAAGTCCCGTTGCTTACCAGCCCGTAATGCCTTATCGCTAGGCCAAACCGGCCCAGTAACCAAAGTGTGAGTGTGTATGTGCGCGCGCGTGCGTGCGTGCGTGCGTGCGTGCGTGTGTGCGTGTGTGTGTGTGTGTGTGTGTGTGTGTGTGTGTGTGTGTGTGTGTGTGTGTGTGTGTGTGTGTGTGTGTGTGTGTGTGTGTACTTAGTGTTTTGTATTGTTGTTGTCCTCGCTGGGGGCCGAGGAGGGTGAGGGCCTTGGCTTGGTGGGAGTACCGGGTGGCCGAGTGAAGCAGCTGGCAGCGACAGAGAAAGGCATTGTTAGCTCCCCCTGCCGGCGGAGGGCCAGGCTGCTTGTCTCCCTGTCTGCTCCCTGACGCTTGCGGACGTGACCACCTCTGCCACTGCCATTCCCATTATTTTACCGCCGTTCTGCTTGCGGCCAGTTGGTTCCCTTGTCCTCCGCCCGTTCTCTCTCTCTCCCCCTTCCCCCATGCCCAGCCTTCCTTGTTTTTTCTTTCTATGTATCTCCTCCAGGTCCTTGTACTGTCGCCTTCCTTATCCCTCATTCATCTTTGCCTGTACGTGCTCCATTTTCCAACACTTATTTCCCCCCAACACTCGCGTCTCGAACTGAGACTGCGCCTTCCCCCCTGCTGAACTTTCGATTTTTCTAAAAAATATTCTCCCCTGGCCCCTCTACCCCCTCCCCACCCCGCCCTCTTTTCCGTTCCTGTTCGGGGCGGCGGTTGAGACAGAACAGCTCCGTGACCCGAGCTGGCGGTGTGCATCTGTGTGTCTGTCTGGCCCCCTGAAGCGATAGCTCCCGGTGGACACCACGAAAATTCTCCTCCCTCTCTGGTGAGAACCGACAGCTATATGAGTTTCTTCTCCCTCACCACCATGTGTGAACCGGTTTGGCCTAGCGGTAAGGCGTTAGGATGGTAAGCGGAAGGACCTCGGTTCGATACCGCTTCGGCTCTCCTTTCTCTTCAAAAAGGTTGTGGTTTGTGGACAGTCTTGTGACTTTGTCCATCACTTTCTACTGAAACATTAAAATGGCTCTCATCGCTGCCCATCTTAATGCAGGAATCATTCTGGTGGTGACAGTGTAGCTATAGGTATATAATCTCCCTCTTCCCCCACCTCCATACCTTCTTCCCCCACCTCCATAACCCCCTTCCCCCCCTGCTCCCCGTCACTAATAAACCTTATGGTTTCTGTGGACGTTAAGCACCATGTTTACTTACTTACTCACCACCATGTTTACTTACTTCTCACCACCCCAATCCCCCGTCCTCTTCGGATGCGAAGTGGTGCTTGCTACGAGCAGTGATTTACATTATAGTGTACAGTCATCGGGAAGGTCGAAGATACCGTACTTTTAAGAAAGCGGGGATAGCTCAACGGTTGAGCGCCGGATTCTTGATCGAAAGATCGCGAGGTCGAGTCCCGGCAGGAGCGACGGAAGAATTGTCTTCTCCAGGGTCATCCGCAGTAGCACGTACAAGATCCTGGTCATTCTACCAAAAGTGTAAATAGGTTACACCTAAACACGCCAACACCCTACGTATGTAGCTTGGAATAAAATGACACTGTAAACGGGTGCATGGTTGTATGGTCTACACAGAACGAGCGCCGAGACGGCAGCAGTTTCAAGTGGCACCAGCCGTGTAACAACCAAATAGCGCTGTGAGTGCGCCACTTCGGTGGAGATTCAAAAACTCGCAATAAAAAGCGACAGCATCAGAATCGCTTACGGTTAAACCTTATGGTTTCTATGGACGTTAAGCACCATGTTTACTTACTAATCGCTTACGACAAGAGCGCAGTGAGTCTGCTCGAGAGCAGAGAATAGCGCTGTATAAAAGCGATCAACAAGTTGTAGTTTTCAATGTTTTGATAAGTTTCATTTGAAAGCTATGACATTACTGACTACTGAGTGTGTTCCTGTTGACGTTTGTGTTAGTAAGTGGTGTTTTTGTTCTCGCCGAGTTTCGCTCTGGCGTTAAAGATGGAGTATCGTTAGTGACTCCCACAGCAGTTGTTCGATGTTCCCCAAATTTGGACCACGGGCCAGGCTACCGAGAGGCGACCGGAACTGACCAGCAGGGCCGTATTATTCTTTTTCCTGGCGTGGATAATTCCTTCACCGCGGAATCGATTAACTGGCCGGAGACCAGGCTGTGTATTATATGATATACCCACGGGGTCATGGAATGGTGGGTGGGTTTGCTGGGGGTTTAGCATTACAGGTTTTCCTTTATTAGGGAGTGTAACCTCTGGCTTGTGGGATAATTGCTGTGGTGTAGTTGTGTTTTGACTGAGCTGGTAAAGCTGGCAAGGGTATGGATTTAGATGCGTGCGCACTGACGTTTAGGAGACGGTTCGTCCGGAGGTGACCCAGTGCAGTTGTAATGGAATGGAAAGTGGCTTTTAACGCCCAGTAAACCATAGACCCTGTGCGGTTGACAGGATGTTAAAATCCAGTTAGCAACTAACTCATCGCGTGGCGATCGGTTCAGTCCTCGTCCTGAGGTGCCCCAATGCATTTGACGGGCCATTAGAACCCAAGAACTAACTGTGTTAGCTTCCCTTTTCCCTGCATGTACTATGTTAATTAAGGAGACAGATGCATTGGAGAGCCAGGCAGACACAGTGAGACGCGATCGATTTCTGCGAGCGCCTTCCTCAGTTAATCACACACGGAACACAGAAACAGAGGATTAGCAGAAGGTTAGCAGGTGATCAGCCAATACAAGTACCAAACAAGAGTCGATCCACGCTCCAGACTATGTCTGCCTGTCTGTTTCTGTCCGACTCAGTCTCTGGCTCTCTCTCTCTCTCTCTGTGTGTGTGTGTGTGTGTGTGTGTGTGTGTGTGTGTGTGTGTGTGTGTGTGTGTGTGTGTGTGTGTGTGACTGACTTGGTTCCACGGATTATTAGATCAAAGGAGGATTCAGAGCTGTCAGAGAAACCACGAGTAAGGCAGAATGTAGCTTTGCGTGACTCGCCACATGACACGGTGACGGGAATTCTGCCCCCCCCCCCCCCCCTTTAAAAAATAAATAAAATCGTTTTGACCAGTACATCGCACTGTTCAATTTATTTTCTCACTGATATGACCATCGTGGTTGACAAGTTTAATTATTAGGTAACTACTACCACAACAACCCCCCCCCCCCCCTTTTTTTTTTTCTTCTTCCCGTTTCTTTCTTTCCCCTCTCAGTTGTATTTGATACAACTATTTCCTCTTTCATTTTTTTTCGCTTTTCTCCCTTCGGTCTCTGTTTGGTGTCGATTTGGTTGCAGCATCGGCATTTTATGCATTGGTCCCCCCCCCCCCCCCACCCCACCCCGCTGCTCCCCCCTCCTCCCCTCCGGGTCTGGATCAGCATTGCCGTCAGACATTTAGACCGCCTTATCATCCAAATGCTGTCTGATGTTCTCCTGGGTTTTCCCCTTGCTCAGACAACGGGCGCAGTTCTGAGAGTGGGGCTCAGGGTGCACTGTGATCTCCGGTATGATCTAATGAGGTACATAATTGAATAGTCGTCACCTCTGTTGGCATGTGTGCCGGCTGTCGCTGTGTGTCATATCTATTAGTAGCACATGCCTATATGGATTTGTCGTTGAAAGGTCGCCGCCAGTTCGCTCTCGTAATGTGGTTATAGTTTGTGACGTCAGCCTGCATACTTCTTGATAGACACAACAAAGTGAAAACAGAATAAGTATAAGTACATAAAGTCCAGTAATGTCTGCGATAGTCTGATTTTCACTTTTTTTTTGTCTCTTTATTCTTTTCGTCTTTGGTAGGCTTGCTTCTTTTGTCTTGCTGGGAATAGGGGATACAGCTTTTATGTTGCTTAACGTCCACGGAGGCGGGATGACCTATTAGGGACGTGGGGATACAGTTAGAACAGGGGATTTTATACAGTGGGAATATGGGATTTTAATCTTGATGTGATATACTGGATTTTATCCAATGAGAATGTTCGAGGAAATATTGGATTTCAACCTGAACTGGGCAAGAGCCATGCAAACGTTCTAAGAGTCCCGTGTCTCAGCCCCTCCCCCAAACAGACAAACAACAAAAATAAAACGATGATCAGAGCAAAGACGTGAAAATAGAAACCTGTTTGTGACTCTGTGGAATGGTTGCTTCGAACTTTTTTGTGGTTTAGTTTTGTTGTTGTTTTTGTTTGTTTTGAAAGTAGAATATTGACAGCATAGACTTTCCGGAAGGCGAACAGTCCGTCAGCATCTAAAATGAATAGTGCCTGAATGGCCGGATGTAGGGCTCCATATATATATATATATATATAGGTATATTAAGTACTTTTGTACTTGCAGGAAAAACTGTTGTACACACACGATCTCATCCAGCTGTTGTGATCCTCCGAGCTCAAGCATCATAGCAGCAAGAAAAAAAGCAAACAACCCCCCACCCCCCCCCAAAAAAAATATAAAAAAAAATGTAGGGGAGTGGGGATGGGGAAGCAGGTTGGAAGCATGGATGAAGAGTCACAAGTCAGAGGTTGCTATAACATAACTTTTATTTGTACACCAACCAACCAGGAAACAGTGTCTGTTTTAGAAAAGACACAAGCAAACAAAACATTTAGAACATGAAAGCAAATGTAAAGTCTAAGCAACAGCAGTTATCTAAATAATACAGTAACCATGTAGTTTACCTGAAGGTTACTATAATACATGAAAAAATGATTAATAATCAAGCACATAAATCGTGTGCTTGACTTACACTTAAAACCTGTACCTCACAGAGTCACGGTGAGTATACAAGAGACGGCCAGTCAATTAACTGATGAACTCTCAGTATAATGAAGTATACAATAAAGTAACAGTGAAGAATGTGGATTACCAGGCTCATTCTTAACTAAACAGGAAGCGTGAGATAATCGTTACAGCAGTTCTTCTTAAGCACACAACGAGATGGATGGCCATACACGGGTGGCACCTGGGTCCATGCCGTGAGCGGGAGGAAGTCAGTCATAAACTGACCAGCTCCAGCCTCGTCAAGTTACTCAAAGCATTACAGCATGTTACTGTTACAGACTAGCAGAGCATATCCGGCTGTGAACAACGTCAAGCGTCTTACAGGAAGCGGGTAGCGCAGCAAGAATCAAAGCTGCTGATCTGGCTGCGCCTGTCTGCTCGGTTAGTGAACAGAGACAAAGACCTAATTACCACCACTGACGCGCATCGCCGGCCAGTTCGGGTACACGCACAAAGACCCGGAAAGGGCTTACAAGCTAAGCAGAATGAAAGTCTGCGCGCCCAAGACTCGGCCATACAAAAGCCGGATCAAGCAGAAATAACATGTCTCACAGTTTATACAATCACCCCTATGCACTAAACCATATTCAACTAGTAAATTGAACATTCTACAACTATGAAGTCAACATCTTCCAAGTGTTAGGTATAATATACCACCGATTTCATGTAGAAACATAGATCGGTAGGATACTAAACAAATAAGTTGTGCCGCACAGAGATCTGCACGGCCACGCTGACAAAGTATCCATACTTTAGAGGGATAACTTTGCATCGGCAAAGCATCACTCAAACTGAACATCCAACAATGGCAGCATAACATACTAGTTACATATCAGCTAACCAAGGTTAGCTGCATACATTTTGGAAACATCGGTCATCCTGTGGCATAAAAGCTTAAGATATGAACGCACAAACAACGTACTCCGTTGCCACAGCGGCTGCAACCAGGCGGCAGTCTGACGCCGAAATTACCCACGTATTCAAGAACCAAAATCAAGGCACGTTGTGAACATGATAACATTATAGACATACATTATTTACATCAATAAGAAACAACAGAACAACAAGCCATAGAAAAATAACTACTTACAGGCTCTCCCCTGATGAAAACATGAACACCGGCCGCAACAGTTAAACAAACAACCTGCCTCTGCAGGGACACTGGGGGAAAAGGGACGCTGCCGGCCCAGCACACAACTTTTAACACCTTAGATAATTGGGCCATAAAAACCCCACCCAATCAAAAAGGAAAAGGACCGGAAAGAAAAGGTTATAGGGTCATGGCCCAGAACATGTATACAATACACTCGGTTACCAAAAAAAACACCCCCAAAAAAACCCCCCCACACAAAACAACAAAAAACAAACACACACACACACAACACACACACACACACACACACACACACACACACACACACACACACACACACACACACACACACACAAACAACAACAACAACAACAACAACAACAACAACAACAACAACAACAACAACAACAACAACAACAACAACAACAACAACAACAACAAACAGACCAAAACCTGTTTGGTATGCCGACATACCGATGCATAGCTGCAGGACTGTGAAGATGATGATGAGTTGATGCTTAATGACCTCAGATGTCATTTGACATATTAGGGACAAGTTGCGACCAATGCCGAAGCACGGTACAATAAAAGCCACATACGTAAGGTGTATGCGTGTTTAGCTGTAACCTGCCACCTGCGCTTTTGGCAGAATGACCGGGATTTTTTACGTGCTACTGTGGTAACACGGGGGTGGAACGGATACCGAAATAAGAGTCAGCACAGAAAGTCGACCCCGGAGAAGAAAATTCTCCCGCCGTTCCAGCAGGGATTCGAACCCGCGACCTTTCAATCACGAGTCCGGCGCTCTAACCACTGAGCTATCCCCGCCCCCAGGACTGTGAAGGGTTAGCTTCTTGTTTTCCAACTGTTTTGGACTGAAAAACTCGTTGAAGCCAGGAAATGGCAGCGGTAATCAGTAGATTCTCTTCTCGCGTCCATCCCTGTGATGACGGTGTGCTATTTGCATACTGAAGTCGACAATGATTGGACTCGGCACCTGAGGACAGCCATTGCAACTCTCCACTCTCCAATCCGATTGGGGGGGGGGGGGGGGGGGGGGGGTAAGTACAACATGGCGCGGAGCTATTTGAAGCTCCTACCCAGACCAGCAACCCGGGGGCGGGGATAGCTCAGTGGTTAGAGCGCCGGACTCGTGGTTGAAAGGTCGCGGGTTCGAATCCCTGCTGGAACGGCGGGAGAATTTTCTTCTCCAGGGTCGACTTTCTGTGCTGACTCTTATTTCGGTATCCGTTCCACCCCCGTGTTACCACAGTAGCACGTAAAAAATCCCGGTCATTCTGCCAAAAGTGCAGGTGGCAGGTTACAGCTAAACACGCATACACCTTACGTATGTGGCTTTTATTGAACCGTGCTTCGGCATTGGTCACAACTTGTCCCTAATATGTCAAATGACATCTGAGGACATTAAGCATCAACTCATCATCATCACCAGCAACCGTTTTTCTGTTATAATTCTGTCCTTTGTCGTTTGTGCCGTCCCGTTTTTTCGGCTTATTTCCTCAGTTTTTTTTTTTTTTTTTTAAACATAAAATGCCGTGTGTGGTGAACAGTGGATCACTTTTATTTTTGATTTGGACAAATTCTTTTTGTTTGTATATTTAGTTTGAGGTTGACTGGGCGTATCTACTGATTGTGTAACAATCATGAGTGATTCAAAAAGAAAAGAAAAAAAGGTGGGGGGTGGGGGTGGGGGACCGCAGCATCACAAACCTTGTCGATTGAAATAGAAAAACAAACAGACGCACAGCAGTTTTCTCTCAATCTCCGGTCCTGTTTGTTAAGAATCAACATCTGAAAGTCGCAGAAACACGACCGTTAATACTGTCATTTTGTGCCAGCAGTCTGAACCAGCGAGTCCGGTGTCGCAGTTAACAAGGCCCGTGTGCGTGGCAAAAGTATTATGCGTCACGAGCCAACCTTTTTCTGCTCTTCGCTGGTAAAGAGGGAACAAACATGCAATCGAAGGGATTAAAAAAAATTACTTTGTATGATTATGGATGGAACAATCAAATGAAGCATGCAGATGGAAATATTTGCACATGTTCTACGTTGGCCAACTTTGTGCCCTTGCCCCCATTAAGTGCAAGTGCTGACCGACCGTGTTGTTGTATTTCTACAAATCTTAGCTTTGTTGCAGTGCAACAGTGCTGGTTCTGATCAAGTAGGCAGTCGGACCTGGTTGCAGACTCTAAGCATAATGCCGATGGTAGCAGCGAGAACAACTTTGATATAGGTGGTTGTTTAGTTCTCTCTCAGTGTATCTCCTCCTCCCCCCCCCCCCCCCTCCCACCACCCGTTCAGAAGTAACGGTGACCTCCTTTGTATCATTCAGATCACAGTCTTAGTATTCTTACTGACTTGCGTTCCATCTAGGCGACACTTGTACCAGTCAAAAACTAAGGGATCTCATTTCTTTCATCATTGTTTGCAGAATAACCCAGTTGAAGAAGGGATCTAAGATTCCTTATTCTAACAAGGGCAGTACTGAAGTGACTTCCAAATTTGTATTTCATGTTTGTGTACGTATGTTTCGTTTTGTATATGTCCATGCCTTGCTTTTGTAGATTTGACTTGAGATGTACCTCTGATGGAGTTTATATACCTTTACACGCGTGCCAGGTGAGAGTTACCGTAGGCGACTCAGGTCTTCGTTGTATTTGTGTTATGTATTTCGAGCGGTAATTAACTCCGTTATCAAATCAAATCAATCAAATAAATCTTTATTATTCATCAATATACAAAGCATGAAAATGAAAATTTTCCTTTGACACATGGGCTGTAGAAGGTATATTTAAAATAACAATAAATATAAGATAAATACGTAAAAATCTCACTCTCTCATTCTCTCCCCACTCGCCTGCCCCGGCTTCTGCCACTGATATACACCCGCAAACACATGAGTAATGTTCAGAACACGCGTGCATCCACACACGCGTGCACACACACACGCACGCACGCACACACATACGCGTGCACAGACGCGCGCGCGCGCGCGCACGCACACACACACACACACACACACACACACACACACACACACACATACACACACACACACACACACATACATGATCACTTGAAACAAATTAAAATTCTAAAATTCTGCTTTTAAAACTGAAACAGCAGTGGGTATAAAAGATTTCTTATAAACATTCTTTTTTGCCAGTGGCACTTTTAGTCGTGTGTTGAATTTGACTTCAGAAAGGGTTTTCATATAATATAAAACAATAGTTTTAAAATGTGCATTTGCCTTTGACGGAGTTTGATCATCCTGAAGTGACCGTTTCGCGGTTCATAGGACGTTAAAATCCAATCTTTAACTAACTCATTCTGGTCTTTTATGATGCCACGTTGATCTCAGACAATGTCCGGGTGACGGGTACAAAATTCAGCCCGCTTCGACAGGCATAATTTATTGAAGTGTGTATTATGAGGAAAGGGGAGTTCCACTGGAAAATAACAAGGGATATGCTGGAGGCCCTCAGCCTTCTGCAAAGGTCACACACGTGCTCCGTGTTTTGACGCCATAGAACCGCAGAAGATGAATTCACTCGCTTGCGTCGTTGTTTTCGTCGGCTGCCTTTCTCCCTGTGCTCCCGAAGGGATACAATACCATCATATGTTAGCCTTATGTGCTCTTTAACAGGGGTAATGTTAAAGGGACTAACTCTTCAACAAATTGTGTTTTATGTTTGTGTATACATGTACGTCGTGCATTTTTTAATATATAAAAAAGTCTTTGTATAGGATTTGTTGTTGTTGTTGTTGTGTGGATTGACTTGAGGAAGGGTTTACATGAGAAGAGTTTTGAAATATGCATTTGCTTATGACAGATTTTGGTTGTCCCGAGGTTGTTGATCAAGGTTTTTTTAATTTATTTTTTATCGACGAACGCCTGATGCTTGATTGAGCACTGTTGCTTGTGTGTGCAAGGGAGCTGTGGTAAGCCACATCAACACTGACGTCATGACGCCTGTGGCTTGTCGCCTGTGTCTGCGCCGGCTAGATCTGAGCACAGCGCCACAGCCACCGCGGGCCTGAAACATACCGGTGGCGCCCTTGATATTCGGCATTGGGTGGTCTCCACCCTCAACATGGGTATCGGGTGATTCAGTGCTTCGAAAAACAGAGCAACCCCTCCCCCAAACGATATTATGATCAGAATCACCGAGGCATTTGAAAAAACTAACAGAAAAATCCTAATTTCAAGTGTATGGTGTTCGTTTCCAGCCGTTGCGCAAAACCCGTCTTCAGAATGCTGGTTCCTTGCGAATATCCAAAGAGCTCTTCCGTTGCATGGCCGACGTATCCGATACATACGGAAGGGACAAGCGTTGATTTGCATTTTACGAAACCCCCCCCCCCCCCCCCCCCACTATCCGCCAATCATTATTCTGTCTTTAGCATCACCCTCCTTCGCAAGGTCCCGGCATGGGCCTACAGTATATGTAGGTCCATGGTCCCAGTTCTTTAGGTCCTCGGGGACAGTGATCATTCAGAAAGCTCCGCGATTTGCATATTACTTTTGCTCTCTTGCGACAAGGGCGCCTCGCAACCTAGCATTTGTTCCGGTACCCGCAGGCTATTAGTCTTCCTGTCTCGTTAGGTCGTTAGTCCGGCTCTAGCACGGGGATGCCAGTGATAGGCGAGTGGGATGCGCGGGGGAAACAGAGCCGGAATGAAGATCTCGGGGTTTCAGGGAATGGAAAAAACACACACAAGGAATGGAAATGGGAGGAGATGGAGGAGGAAGTGATGAGTTATAGCGGGATCCTTTTCTTTGTTCTCTTTGCCTTGTCTCCCTTTCTCTGTCTTGCTTTTGTCTCCCCTCTGTCTCTGTCCGTCTTTCTAGCGCACTCTTGTCCTCCTCTCTGTGTGTGAATGTTTCTTTCTTTCTCTTTCTCTCCCAGTTAATTAGGAAACAGTTCGATCAGTAGTTGTCACACCCAGACAGCGGATTAGCACGGTACTTGTGATCGTCGGAAAATAGCAAAAGAAATTTGGGTTCAAGCTGTCACTTCAAGACAGCCCTGCGTCCCACTCCCACTTTCTTTTGCACCTGAAATACAGGACGATGCTACATGGAAATTACAAGGTATAATTTGCTATCCTTCCTACCCTTAAAACCCCCCACCTCCACCACCACCGCCAGCGACAGAATTCATGCAGCATCTACAACGGCCACCAGGCCTATGTAATCGAGACTGGCAGACCTGTGTTGCATGCATTAGCCTCTTTATCGTGCCGCTTAAAAAAGGGTACGCAAACTTGTCCCCATGACTTAACGGTGTGCTTTTAGGTGTTCCTGTCTGGAATGAGTATGGGTTGGCAGTGACTATGTTGTCGTGGCACCCGCCGTCCCCTTTCTCTCTCAAAACCCATACCATAGTGGTTTCAGCCCTTACTCATACACAAACTAGACAGAATGGGGATGAGGTGCGAAATGACTGCTTGGTTACCTTTCTCATAGGGTCAGGGATGGTTCCATTTGAGAGAGAGAGAGAGAGAGACAGAGAGAGACAGAGAGAGACAGAGAGAGACAGAGAGAGAGAGAGAATATGATGTTGATGTTGATACTTTATCACGCAAGGATACAAATCTGTCCCTGAAGACACTCGATAACTGGCCGCAGTAAATAATACAGAATGAATAACCATGGCAACAAGTCAGAGAGAGAGAGACAGAGACAGAGAGGAAGAAGAAAGGGGATACTACCCACGAAATCCAGAGTCCAAATGATTGTGGTGTACGGCTAAGCATTAGTGCATAAGTGCGGGGGACTCTTTGAAGTGGCAGACAACCGGCGGAGCCTGGTGAAGACCTCCAGGAGGTTGGCAACATCAGAGACCAGGGTCTGTAGGCCCTTTTCCTGTGGCCACCAGGTTTGCGGCGCGTGGTCGCCCAGTCGCTGCTAGGGGGAAACGCGGCCGTGCTTTCCCAGTTCCACCCACTACAATTAGAAATGCCAGTTTGGGGATTTTTTATATATTTGTTTTACCGGGATCGCGCGCGCGCGCGCGCGTGTGTGCGCATGTGCGCACGTATATATGTGTGTCTGCATTTGCGCGCGTATTCATTTTTGTCTGGCAAGTTTGTCCCCTGTGTGTGTGTGTGTGTGTGTGTGTGTGTGTGTGTGTGTGTGTGTGTGTGTGTGTGTGTGTGTGTGTGTGTGTGTGTGTGTGCGCGCGCGTGTGTGTGTGTGTGTGTGTGTGTGTGTGTGTGTGTGTGTGTGTGTGTGTGTGTGTGTGTGTGTGTGTGCGCTTGCTTGCTTGCTTGCGTGTGTGTATGTGTTTTTTGGCACATGTATTCGTTTATAAGATTTGGGGAAGAAAACATCGTGGTGCTTTGGTCGGATATGCCATGTGTTCTTTTCGGTTTATTTGCACCATAGCCTTGCGTTTCGTGGATAATTTTATTCCTGAAAGATGACGTAGGTGGTATTAAGCAGTGAAGACGGTTTGTACAAAGTAGTCATCTCAGTCATCCTCGGTTAATGACATTGATGTTTGTGTGCGCAGGTGAGTGACGTGAACGATGACGTCAGGCGAGTCGCTGTCACCTCCCTCGGCTTTCTTCTGTTCAGGTGAGTCTTCCTCGCTTTTGTTGATTGGCACTTGAAATAATAGCAATATGACGACGTAATGATCAGTGTCTTTCTGTGTCTATTTTCTTTGACGCTATTTCTATGATAGCTGAAGGTCACAACCACGTCAAAGTTTCTCTCTCTCTCTCCTTCCCCTTTCTTTCCCTCCATCCCCCCCCCCCCCCCCCCCGGTGTGTGCGCGCGCGCGCTTTGGGCTTGTTTTTGTCTCTCTGTCTCCGGCTCTGCTGAATGTTTCTCTGTCTCCGTGTGTGTCTGTGTTTATGCCCCTAGTGTGTGTCATTGTCAGTAAACGGTGTTGGAATCAGAGGGTAACCAGTATTAAGACACCTGACTTATAGTGTCATTCGCGCCAGTGTGGCGTTTGGTAATCCTTGGTGTTACACCAGACAAGCAAGCAAGTTGCACGATCTTGTCGAACGTACTGGGCGCCCCGGGCACGTCGTTCTGGTGGGTGCCCGCAGCTTTTACCGGGGTGTCTGGGTTTCGGCATTGGATCAAGGCGTGGTTTCCTTCTGTGGATTCCCGCAGCCTTGACCCGGTTTTAAGGGTTCAGCGTTGGGTAAGGGCATGGGTTCCAGGGTGAGGCATGGGTTCCAGGGCGAGATTTCCAGGGTTTTAGCGGTGGATCAGGGCTTGGGTTCACATGTCTTTGAACGGAGTACAGTTCTGGTTCAGGGCGTCAGTACGTTTTGCGGCATCTGCCAATATGGTGAATGTCATTCATGGAAGAAAAAAAAAACGAAGAAAAAAAAAGAAAAAGAAAAAAAACGCAGAAGAAGAGAATGAAATATGAGACATAATTATTTGTAGGAGTGGAAACAGCAAGCATGACCTCTGAATCATCTTGCCATCGCGTCAGAGATATAGTGATGTGCCTGTTTTTGGTGGACAACGATGTGTCGTACGCTGTGCAACCTTTTGTTTGAGTGACGTGTTTGATAGTAGTGAACAACGATAGTGTAGCTTGCTGTCCAGCCCTCCGTTGGAGTGACGTGGTTGATAGTGGTGAACAACGATAGTGTACACGCGATAGTGTATTATTTGCTTGTCATTCTGCTTTTGGGCGGTTTCGATCGCGACGGCGCAAGTGGCAAGCTCTAGGGTGAAGAGAGAGAAGAAGGGGAAATAAAGGGATAAGAAAAAAAAAAAGGGATAAGAAAACAACTCTGTGTGTGTGTGTGTGTGTGTGTGTGTGTGTGTGTGTGTGTGTGTGTGTGTGTGTGTGTGTTTAGAAGGTGTTAAAAAAAAAAGAGAGAAAGAGAGAGACTTTGAGCCTGTAGGATACAAGGTCCCTTAAAAAAAAAAAAAATTAATACCCCATCCCCCGGATTTCACAGTCCCCTGGCTCCCCGCTCGCGACCCACATGGCGCAGTTGTCTGGAAAATTGTTTCCTGTGGGGAGACAGAAGTGAGAGTTGTGCGGTTTCATTGAGATTCTGGGCAGAGTCGGTGAGATCCAGAACTGAGTGGGGATTACTGAACGAAGCCAGGCAATGTCCTTTGCTCTGACATGCAGGATGGGGTTTGGGCAGCCCTCGAACTGGGATGGTGTCGCGCATAGACACGTTCATCGTGTGTGTGAGTGTGTGTGTGTGTGCGCGCGCGCGCGCGCGCGTGAGAGAGAGAGAGAGAGAGAGTGAGTGAGTGAGTGAGTGAGTGAGTGAGTGAGTGAGTGAGTGAGTGAGTGAGTGAGAGTGAGTGAGTGAGTGAGTGAGTGAGTGTGTGTGTGTGTGTGTGTGTGTGTGTGTGTGTGTGTGTGTGTGTGTGTGTGTGTGTGTGTGTGTGTGTGTGTGTTTAGAAGGTTCTGCTGCAATTTCTTTGCGTTGAACATGCAGATGCTATTCAGTCTACCCTGCGGCCTTCAGGCTCTGTCTAATCAGTGGTGTGGACGTTAGGGGGAAACTGTCAAGTGAAGTAAAGCGAGGAGGAGTGTTTTCAGCGACGACACCTAAGCTAGCACTCCTGCGCGCTGATTTCGATGGGAGTTCCAAAAGCCGCCGGCAGAGCCGCGCAGTGTGTGCGTTGAAACGGCTTCAGCAGCTCTTTGAGCAGGACGAGGTGACGGACCAGCGTGTGTAGCTTCATTCTCCACGGCTAACAGTAAACCCGCGTGCGATGCAGTCCCCTGCTTCCCGGCAGGTTTCAGCAGCGCCGGCCGCGTCTTTTCCGCGAGGCCCAGATCTCGCCTTTCCCCGGTTCTCTGCCCCTGCCTCGTAGGTCAGCCTCGGGGCCTTCGGGACCCGGCGCATCACCAGCTCATTAGACGTCATTGGAGGGACACGCTCGCACGAACCACGGCCACCACCCCACACAAATGTTTGCAGAAGATCTCATACATAATAAATCGGCTGCTTCTTGCACGTGGTCTCCGGAGAGACACCGCCAATCACCTCCGCCCGCCTCGTCAGGGGCCCGGTCGTCTCTGGTTCTTGTCTGCTGCAGGGAGGTTTGTTGCAGTTCGTTAGACTTCTTCAACGCCAGTCCGTCTCCGAAGAGGCACTGTCGGGGACCGATCCCTCAGGACGGGCAGGGGGAGAGGGAGCTTATACCTAACGGTGCACTGTCATTATCAAAATGATGACCCCGCCAGGCGGTGGTGTGGAAAGGAGGTGCGATTGGCTGCGTGTGTCTGGTGTCAGAGCGCAAGACCGTGCGTGAGCTCTTCGCTTTAGTTTTGATCGGGCCATGACGTCGCGGGGGCGGGAGCGCGGGGCGGGGGCGGTCGTCTGTCCTATGTGGACTCGCCGCAGGTGACAGAACTGTTTGCACTCAAAGTGGTGCCAGATCTCCCCTTAGCCGTCTCGCGCCTCCAGTAAGCGGGTTTTCAGTGATCTGGGATAGCTTTCAGAAACAATTCATACCTACGTTTTTAGAAAGCAGATCGCCACCACTGGATAGTGTATGATGTCTCGTGGCCATTTCTGTCGAAAATCGATGGTTGTAGTTGGATGTGAGTTGAGTTTCTGTCTGTTTTTGTTTTATTTGTTTTTTTGTGAGGTAAAGTTACTCGACCAGTATCGATCAGTGTTATGCCTAACACTGGGTGGGTAAACAAACAAACAAACAAAAAACCCTGTTAGCTCAGCATGATTGCAAAATAGTTCAGTCCTGAAAGGGCAAGCCACAGAATGTCTAGTTCTGCGAT